>CM062830.1:21096219-21624172 GCA_031772345.1 Himalopsyche anomala
ATTCCAATCCACGGCTTCATAAACTATAATTTAATTGCAAATTTTATGTAAAATAATACCTTTGAAGGCTCGAAAAGTAATAATTTTAATTGAGCAAAGTTTGAGGATCAAAGTAATGAACCATAAAATATGGTTTTAGAGATATACGGCTTTGAAATTAATCTACTATGCGTATACAACTCTTCACACGTGGAAAACTTAACGTTTTATATATGTGTTTTTTTATGATTTAATTAAAATGCTGCAAAAGCATTAATGTTTCTTTGGTTGTTGTTATTCAATTGTTGTTGTATAAATTATTAATTGTATGGATGGTTATGTATTTTCAAAGATATTTGTGCATGCTAAATTAAGAGATTATTTTAAAGTTTACGCAATTTCTTTATATCAACAGTTAATCGTCTATTAGACGACATATTATTTTGGGCGAGTAGTCATAAATATCATTTAAATAGTTTTATTGTTTTCAATCTTTCTTAGTCTCAATTATTTTGTTGCGGAATATATTAATTTAAAAATTGGTACCTTCCTACTTAAATGAGATACAAAAGATTTTTTTATAATGACGATAAAAGATTTAGTCCATAATAATTGTTCAAATTTGGGTAATCATTAACACTAGAGTCTGAAACTATCTGACAGTTAATTCCGTGTCAGTGTTGCCAATAGAAAAACACTCAATAATTATTATTTTTAAATATATACTAGCTGTAAGCCCGTTGACCTCAACGGGGGGATTTTTGTTGCATTTTTAAGAAGTCAGAAAATTACAAACCTATTTATTGAATAAGCCAGAAATTCTAAAAATAAAATAAATATATATCGGGGCATATATCGACAGCATGCCCTGTAGTATTTAAATTGTAAATTATATAATTTTTGGAATAATGTTGAGTTTGCTAACAATTATTTTTCCTATTAGCAGAAATATACCTCGTAAATTACCTAATTTTTGGAATAATGTTTAAGTTTGCTAACAACTATTTTTCGTAGTGACAGAAATTTCGTAAAATATTAAATCTTTGGAATAATGTTCACGTTTGCTAACAATCATTTTTCATAGTAGCATAAATCGACCTCGGCACATATATCGACAGCCCTGCAGTTTTAAATTGTAAATTACTTAATTTTTGAAATAATGTTTAAGTTTGCTAATAATCATATGTTCACATGCAAAATGGTATAAATTAATTGCACATTTTATCAAAACAAAACTATCAAAATGTTGACTGATTCTCCAAACAGAAATTGTTTTTTTAAAATATATATAATGATTTTTACTGAAGTTATTTTACTACACATTATGCTTTCGCCAACAACTAACTATACCACATATGTACCTAGATTAAAAACAAATCTTGAAATATTGCGTCTTATATTTATTTTTTGAAAAACATATTTCGCTAGTCAATCGGATTTTGTTATTTTGGTAGCATTTATTTTCATACGATCAAGATGTACTGTGATTTAAAAAGAAAGTTTTCAAAAAAAAAAATTGTTATAAACCCAAAAAAAAGCGCTCTAGGCTAGATTCGAACCGGCTTCCTACAGGTTATCAGCCGGGCGCTCTATCAAACTATTTCGCTTACTTTATTTATATTTGTATTTGAGCATAAATTTACCTTGTCCAAAGCATAGACTCAGTTTAATGTATTTAAAAAAAAAGATACAAAACTTTTAAATTATCGGGATAAATTCTAAATACCCTCTGTTAAAAAGTAAAATATTTAATAGCCGTCAGCATATGACACACATGGAATATTTGCATTTAACTGTCGAAACTATATTATGTAAAATATGCCACATTCATATTTGACAGACGTCACAATGTTCCATTTTTGAATCTTGAATACAAACAATCGAAGTCAGTTTGTGAATCACAAATATCGTTCCATTTTCAAATGCTTGATTTATATAATGTATTTTTATCGCTTCTGATATTTATGACGTTAGCTCAGTTGATAGAGAGCTCGACTGGTAATCCAGAGTTCTGTGTTCGATCCACGGTCGCGGCGTTTTTTTGTATGAGAATTTTCAGCTATTTGATTTGTTTCGTCAAATAATAAACAGTGTATTTGGAAAATATGTCTTTAGTATGAATAAAAATATTGCGTCAGCGGAGCTTTGTGGAGGGAGGGGGAAGGGGCAGGGGAGGGGAAATCGCGGACAATCATGCAATCATACGGACATTATCGAGTATTAATATATATATACCTAAGAACAAATATTATTGTTTATACCTAAGAACAACACCATATCCGTAATCTGTTAAGTAAACATCTTCAAAGTAAACGGCTTTATTCTGGTCCTATTTTGATGCATTTGTGTTTAGGAATTTGTTTCGCTCCCCAGGCAGCAGTATTTTTGGAGTATTTCTAACAGTTATAAGAGACAACTACGATTCTTAGGTATGTATAATATTCACAAATAATATTTAATAATAATTAACGAGTTCTATTAAAAACTAAAGATGTTTACTTTACAGATAACGGATATGGTGTTGTTCTTAAGTATAAACAGTATTTATTATTGAGTAAGTATGTTTTTGTATTGACAGCACTGACTCGAAATTAACTGTCGGATAGTTTCAGACTCTAGTGTTAATGACTACCCAAGTTTGAATCAATTACTCGACGTCTATTTTTTTTCAAAATAATTAGTAGGGATAAAAGAATAGAAGGTAGAAGAATACGGTCACTAAAAGATTCCTCCCCGCACAGTCTTTTTGCTTTCTTCCAGTTCATCCCAGTGCCCCGTAGCTCTGCCGAGTACATCCTATGGATGGTCATCAGTGAATTTCCATGGCGTCTAGATCCATCCGGGTGGTAGAAAACACAAACATAGTTCAAACTCTCTTTAGGCATGCGCAATACATGTCTTAGCCGGGTTCTGGATTAAACAGGACTAGTGGTTAACTAATCGCTCTTGCAACGCCCTGTTATTGAAGAATTGTAAGTGTGGGAGAAAATATTTAGAGTTTAGACCAGTGGTAGGGAACTTGTTGCCCTTCGACTACTCTGATGCGGCTTTTTGACTTTATCAAAATATTCACTTTGATCAAAAAATTAAACGCAAGCATTTGGAAAAAGAGCGTAATAAACCCATTATATGTTCGAGAGTTAAAAAAGGGGATGGTTGTCGACGTTATCTTTACTGCAGAATTATGTTGAATCGGATAAATGAATATGACCTTTAGAAATGAAAAAGCTCTCCCTTGGCTTAGACTCATTCCTTCAAACAGAAATCGATAAATCGATTTAAAAAATTCTGATCTCCCTGAGACTCAAACCCATAATATTCGTTACGGAAACCAACAAAAATGACCGCTGTGCCACGGACCTGCCATATATAAACGTATTTTACCCATAATTACTAATATAACTCGCTGAGAAAAATAAATAAATTTAAGGATAAGCTTGACCATAATGTCCGATTTTTTAAAAATTAACCTTGATGTTGTAATATATTATATTATTTATCGTTGACCAAAGTTTGAGAAGTTCTGTTATGTATAAACCGTACAATTATGAGATGTCAGATGACCCGGAAATGTAGCACTAGTTTCCATGCGCTTACTTAATAGGTATTTACGCTTAGAAGCGTCGTGGAGCTTTATTGCTTAAAGTTTGTGGGTAACAAGCGTAATAACCCATCAACGAAATTTAAGCAAAAGTTCAAACAAGGCTCAAAATAATGTATTTAATAATAAGTATTTTTATCGGTACTTAAGTGATGTATTTTATTTTAAATTTGATCTCAACATTTTGAATAAAGTGGAAAAGCGTATATAACACACAAAATCACAATTATTTATGATAGAAATATTTCTTAGATAAAAATAAAGTATTGTTTTTTAAAATCAACTCTTAAAAATATTGAATGAGTTTCATTAGGAAAAAAAACGTACAAGTTGGCTGTTGATTGTTCTATCATCACTCGTTTCTATTGTCCAGCTGGTAGAGGTCTGCACGGGCCCGGGCCTAGCCCTCGGGCACCCACCCGGCCCGGCCCGCGGGCCGTTTTCGGGCGGGTAAGCGCAATTGAGATTCGGGCTCGGGCCGGGCCCGGGTAAGGAATTTATTACGTCACAGAAATATTTCAGACTACGTTCGTCTCATAAGTCAACCATGATAATTTTAATTATTACCAGTTCTATAATGAATCGTAAATTGCTGTAAATTTGTAAAATATGGGTTTTTGTCGGACTGAGGAGTATAAATCCGGGCTTCGGGTCGGGTTCGGGTAACAATTGTGGTATTAGATTCGGGCCCGGGCCGGGTCGGGTCTGAGTTTTTCGGGCTTGGACCGGGTAATTTTGTAAAATTTCGGCCCGTGCAGACTTCTACCAGCTGGTGTTTCATGGTCACCGTCAATAACACAATAAAGATTAAAAAAAGGAACGAATTTACTTATTATATTCTTTGCCTAACCTATCTTTTAATCATGCCAAAAAAGATATGGAAAGAATAAAAAAAAATTACGTCTTTAGTCATTTAATTTAAGTGATCCTGAGAATCCGTGCACTGAGAATCCTCCGTGACAAAGATTTAAACCTAATCCATAATGAATTAAAATGGGAATCTAGAATATCCCGCTCCCCCTATAATGTTGCAAATTTATCAAATTTCAACAAAGTTGGCCTTCGTTGAGATCAAGTCAGCGTGGCCTATTGGGTTATTTAATGGTTTGAAGCTTGTTATTTTTACTTATTTCCATAAAAAATATGAACATATTACTCGACGTTATCAAAGTTTTTAAATAAATTAAAAGACGCTAAATAATATTTTTATTTGAATTTATTTAAGAATTTTTCATTTTCTTGTTATTTCTTGTATTATACATCTGCATCTTAAAAGTGATTTTATACGCGTATGATTGATTACATATGGATAAACAAAAAAAAATAATGTTTGTTTATACTTGCTTATCTTTATGTCGATTTTTTTTCGTTCAAGCACGTTATTCAAAGTATTGTATTTGTTTGTATTGAAGTTAATTTTAAAAAATCAAAAAAATATTATACTTAACAAACAAATCTACAATAATACGTCGTCAGTAATTGAAAAAGCTTCACAGAATTATTTGTAGCATAGTTACAAACAATATCAAATCGTACTACGCATTATGAAAGCTCTTGTTATAATCGATATTCAAAACATCAAAGTAGTCAGCTGTATAAAAACACTACAGTAAATATTATTATTGATAAGGCTTACAATATTTTCAAAGAAATAAACCACTCTAGACTTTTTTCATTTGTGTTCAGCACACAAATAGTATTTCCCATCTCATGAGAAATTCAAATAAGCTGCTTCAATTCTATATCCAAAGCACTCGAAAGCTTTTGCCTGACTGGAAGATCGAGTTCAACAATCGCCTTCCGGAAACCAGCCACGAGTCCACTGAAACCTCTACGCCATAGAAGCAGGCTTCTACGGTAATAAAGGAAAAGTATCTACGGATTTTTTTCTCCTACAAAAACCTGCCATGCATAAGAACGCTGCGGGATGAAATCTTTTGATAGCATAGTGCTTCCAAATATCAATAACCGGGTGATACTATGGCCTTACGAGCATTTTGAGCTACACAAGCGTAAAAATAACTGGAAAATTGAGCATCTTTTCATTGTAGTTTTTGAAAATATTCATACATACAATAAAGATGTAATATTAGGCTTCGATAAAATCTCTAGAGTGGTTGATTCTCTTTGCAGCATTATTTATAACAAAAGAAATTTTCTTGTGAAGAAAATATCTGTTCAATCTTCTGCACGGAATGTTTTATTATATATGTTAAGTTGAAAGAAGTTATCGTCTGTACACCCTCACAAAATGTTGTATAAAAAAGTCTTTAAAGCTTCTTCAGACACTAATACTGAAAGTTGTATGCGTAAAGTATCATGTTAAATGGATTGTTACAAAATATATATAACATATTTTTAAACCAAAAGGTTTTCAATTAATCACAAATTACGTTTTTAAACAGATTTTACAGACGATACTGTGTGATTTTTTTCGAAACAAATAATAAATATGAAAAATTTGATATGCCACTATTTGAAGTTATATGAAGCAGTTAAAACTTAACAATTCAAAGGATAAATTGTTTAAGGAACTGGGATACATTTCAAGCATTGGAATTTTTCAGAAATCTATTGTTATTATGTGACTTTAATCTCAGCATGATATAGTGCATCAACATATTAAATTTATAATTTAATATTTATCTGCCATTAACAAAGAAAATTTAATTATTCTTTTTTAAAGTAGACATACAAAATGTTTGCGCTACAACTTAGTCGTGTCATCTATTTTATAGTAAAAAAAAAAGAGTACCGAAGGTGGACGAATAGATTTTTTATGATTGCCAAGAATTTTTACACCCTTGTTCGATCTTACTCTTCAAAATGTTTACTTGTTTACTTTAAGTGGAAGGTTGTTAAGATATTTATATTAATAGTAATTTTTGTAGAATGTAAATTTTGGTCGTGTATTTTCTAGACAAACTATTTTACTGTTCCATTCTAAAATCTCTTTATTTTGTCTATAGCAGGGCTTCCCAAACTTATTGTGCAATGCAACATAATCTGAAAATGTTACCGAAACACAGGCTATTTTTAAGGTCGGGTAAAATTCAATAAAAAAAACTGAAAAAATATATTTTATTAAATCAGTTATTATAGTTAAAACATGTTACATACAAATGAGTAAATAAAGCTTTTAGTGATTCAAAATCTCTGCCTGTACTTAGATATTTGACGTTTTAATCATCAATGAAGAATTATCATCACTCGATTTTGAATATTAAGTAGAATATGTTTAAATGTGTTGCAGCGTAGATTACCATTCCAAATTTTCGCGGAACACTTCTTAAGGTCCCACAAAACACCAGTGTTACGCGGAACATAGTTTGGGAAACCCTGGTCTATAGTATGCAATCGGAACAATTTGTTCTTCGAAATTTTTAAATATTTAAGAAAAGTTACACTAAGCAAGCGTACGGTAGTTTTATTTTCTTACAAATTCTGAGATAAAAGTCTGACTTAAGTTCTAAAATTAATGATGGCCCCAGCTTCAAGCTTGAGTACGTCTCTAACATTTAACATCAATAAATTCTCTCACGTCAAATGATGAACATTGTTGGTATCAACGATGTACATGGTAGTTTTCCAGGAAGTAATGATATCTTAGGACTCTTGAGATGTGGTAAAATACTGACGAGGATAAGAAAATCTTGAAAGAATCATATGTTGGTCATATACTCCAAATGGGGACCAAGTGTGGCAAAAGAAACAAAAAATATATCTGTATGAGATGAGTTAAATCAATTAAGGACAAGATAATTAATTGTGATAGGTTTTTAATACTAGTTCACATAAAATTTATATTTGCATACCCAAAGAAGTTTACTTGTGATAATTTTATAAACGACATAAAAAAAATCTTCAACGAAATAATGTGTTCATTTAATACGAGAGCGTAACGTTTTTCACATAAACTCGAGTGACCGAGTAAGCCTTTACAGTAGACAATGTGAAAATTTGCATTCAATTTTCCGATTGCATTTTCCCCTTTCTTATTCAAAAGTGATATGGAAATTTATTGATCGCCATAAATTTTGTAAGTACTTTTGGAAAGAATTATTTTTCGCTTATGCAATTTCTCTATTTTACTACCTCAGTTCTTGGAGAATGTCGTAAATATCTATCTCAAATTATTTCATTGAATTCTCAAAGCCCTTTAAACGCCTTGTTTCAGTTTTTTTTATAAATATGTTTTTTTACAGTATTCTTTTATCTCATTCGAATTATTACTAAAGTCAATTTACTATGACATTTAAAACGGTTTAGTAAGATATCCAACATTATTTTCAGGCAAGAATTAATGTAAGCTGAATTCAGATTATACAAATTTCATTTAATAAAAATGGGTTTAAAATCATGACTCGTTGTTTTACGACTAATTGTCTAATAATTGAAATTAAAAAAATACCGAAAATTCCTCACAAACGGCTTTGAAATATATGTTTGATTTGAATACAAAGACTTGTAAAAATACCATGTGTTGATTATCGTACGGTTTTCATACATACAATTTTTGAGCTGTCTTTCAAAGAAAGAAATAAATAAAAATGGTCAATCAGTTAATAAAATTTTAAAGCTTGAATAAATAATACTATATATGGGTTAGTAGAATATTAATAGTTTTTAATGTCAATTATTAAATAAAACACATTAATAACGATATTATCAATTAACACTTACCATTTCGCCATTTTGTTTTGATTTGATGAGCATTTTTTCTAGCCACTCCCACTGCCTTACTGCAATCACCGTATCCTTATCTGCTCTTTTATTATCTTTTCCCCCGACCATTAAATTTGTGTTGAGTGCTATGATTCGTAATTTACTATGCGACTGTTCTATCGTGTAATATCCACCTGAAACAAACAAAGCAGGGATGAATTATTGGTACAAACGATAAAATACAAGCCGGTCAATTGTTGCATTTCGTTGAAAGGGTTGTTTGCGAATTGGGGTTGCTGAAATAACAAGGAATCCCTCGGTTTATATAACTTTGAATCTGATGATTTGGCATTCTATGGGTCGACAGCCTACATCTTTCAACATCTAATTCATTAACGGAAATAAAACATAAAAGATATTGATTTACTGTAGCCATTCTTATATAATAATCAGTATATATTGTTTATAAAACACCTCATGATATATGTTTATTGTAGGAATTATTGATGCAATAAAGTAATAAGCTTAGATTTATCGTACTATTTTTTAACATAACTTGCATTTAAAAAAATAAGATATTTCACTTTTTTTTTATCAACCTCAATATTACGCCCAATAAACATTTAAATCGTTTCACTATTATTGCAAATGTTTGTCATATAATATATACTATCAGATGACAATTTTTACCAAATATAAGCCGATACTACTAAATGATGATTATGACGACTTATTTAGTATTGCTTCACTAAAAAATGATCATTATAACGATGAAAAGTATCAATATTTAAAAAAAAAATACAAAATCAAACGTCAGTGTTTTTTTTTATAAAAAACTGTTCTTTTTCAATTAATGTATTATGATTCAATTTCTAATATTTTAAGAACCAAAATATTGAATGTGTGACCAAAAAAAAATGAATAGCATTTATAAATAGAAAGCTATTTAAATCGAGGACGAGTTTTCAAATAACCAAATAAAATTATAAATAAGTGTATTCAGTATACATAGGTTTTTCCAAAAGGTTCGCAACCTGGATCAATTTAATAATTCAACTATCCCAGCGGTATAAAAAGACCACAAAACCGATATCTAAGCCAAAATATAATAATTGAGAACGTGGTATCAATATAAATAGCACAATATGCAGGAAATACTTTCATTTGGCGCCTGCCGATGAACAAAATATTGATTTATATATTGTTTTCATTGCTGTGTCTTAAGAATAGAATCATTATGGTGATAATTACTAAGTCTGATTTAAGGTTATGTCCTGGATTCATAAGTCTCTGTAAAGAGATAATAATGCTTTAAAATATTTTGACATATGTAACGGCATCGTATTTTAAGATGCGTTGGATGCTTTGGAAACATAATAATTTGCATACACATAAGTGTATGTTGTTTTTACTTGTGCATATCGTATCATATTTGAAGCGATACCTGCATTGCGTGTTTGAGTTTATTGGCTCATCCTTGCTTTTTTGTAGTATTTGAAATCATTATATTTTTGAATTCTTTTTGCGATTATAACAACACAAATTATAGAAATATGTACTAAGCTATCAAAAACTTCTGCAGAAAAAAATGAATGAAATATAACATAACATATAAATAAATGGAATTGCCATGTAATACTGTTCCAAATATTAAAAATGATTCTTTTGAGTCAAAGAAGAAGAAATTTAAATTTAAGCTACAGCGATAAAAGCTACTAGACATGTTTGATCTATATTTGTACTATTGATCTATATTTCTTAGAAGTTTACCCTGTTGCTATCTCAGAAAAAGGCTTAAAAAATGTTTTCTGTTTTTGACAGCAAAGGACTGTAACGTTAATAAATAAATAAATAATTCACACATATTTATATGAACGTATTGTTTTAAAAATAAAATCGATTTGTTCTCAAATATACATTTCTTGGGATTCATCACCCAAATATTATATAATCTTTTTACTTATCACTTTTTAGTTAGCTGATATTCTTAATTTTAAGCCAATTAAAACATTTGGGGTTACATTAAATATTATAGGGAAAATTTTCAATTTTGATAATTGTATTATTAATATAAAGTTATATAGTTAATATAAATAAGCAATTAAAATACATATATGTCGTTGTTTAGTTACAAACTGTACGTAATAGTTGATCGGATGATTTGTTCACTTTTAGGGTGTTCACTTGATATACTTGGTGGAATGGCATTATGTAAAAAAACTTAATATTTCTTTGTACTTTTGCCACTTTTATTTAGCAAGATCAGAACCGGTTTCGCTTATTATGAGCATTATCAAACCGGTATTGATTTTTCAAAATAAAAATGGAAACCGTATAAAGGAATATTGTGTTTTTAATGGATGATTTGTATGTAAAAGAGCGAAACATGTGATTCATACAGCTGCACAACCAGTTTTATAACAAAATTATTATTTTTTAGTAAAAACATATTTAGGACTCATTTTCTCAGAACTTTCTTAGAATAATATAACTTATTTGTGAATACGTCGCCAAATCATTTTCAAAAAGTTTTCAAAAGTCTTCGAAATCAAGTGATATTTGGTATCGCATTCTATTGTTAAATGAAGTTTATTTGCTAACGTTGAATAAATCATCTTGATATTCTACCCACAGGGAATATTTTATGCATTCGCAGGGAAAATTCGCCAGATTTGATAAAATCAATAAACTTTTCATATCGAAACAAAAACAAAGCAAACCAAAGCCAGGCTAAATAAACAAAACAATCGCTCCTGGCATGTTTCCTACATAATATTATTTACCCATTGGTGGATGAGGATACGAACGGAATTTTGTCAGCAAGTATTACCTGACCTGACCTAAATATAAAGCGGTATTTAAACAAACACCTACTGGGCAATCAAGCTTTGGAGGAGTTGTGCTTGGAATAGAAATCAGTTTTGCACTCTGGGCTACTCGTAAATTATGAAAATAATTATGTGCTGAATATATGTAGACTAAATGAAAAACATGTATATGTGTATGCACATAGAAAATACACAGTTTTCCAACTAAGTATTATTTGTTTGTTATTTAGATGCCAAACAATTTTATTTGCAGTATTTATTGATAAAAACAAATACACAATGAGGGGTTCAAAATAAATAAAATAGAATAAGTTCACAACGTAATTGAAAACGTTATTTTAATACATTTGACATGACATGGATGATATTTTGTTTTTGCCGGTAAAAATTCAAAGCAATACTTTCAACAAGCTTTGCAGTCTTTGCACTTTATATCAGCGGTATTTTTAATTATGATCATTTTGATGACCAAAATCATTTTTGATATACAAGTTTTAGGTGCTTTAGAACTTTGAGCTTAAACAATAAATAATTCAATATCACTTTTTATTGAATAAACAATATATTCTACAACAAAAAAAATAATTCTTCAACATTTTGTCAGATCAGGACCAGAACTGGTTTTTTATTATCACAACTCACCTGATGATACTCACCATACGTTTTTTACCCGAAAATATGTTTAAAAAGTTTAAAAAAATAATATTTTTCTTTGGTATAGATACCAAATGATTTTCACCTATTCAAAATTGTCAAAATAAAATAGCGTTATTGTATAAAACGCTCTATGCAGGTTTCATAAATATTATATTTTAAATTTAATATTTGAGAAAATATTTTTTTGATATTTTTATCAAATGGATGAAACACGTGTCATTTTAACAGACAGATATTGTGGTATATAAAGATAACATCTTCCTTAAATAAATATTTTTATTTACAAATATAATTTATTTCTTCTTCAAAAAAAAAACTAATTTTTGACTCTTCTCGTTAAAATTGTGAAAATTGTAAACTATGTTTTTTTATTAATAAATAAGTTAACTACAGACTATAAAATAGTTTTTATAATTCGTTACTTAAATCTATTTTTGACTTGTGAAACATCAAAAGGTGACTAGCAAAATATTTACATAACAGGGAGCTCAGTTTGAGGGAAAGTTTTGCAAAAGCTGCTGAAAATATGCAAACTACATTTGACCACTCAGTGTCAAGTTGGCCTCAATGACAGCGAAACTTTGAAATGTAAATATCTCCCTTTAAATAACTCTCTCTTTGTACATATTATAACTAGCCTGCCTTTAGATTTCTTACGACAAAGGGTTCTAATAAACACTGTTGCTGAACGCAGTACGATGAATATGCAATAGAAACTGTGACAACGTGTTTCGATTTTTTGTATTATTACAGAAGTAATATGTCAGCATTTCACTAGAATAAGAACATTTATTTTTGTCACATGTCTTTTTTGGGTAAAATGCTTTCATTAGCCGAATGGTAACTTCATACTCAGAATAGATACATGGAGACATTCATACTCAATTTTTTATGAATAGATTAGTGAATTTTGTTTTGCCATTTTTTCAACAAATCTATTTTAAAACGACAAATTTAAAGAGAAATTTTAACTGTTCAAACTTTGCACAGTATTATAGACTTGGAATCTACAAGCATTCAAGTGCATGAACGAACTCATGTTGACAGTTACCGCCTATCTATTTATACAAAAAAGTCTCGTTACCTATATGGATGGTGTTCTGAAATATTTTATATGCTGATTTAGTATAATTAAAGTATTATCTTGAAGTAAAAAAAATGCAGAAAATGTTAAAAACTAGAATTTAAAAGAATACAATTTTATATTGTAATCCAATCAAGAATTATCAGCTTATAATATATTAAATTAGTTACATTTGATTAATTGGTTTCAAAGAATACTTATTAAAAACTTTCCGTAATGAGCGACGCTAAAAGCGGACATGCTTTTATAAATGTGTAAACCAAAGTCTGTATTTTTGTGTTGTAAAAATATCAATTGTATAACGAACAATATTTTGACATTTAGAAGAAAGCATTAAACTACGTAATCAAAATTTATCTTCTTATTGTTTTTGGTAAATTGCACAACAGTTCAAATAAACAGCTAAAAGCCAGAAAGTTGGACAAAAAAGACGTTTGAAATAAATTCTAATACCTACAATTTTTAATATAAAACTAACAAAAAAAAAACAAACTTACCGTTCAATTTAACGATAAAATTAGCACAGCAATCTCACACCCATTGTAATAAAAAATAGTTACATACATATTATGTTTAGAAAAATTAAACAATCAATGGTACTCTAAAGAATGTTTTCATTTTTATTAGGCAGATTTGTATGTATTTTCAGTATTGCATCATTCATTAAATGATTTCTTGAATATACTGGTTACAAAATATATTAAGACATTTCATTTATTTCATATGAAATAATTGTCAATTTCTCAAATTAAATAAAGACTCCATGTAATTTTTAAATGATAAATCTGTAATCTTAATTAACAATACGTTTAAAAGAAGTAAAATTTTTTAAAAATATATTAAATTAATTAGCAAAGAATTAATGGCATTCAATCACTATTTTGGAAGCAATCTTAATCAGCTTTATCAATTTAAAGAATCCTTAAGTTGTGATTCTTTGATGATCAAGGTGTGTTTTTTTTATTAATCAGTACTTAAATTAGTATGCTTGTGCCTTTCGGTAAATTTAAAATGAGTCATTCTTGTCTGTTGTCTAGTTTTGTTCATCAAAAATAAAATATATACAACGTGCAACATCAGACAAGTCGTTGCGATTTTCTGAATGATTTATGACTTTTGTTGAGTTGAAATGCATTAACGCAAAACAGTCTCGACAACACTCTACTTCGTGATCTGAAAATGTTCCCTTTTCCATGTTTACCCTGTGATATGCAAATGAAGCACTCAAGAATCACAAAGTAACGATCTTCATACGGCATAGCGCATTGTAAGGGTAACTTCTCCTGTGATTCTTTGCAGAAGTTACTTTCCAAAAGCTTCTCGCAGCATTAAGGCGATCTATATCTTAATGCACTTGGAGCTTTTTGATTGCGAATATTTGCATTCGAATGTTTGACGGGAAATTGACCTGCATAATCTTCCCAGTTTATTAAGCAAAGCTTAATTGAATGAAATACTAAAACAAAAATCAGTGGCTTAGCATTTTTAAACCATTTAATTAAACGCAAACTGACCTAAAAGTGAGCATAAAATAATCTTACAGTCGTCATTGATATATCAAATCATTGTTGTATTATAATGTAGAACGCACTATCAACATTGAGAAAATATACAAATTTTTCCTGTTAGCTACGTCATGCGGTCTTTTGACTTTGATCAAAAAATTATATGCAATCGTTTGAGAAAAGAACGTAAGCAACCCAATATATGTTAGGGGGTTTGTCAACGTTTTCTTTAATGCGGCCTTAATCAGATAAATAAATGTGGCATTTACAAATGAAAAGGTTCCCCACCCCTGGGCTAAACACTTACACTTATAATTTTAACGAAACAATTAAAATACGAAACGTTATCTTGTTGTGATGATATAGAAAAAATATTATCATGGCTTTGAAATGATATTATCATATTAAATATCAACTAATATAATGTCTAAGTGCTTTAATTTTTAACTGCCTACCCGGTACTACTGTTCTCCAAAGTATCACAGGACATTATCTCGCACAGCTTTTCTAATCTTATCGCTAATCACATTCAAACTGTAAATTGTTATAACTGGATTAGAAATTAACTGCCGGATAATTCGAGGGTTATTCATAAATGAGACATTATTTGTATTGCCTGAAATCATTTTCCAGTGCACGTGTCCTTAATTTATATAATGTAACATATATGATGTCGTCATAAAAGGAAAGCTGTGCTAAAGTCACAATTATGTTGGTCGTTGGTGTAATAAACATATTATATATTCATATATATTTATTTTCAAAACACAAAAAGACCACCCTATTATTGGGTTTATTTGTATAAAATTATTGTGTTTCTCAGCTCAAAAGATAAAAATGAAAATAACCTGAGTTATAAAAAAAGAGGGTACCATAAAAAATAAACATGACGGTGACTCAAAGAACACTAAATATCGAGTTTTATAATTAACTTTTCCGGTTCTAACTCAAGAAATGCGACCCCAATACCCACATTTTCTTAAATATCTATTTTTAGTATGGGTGATACAATGTTTATAATTAAGGTATTCTTATATCATAGTTTTTTAGACCTTGTGTAGTTTATATAAATACACGATAACGCGATAACGAGATAAGCGCCCGCGATATGCGATCGTTCGTAAGATAGCTGGGCTAAGCGCGTCAGTTGCAAATTCATATTTGTGCTGGGATGACGTCTTTTTTACTCGAAACTTAAAATATGATTATTTATTAAAAAAAACACGGATTTTTATAAAGAAATGTATGAGGAATGATGCAGAGAGATATTTTAAAGTCCTTAGACTATTTTTTTTTTAATTCATAAGAATAAGGCCAATAATGAGGAAACCACTGGGGTCCCTAAACGAACCCCATCGGCAGAGAAGTATTTTTCTAGTCTCCGAGCCGCGAGAGTTAACATGTTAAGCACAGTCAAAACATTTATATGTGCTAGAGTCATATACACGTGTTCAATTAAAGTTTAATATTAAACAATTATATGGACTCGCGAGTGTTTTTTCTTCACCAGATTCATAAAAAGCAGGAATTTTCTTGTTTTAGTCATCTTTTTGTTAAGAAAACGTATTTAATCATTCATTCGATGAAATAACACACAAAGAAAAGTTTTTTTAATTGAATACATAAAATAATAAAATCCCAAGAATCAGTTTTATTTCTTAAACATATTTTTAGCTAAGCCACTTACTTCGTATCGTAATCGTATAAATATTATGTTTTGAGTAATGTTTAATATTTAAGGATATAAATTATTTTTAGAAATATTATTTAGTCATTTTTTCGTTGAATCATTTATTTCAAGATTTTCCAGTGAATTTATTTTACAAGTAGCGTTGAAAATATGACGTTAAAATAGTGTTTGCTATTTCAAATACTTCATTGATATTGCATGAACTCTGACAAAATAAAAAAAAAACTAGGCGGTTAAAAATTATGAAAATAATAAGTATGATAACATTATTTGTATAGTTATGATAATTATATTATAGACAGTATAATAAGAATGATTATTAAGTCAAAAAAATCGTTGAACTTACCAACTTCAAAAGTTTGGAGAGCTTCTGTGGGAAGCCATTGTTGCCAAAGCTCTTTGAGGTCACTGTAAGCATCAGGTTCTTCGTGACCTAGTACCGGAAACACGAACTGAGAGCTAAACGTCCTCCCCAACAGTTCAGTCAAGTTGCGAAGCTCCAGCATCCTTGATGACTCTTCGGATTTCCAATATGCTCGGGAAATTGCATCTCTGTTAAAGAAAAACATATAATGAATATAATTTGAGTGGAGTTTATGAAAATTGCCCAATAAGACCACCAAAAAAATAGCTGTCTCATTTAACAAGTAAAACACATTTTTTTTGGTTAAATGACAGCTTATATTTAAAAAAAAAATGTCTAACTTTTTATATTATTCAGTATCTTATAATACCCATTTGTTATGTGAACCCAACCGTGTTTCCATAACTAAACGGCAATTAAGATATAAAATTGAACCGATTGTTTAACCAAGCACTAGTGTTGCAATAAATCTTTATACTGAGAATCAGAGGATATAGCATTTACAAATTTAGCTAAGCCTATTGATCCAGTATGAGGACGGACCTAGGTAAAAATCTCTGCTCATTCATTATTAATTTCAGAGAATTTCTACAGTAAGTGTCAAACGTTAACAATAAGTAAAGTCTAGCCTTTCTACCAACTTACACTGTTCAAATAGTTTACTCTTGCCATTGGTGATATTTTGATTATGTAAAAAAGTGTTTTTCTATGTATTATATGTATTTTTTTTCTTAATACATAATAAAAAACAATAAGGTTAAAAGAAAGGCTTTCAAGGTTAATTGCAGATCAATTCAATTCAAGCAGATCCATTCAAGAAAATTATGGCGGGCAAACACTGGACTTCAAATGAAATGTATTAAATTTTTAATTTTTAGACTTGGATGAAATTGTGCTCAAGTTGATAAATGATTTTAAATGGGCGCTGAAAATAAAATATCTCCACGAGCGCACGTGCACTTGCTGACACAGGGTCTATATACTCTGGCTTAACCCTCCAAAGACGAGAGCTTTTTTTCGATAAAAAAAAATTGTTAAGCCATATGGAAGTCACGGATAACTTTTATTCCTAACAAAAATTAAAAAAAAAAAAAACGCAAAATTGTTGTATAGAAATGTTGTAGTTGTTGTTGTTGTAATGCTCATCCTTTTATTACCGTGTAATATTGAGTACGGACAGTTGTAAGGACAAAAGTGACCGTATGGGCTCGCAAACATTCGGGGTTGAAATAAAGCTAATCGTGAATTTTTTAAAAATATTTACAATTTGACCTCTTTAGATCAACATAATGTCAATAGAACTGTAAATAATTTGATTTTTTGCTTTTTGAACAGTTTCAAAAAGTCCATTAAAAAAAACGGAAATTCAAAAAATCGCATGTGCATTTTGGTGGCCGTTTCTGTCCCCGCGGCTGATGATAAACTGAAGTCTGTACCCTTCTTAACCAAATACTAGTAAAAGCAACGATATTCAGGTAGAAAATGGATGAATAGTGGGATCAATAGACAACGGTGTTCACTGTTACCATATGGTCACGTTCGTCCTCGGAGGGTTAAGGGGTAAAAAAGTCAGTACGAGCGAATTTTGATCGGATTCTGCTAGTTACATTTGCTTACCTGTGAGCTATTGGCTAACTTTCAATTTCTATCAACGTGTACATCACGGTGTCAACAAAAATAGTAAAACATGTAGGAAAATTCATTTCCGGTTTCAATTGTACAACTGAACTGGTCCGCCTTATGAAATTTGGCGTTGTAAAAGTGATTGCTAATGTTAAATTGTTTTGTATGGACTTTCATTTGCGTTATTTTTTATCCTCATACTGTGAATTTTTTTCTGAACAAATGAATAGCGAATGTCGGAATAATAATTAATTAAAATTAAAAGTCAAAATAATTAATAAAAACATTCTCAAATAGGATGTAGTACCCAGAGATATTACCAAAAATTACAGGCCTAAAGCTGAGTGATCTATTCTAGTGGTGTCAGAAAATTTGCAATTTTGACGGTTTTGTATAACCAGTTTCAAAAATTGATTTTTCAACCAATTTATAGATAGATGTATGTGTCTAAATTTTCATTTAACTATCCAAAACGATGCCAAGTAACAGCACTTTACAAACCACTACTTTCGTTCTGACTTTGCTCTGACTTTGTTCTGACTTTACTATCATTGCTTTCTCTGAGAAAAGAAAGTTAAGCAAACATAATAAAAATATAACGATTATTTAAAGCGCGTATTTTTAAAAATGATACTTGATCTTCTCTTTATTTAAATAACTAGCTGGCCCGACGAACTTCGTACCGCCTCAGAATCAATAAATGTTGTGTTGGCTGAATTAAATTCAGTTTGAATGAATACTCAAAATGAATTAAGTTCAATAATTGTTCAAAATTCAAAATGAAAAGTATTTAAATTACATTGAAATGATGTTATTCACGTGGCACAGTCGATAGATTTAAAGTAATGCAGTAGATCAACGATTTGATTTTGAATTTTGAAGTTTAAATGATCCATATGTTTTTTCTTAGCCCCAAGAATTGCTCGTTCACTCGACCAATTGCGATTTTTGTGATTAGGTGTTTGGGAACATTTTGTTGATGAAACCGTCCTTCGTTGAGACGAAATTGCAAAAATTCGGTGAAATCGAAATCAATCCGTTCGATTCGTCAACAGGAACACGGCCGTTACAGATAGTCAGCAAATGCTTGGAGAAATCTGCGGCAGATGGTCGTTTAGAAATACAACTCGCATGTTTGTCGTTAGCTGAAGTTTCTTCACATAGCGCCACAGAGTCGATGTTTTAAGGCAAGCGTTTATTTCATCGGCATCGGTCGATCTTGAAATGACTGGTAGTGTTTGGCGAAAATCGCCAGATAGTAGAATCATTGCGCCTCCAAAACATTTTGAGTCATTGCGCTGATCTTTCATAGTTCAGTTGAGTGCTTCCAATGCGGAGGAAAAATAAGCCACCATTTCCCTCATCAATTGCCTTCATTAAAGTATCGTACACTTTCTGTTGGGGGTTCAACAAAGGTACATTCGTTCGAAGTGATTGGTTCAATGCATCTCGATCATATTTACGTTTACGTTCCGATTTTCGATTGAAAGCGTCGTTCATTCTTTGATCTGGCGACGCATCATGCAGCGCATGAGGTAACACATATCTTCGATCAAAAGCAACGCCTGGTTATGTATCTCCTCATTCACCTCGAGATCGGGATTCCCTGAACTGACGCGAATTTGGTGTAAAGTGTCTTTGGACATGTCATTCTTGTACTTGTTCCACAGTTCTCGTAGATTCAATGGGAAGCATATCAAAATAATGATAGCAAATAATGTGCGTATCTGACTTGGAGATGCAGAAACAATTGCTTCAGCGATTGTCATGTCCCAATGAGTATAGTTTTTAAGCAAATTGAGCTATTGACATGCAGCACGAAATGTTGGGCATACTACGTCATTGACAGTTCGAAGTGATTCAATGATGTCGACCCAAAGGGAATTATTGTTTTTTTTTCAGATTTTTCATCTTCACAGAACTGAAAGACTCTTAGAAAACCATTCCGAGCACTCTTATGAATTGGTTTAGAAGTACTTGGCATAGCTAGTACCTCTTTATTTCACTGTATTTTAAATAATAAAATTACATCTTCACAATGTTGACAAACGACTACTTTGTTTGACAGTAACTGTCAAACAAAGGCAGTTGCTAAGGAATGTGTTGGTCTAGGATAAATTTGTTCTCAATGCATGTCACCAACATAGTGACAGGGATCTTTTCAAAATTATTCAAATAATACTTTTTTATAATTTTACGAAAGTTCATTCTAAATTTTCATATTTTTATATTACGAAATGATATAAATTCTCAATATAACAAAAAACGCAACATTTTCCAAATCTTCAATATTATATTTATGAGATTATCTTACATTAGAAAAAAAAAAAAAAATTGTTTAATGTTCCACACATGGTATGGTTGTTTTCTAACAATGAAATTAGTGATCAGAGTTTGTTCAGATTTTCTTTTTCGATAATTAATTGGTTATGCAGTTTGTTATACCCAGGGCTTTTTTTACCCTGTAACGTGGCGGAACGGCGTTCCGGCACCTTTTTTTCTCGAAATTTTAATAAATGTTTAATTTTATTTTTTCTATTTTAAAATATGTATATTTTGTTTAATTTTCTATGCATTATATGATAAGCCGTCATTAATTATATCAAAATGATATTCGAATATATAATAAATAATATACCTTCATAGAAAACGCTCGAAAAAAGTGCGTTCCGGCACCTTTTTTTCAAAAAAAAGCACTGGTTATACCCATATATAATTTTTTTTAAGTTATCGTTGAAACTTGAATGCGCGATCAGAATTTGAATCATTTAGAAAGAAATGATCTTCTAATTTACTGAAAAGTCGGAGACCTTCTTCAATTATTTTCCCAGTAAATGATCGCAGAATTTCTTTCAGTTCGTCATTGTTTTCTGGTTTTTTGTCAATAATTAAATTTAAATTATTGACATCTTTGTCACTTATAGCTTTATCTGTAAGTAATTCGTCGATATAATTTTCGCTAAAGGTATCAAGCCTTTCTTCACCAAGCTCGTGTGCTAAAGTAATCATTTCAGCTGATATTACCGATGTTTCAATGGTTTTATCGACTGTAACACACCTAAGTAGGTGGCCTTAATTCAGCGATGGCAGATGCAACATGATTTAAACAGTTCGAAATCGTTTTTTTTTTGAATTTTCGGTTGTGTTTATGATTCTCTCTATTCTATCCAAAATACAACGATATATGCTCTCAATGTAATATTTAACATTTTTATATATCGTAAAATATGGTACATTTAAAAAAAATGCATATCTTCAAAACCGCATTACTTTGAAATTGCATAAAAACAGAATTGACTGTATATGGGGATCAAAAATAAAATAATGATTTGATAGTGTTCAATAACAATATAATATACATGAAAAGTATACTAATTTTTTTTTACATACTTTCTGATTTTATGTACTTTCATTCGTCTTTTCACATTTCAGTATATATTTTAGCGACGGTGATGAACATGAAACATAAATTCCTAAAAGTTTTTTTGACGTGACAACGTCTTATAAATCGATGAACGCCCGCTGCACGCACGAAAAAACATGACTCATTGTCCCGTTTGTCGCGTTACGCCGAAGGCAAGCGTGCGAGCGAGAGCGCGGATAAGCGATAGAGAGGCACGATCGGCCTACCGTTCAGATTGTGCCGCATCTATCTCTCTTCCACTCGATTGGTCGATGCGTCTGAGTAGAAAAGAGACAGCGGCAGATTGGAAGACGTTAAATATCCCACATGTATAAAAGTTGTAAATAAATTGCTAAAAGCACATTTTTACTTGTAAATAAATTGTTCATCAAAGTAATAAACATATTTGAATTAATGAGTGCGAATAAAATATATCAATAAAAAATTGTAGATTTCTTTCACTCCTTCTTCGTATCCATACAAAATAATGATAATTCAATAAAAATGATTCCATTTTATTCATAAAAGTGTGCAATCATTTCATCAATGTTTTATTATGACGTTGTCACGTTAAACTATCGTCCGTAAACCGACTTTACAGACAACCAATTTTTTTTAAAATGGATATTGAAGATTTAGTTTCGAAATTCTGACACGTTCGTCCAAGTTCGTCGGTACATCTCTAATTCAAAGTATGAAACAAATGAATTTTACAACCAACGCCACCTAGTGTATTAAACATAAACTGCATACGTCATGTTCCGCGTTCGATTCAAAAAATTTGAAAAACCGTATTGTACTGAGACATTTATTTTCTTTATAATTTATTTTCCGTGATATTTTTCCGATGTTTTAATGCTTATTCTGCTATTCTAGGCAAAAAGGAATTTTATAAAGCAAAGATCATTGAAATCCTTGGAGTAATTCTCGAGATATACGTGGTGTAAATAACCCCACTTTGTTTTATATATATAGATTTCATAAAATAAGTTACAAAAAGTTATAAAAAAGCTACAATGTTTTTCATCAATTAGGTACGTAAATTAATGTTAAGTCTGCCCGAGAACTGAAGAATTTATTAAAAATTGTTATTTGAACACAAAGCGTTTTTGTTCGTTACAATAGCTTTGATTGCTTTGACAGTGATTCTTGAAATTAAATTGTTTTTCGCTACTTTTGCATTCATTTTTTGTTAGCATAAAACCAATCCATAAACAAATTGTGTTAATTTGATTTACTTTCTTTCATTCATTTCGCAATATTTCATAAAAATAACTGAGTTCAAAATAAAAATAGTTGCAAGGTTTACGTTGAAAAATACCAATGTTTTATTGATTAACCCATTTTCGCCCCGTGTTCCAATATTGGAACATTTAGTATTTTTACTTCCACTCCATTTATGCATGACACAATAAAAGTTGAGATTGCATCAGTCTCAATCAGTCTACAGCTAGCAAGTGTAGAGATCGTTTGGTGTAGTATCTTTTCAGATTTGAACCTGTCTGAGTGAGCAGTGCTTTTTAATTTGCATCAAACATAAATTCAATAAATTACTTAAAAACTGTATTTTTCAATATAAACTAGAATGTTAAAATAAAAGAGACGATATATTGTGTATCTATTTTAAGCCAGTGAGTTTGTTTTAGTTTTAAGATAAATCTGACGAGAGCGTGAAGCCGAAATTGCAATGAACTAGTACATATAAAAATAAGATAATTTTAGATCTAACACACGTTGGTAACGTTTACCTTATTATCAATGTGTTTATAAAATATTTTGGTGATTTCACCATAAAATGGTTGTACTAGAAATTGTATTGCAATGGATATCAAAGCATATGTGTAATAATAACTATAACTAAAAATCCTGCAGTCTAATTTGTTTATCAATTAAATAAGGTTTATGTTGTATTTGCTTAAGTCTTTAACTATTGACTTTGTATATTTAAACATTTACTAAGTTATATTTTCAAAGATAAACAATGTAACGAAAGAAACCATTGTTCGGTATTTCGTTTTCTTACTAGTTTTAAGTAGTCTATAAAAATAAGCGCTAAAACGACTTTGATACTACAACGATTTTTTGTACACGAAATTTTTTAATCATAAGATTAATTTTTAATGTACGTTGTAAAACGATAAGCTTCTGTTCAAAGTATCTATACAGGTGCTTTTGATGAAAAACATTCGTTTCCGTCTTAATATCTGTCATATTACACCCTGTTAAGTTTCATAATCATTTTTAAGTACACGTTTTTACTAGGTTATTAATGAATTCTTAAAATAGTACTGTGTCACATATCACGTAGTTAATTTATAAGATAATAACCGGATTATAATGAATAAAAAAGTCAAATTGTGTTCAGGTAAAAATACTTGTTAAGAAGTGTTATATATATATGTATATTTAAGAGAATGATTTACACCTAATCCATTTTACGCGATACATGGGTTCCAAAAACTGACGCAAAAAAAATCGCATAAAAACCTCATTTTCATGCAATTTGAAAAATTGGTTCCAAAAACAAAATATCTCGTAAAAATGTATGAAAAACTAATATTTTGCTCTTGAAATTTGCAAAAAAGAGTTTTTTTTACATATTAACCATTAATTTCTTTGTTTAATACAATGAGAAACAGATGAATAATTGTATCTACTTTTGTACATATCTCGTTAGCGTATTTTTATACGAAAGTGTTTGTTTACAATGCTGGTTTTACTAGATTCTTGATCTGAGTCGACTATTATTGGACATTGGACTTGTTTTGATGATCTGACGGTTAATTTTTTCTCTTTACAATAACGGACGGACTTCTATGATACATTTATTTAGTAGATTCAATACATATTCAGTTTTCTGTGTTTGGATAAAATTTATGGCCAAAAATTTCTAGTTTACGAATTCAATAAATGTATTTTAACAAGATTCAGAACGAAGTCTTCAATCCAAGATTTTGAGAAAGTTCACCGTTTCTTCTGTAAAAAAACAACCAGTAAATCGCGTTAAAAAAAGAAACGGTGCCGTCCAAAAAACTCGCTTAAAAAAAATACTGGGTGTATATCTGTTATGTTGCAGTTATTCGGATCAGTGAAACGCTGTTTGCATCAGTAAACTTTTTTTTTTAATAGTGTTTTATAAAACAACTTAAAATGAGCGATTGAAACTTTGATATTTCAATTAGGCAACTTTGCGACGTCGGCGGAAATAAAATTAATATTAATTGCGTTCTTGAGAAAATAAACGAAAACTGTTCAGTATATTATAATTGAAACGTTTTCCACTCTTAAGGCAATGTTTATCGCTGCGTCATCTTGAGACCATTATCATTCATCAATCTAAGTCGGGCGGCTTTATTTGGTTACGGCCCTCGTTTTTCTTAGCGCTTTAATTGAAAATGTATTGGTATGTACTGCCACTTTTTTCTTTACGCCTTAATAACACAAAGAACTTTCATACATATTTTGCAAAAAAAAAATACTTCATAACAGAAAAAAAATGTGTAACCAATATTAATGTGCTCTAGTTTGAGATAAATACAGGTAGTTATTGATATGGTGAATATAAATGACTCAAATTGAATTTTAGATAAATCATAATAAATTATTGGTTTACTGGTCGACGTCGTTGCCTCAGAACACGTAGTTCACAACATCGAATCCCAGTAAGGAAAGTTTTTGTAGATAGGTTTTCAATCGATATGTATTTTTTTTTTGTTCAAAGGCAAGGATGTATGCGATCTCTTGAATTCCCTCCTTTCATGAAAAAACAAAGAGCGTAACAAAAACGATTAGCTAACCACTAGTTCTGTAGAAGCCCTATCCTTCATTCACTACTTTCTTTGATGAAAATGAGAGATTGTGCAACTGAGTAACGAGCAGTTCTCGTAGAAACTGTTATGTCGAGATAAAATATAAGGAATCCATAAATAGCTCAATTAGCACACAGTTTTCTTTTTTTAAACCACTTTAAAGTAACGTTATATAAAAAATGCGTATATCTGTTACCCGAGGGCAAAGCTCATCATTCATTAGACATTAAATGAGTTAATGAAGTGTTTTATAACAAAAATTAACAAAGAGAAAACGTATTTTGCTCTTTTGTAGAGTTTTTTGTAAAGACATGATGTCTCATGCCTCTGGGGCTTAGGTTTCTTTTCTTGTAAATCACTTTTTAAATGTTTATGAATGTAAATGTAAACGATACTTTAATTAAGTTATTTAAGTTTTTGGAGAGTTTTTCGAAACGTAACTCAATTGAAAAATAGACTTATTTCTGATTGGTGTAAAAAAAAATACGATAAGAATACCATGTAAAAAGAAAATTAAATTAATTAGAATGAATTGTTGTGGGTGCATGTTGAGGATGGCTAACCTGTCAATGTTACGATATGACCTTTCAATTCAGAAAGGTTTTTTTTTGTATATTAAGTTATTTATTTTACGACGCTTGTTATGTATTATTGATAAAAAAAATCTTTTACTCGGCTAATATTTTTATAGATAATAAAATTTCCAACAGATTACAACGTAAGTAAGCATAAAATTTAACTTGGTTACATTTAAAATACATTTTCTGTATATTTTATGTTTCAAACGTTGTTTACTTATCTAAAGGAACTAACAAAAACGTTTGTTTATTTTAAAGACACTTAAAAATATCTGATAAAAAAACAATTTCGTTGACCTAAAAAGGCTGAATTATAAGCAGTTGAATTTTTGTTTTCTTGACAAGAAGTTATAAAGTTGCTCATTTCTCTTGAATTCCTTCGTTAGGAGGGACATTCAAAAATATAACGCCAACAATACAACGTTGAAAAAACCTTGACCGTAGACCTTTTAATTATTTCAGTTGAACAATTATTCAGACCGTAAAAATTCTTCCTTTATTCTTTGTGAACAATGTATCAAGCCTTCCGGAAACTAGCGGCAATCGCTGTGTTTAGTTTATAAAATTTAAGACTACTTTCCGTGAGCACTGAACATTAGGAGGCGCCTCCCCTAAAATAACGGAGTATTTACACTTCTTTTTTTATACCGATGTAACGGTCGGCATAAATTACACCCATATAAAAACATAGAACGACTTCATAACAAGCCAGACCTGTTTAAAAAACTTTCAATCAATGATGAACAACGACTACACTCCTTGTTTTTGACGCTCGTGAAAGAAAATGTGAGGAATTTATGCTACCTAATTTAACAAATAGGTCGTATTTTTACCATTTTTATTGTATGTGCTTTTATTTAGATTATGTATAAAAGTAGTCGAATCTCTACGATTTATATTTTCGTCAAAAAATTCAAGCAACACGGTTTATTTAAAACGTGTTAGTGTTTGTTTACCTACTTGTGATTGTTTTTGTATAATTTAAACATTTTTTTAAAACGTTGAATTATTATAAACAAATCCCTGAATGTTTTTATTAACATATGCATTATTTACACCACACGAATACAGTGGTGAGCCTCATCAGCCAAGCAACAATATTGACCAAATAAGCATCTATAGTTGGTTTCAGTTAATTTTATGGGGTTTTCTTTCAATTTAACATCGATGTACTATAAAAAGTCGTTATTATGTTATAAATCTAATGAAGTCGCTTACCCTGTCCAAAGGACGAATTCCACTGAATCACCCTGTCTTTGTCGCATTGCGTGGCCTGCGGATTCAATCAAGGCCCACGGACTGTCGCACGCATAGTCCCCGTATCGGCCGCGAGGCCTGTGATAACCAGAACTGCCTCGGTTGTCACTTTTCCAACAATCTGTAAGAAAATAGTTGCATCATCAATTTTTTGGTGGAAATTCATTCTAATATCAATAATCGTACATTTTAGCATGCTTTAATGCATATTGATTAAAGTAAAATTCGATATTTTTTTATATTTATTTCATAAATCAAATACACAATAAATACAAATCTTATAATAAACCAATCGATGTGTTTTGTTATAATAGAATCCAAAAGATTTAATTTTTACATAAATAGTTAACAACGTTTCAATATATTTTATTTTAATCCATGTCCGCTCCTAATGTAGAGCATATTACCTCCTAATGAAGGTACCTCAACAGATTTTTTTCCTATAAGAACTGTTCGTTACTCAGTCGCTTAACATCTCTTATTCCAATAAAGTAGTAGGGACAGAAAGATAAGGCTAGGATAGAACTAGTGGTTAACCAATCACTTTCACTATACCCAGTTATTCAAAGATCGAAAAGCTTGGGAGGGATATTTTTAGACATCACAAACACCCATGTATTCAAACAGAAATCATCGAAAAATTGCTGCTCGTACTGGCACTCAAAACCGTGAAGTCCGGCACGGTAGCCCACAACGCAAACCGCTGCGCCATAAGACCCAAAAATATGTTATGCCATCTTATTCTTCATTTGATAGAAGTTAACAAATAAGCCAACGTTTAAACCGATACTACGAACAAAAAATAGTGCTGACATTGTCAAGAAAATACTTCTCATCATATTTATTTTATTAGCTTAAAATGGATTGGTTTAAAATTTTAAGTGGTGTTTCGCTGTTGTTTTAAAAACCAAACAACTTGTTTAAGGAAGGCGAAAATGTCATGGCCATAAATAGTATGACTGAGTTATTTTAAAAGCTTTCATGAGAACATTAGGTCATGTTAAAGTTTACTCACGCGTATCCTTTCACATTGAAAATGCTTTCAAGTGTTTGTGATGGAAATAAACTACTTTGTAACACTTTAAATAGCTAGTTTAAAGTTTACAAAGACGTTTTCTTTGGTATTGGTGAAATTTTCTAATTTAGTTTACATTTAAATCGGGAAAGTTATAATTGTCTAATCTAAAAATTTATCGTAATCGTAGTATTACTCAACGCTACACTTTATGTTTTTTATTCTTGTTTAAACATGAATTAATTATCATGCTGCTTAAATATATATTATAATCAATTAATAATTCATAACATTGACACCAGACTGTTGATATTTAATATTATAAACCTAAAATTATTACAATTTAAATCGCTTATTTGCCAGAAATTTTACGGTTTCCTAAAAATGTAATTAAAATTGAAAATAATTAGGTCTCGTGAAATCAAGTCGAGGAGAAAATACGATACAGAAAACCGTTAATCTATATTTAAATCTAAAATCAAATATGAAATTAAACAAAAAACAGCACGGCCCTTCAAAATTTGCAAACATACCAACACATGGGACAATTGTAAGGGTTTGTATGGTGTTATACAATAAACTGACAATATCTTGAAGAAATTAGACTATTTTTTAAATGATGTTTATTGTTTTAGATAACTTCAATATACTTTGATCACATAAAAATTTAAGTAAGCTACCAAGATAATCAGAATTTATTTGATTTGGAATGACTTATTTGTTTGTGAAACACAGGAAAATTTCTAAATAAATTACAAATTTCAAAATAGATATAACCAAAATGTTTATATCTTTTTGTTTAACCTAGAGTTAGAAAAAACAAATCTTCACAATTCGGTGTGACAAATGTATAACTAAATCTAAAGTACCTTAAACTTACGGCTTATTTGTTGGAAAACATCGTGAAGAGTATTTAATCAAAATAAAACCAATCAAATGTTCAAGTTCTGGCGACATTTCAGGGAGAAATACTCGAGATTTGTAAATCTTCTTTCGAAACAAACACCACTTTCAGTTTGTACTAAGTCTCAAAGCTCTCCTGAAAGTCTAATTTGCGTTTGATGTTACCCCAGTGAGCGATGAAGTACCAAGAAAGATGTATGGGATAGGCTGTGTAAACTTATTTGCGTGGGGAGAGTGCTTAATCACTCCGTAATCGACTTTCTCTTGGTGTCAAGAATATACACAATGATAATCACATTTAAAATTATAATTTCAAATCACGTATCTTATATTATTTATTTAAAAAAAAGACTGCTTTCACTTATCAGCGTTGTTCAAACAAAATGATTTCTTCATGTTGAAATTTTTTTTTCTTCGCTTTTTTCAATGCGATATTTAAATCAGCAAATCTTTTTTAAAACGTCGCAAGAACATGATTGAAAAATGCTGAACGATAATGTTAAATATATTTTTTGATATTGAGTATTAAAACTACGAAACGAATACTCATATTTATAACCTTCAATAGTCATATATGTGATTTTACTTCCTAATATTCAAATAAAACAATTGTATTTCATAAAAATAAAAGAAAAAACAATATTTTATTTACTATATTATGTTTTTAAATGCTTGGAAACGGTTAGATTTGTGGTAAAATTAAATGACAGAACACATTTTGCTAATGGAAATATGTTTGAAATACCTTTTATGGTAAATTATGGTTAATGGAATGAGATATGACAAGAAGCGCGTCAAGCTCAGGTGTTCCAAAGGTTTCCTAAGCAAACCCCTAAAGTGTCTTACCAGCCCAACGAGTATATTGATGCGACTTTGAAATATAGTTGAAATCGGGTGACATTATAGTTAAAGTAGAGTTCTTCAAGTATTTGCATTTTTTGATAATAACGTTCTCATCGTATACGATAGTATTGGCTACAACACATATCTATGATTATGCTTTGATTTATTACAATGATAAAAATAACATAATTAACCCTTAGATACATGATTTAATATTTTTAGTTAAAATAGAAATAAACGATAGAAAAGATTATCAAAAAAAAACATTTGGCACACCGTATTATTTAAGAAAATCTGAATGTTTTTGTACACAATTTTTAAAAAAATAATGAAAAAAATAATTTTTTTGAAGGTATAATACATATAATAATATCATAAAAAGTAACCACTATTTACCCAAACAAAAAGTGTAACAAATACAAAAACATAATTTGTGATCAGTATTATGTATCGTGTTTTTTTTTTAAATATTGTTGAACAATGACTATTAGCCATGGACTAAAAGTACATAATTAAAATACAGCATGTTAAAAATCTGCAACAACATGCATTTGAGGCTCAAAATGCAGATAAATCAAATGCAAGGTGAGTATATTAATTTGTAGAAACTTTAACATATTTAAAAAATAGCTTTTTTTTGGTACATAGCATTTTTTAAACTACTCAATATACAATAAACCGGTGGTGCGACCAAGAAACGTTATGTTATTTAATAACCAATAACCTGCTTTATTTTATTAATGTATCTTCAATTTTTTTAGCGTTTTCTCACTAAAATAAAAAGTTAATTTCAAAACAACTTAAAAATAATCAAAAACGCTTTGTCAGACATCATGAATGTTGATTTATAAAAAAAGCATTGATTACATAATAATACAGCTTTATTGTCAAGTTAAGTCGAAATTTTGTACTGTTGTAAAAATACTAAGAAATTGATAAATATAATACAGAGCGTACAAAAAAACACTTCAAACGTTAATAGTCCACAATTCAAAAGAAATTAAAACCTTTCAAAGAATACATTGTTACAAACCTGCCACGATAAAAATTCTGAAAACTTGAGCAAAAAAAAAAGTGAGAAAGCAATTACTCCAGTCACAGTGATAAGAGAAAAAATAACCAAGTGATTTCACTCGGGCAACACTTAAATGTAGAATGAGACCTTTGAAAGCGTTGATTGCAGCCGTACTTATTATTTCCTATTCCAGAGCTATTGTGTCCTCGACAACCGACCGGTCCATTTCCGATTCCTTCTCAGCTCTGTAAGGATTTTACTGTTCTTTAATTGTATTGCTTTTACCTTTTGTGCTTTTGCCGATTGTTATCACTTAGTTTTGTGACACTCGGAGCTCAAATTAATTTTAAAGAGAATAGATTTTGAAGAATTATTTTTGCATATCAATACTTCTTTAACAACTTTCATTTTAAGTATTATTTGATTTGGTTAAATATCTATTTCAAAAGTTAAATAATATTGAAGATATATCAAATTTAATTTATCACGTTCAAATTAATACGATGATTGAACAAAATTCATACACGTTAATAATATTATGATACTGAATATATAAGCCATGTACAATCTAAATGTAGAGCATATGGCTTCTTAGTGAAAATACCACAATAGAAGTACAAGTACGTTTTTACAAGAACTGCTTGTTCAATTAAATAATATTTTTTGGCCACCAATTATTATTATTGGGTTGGATATTAAAATCTAGTAGTGAGAATAATACTAAAAAAATGATTCTTCAAATGGTTGATGGTGTGCGGCTTAAAAAAAATTGTATACCAAGTATTTGATTTGGAAATGGAAATAAAATTTAATAATAAATAGATGGAGTATTTCAATACTTTTATTTGGATCAAAATTGTGATTATCTTCTACCAAACGGTTCGCAAACAATAAGCAATTATTGCTTTTTAGATATTATACGTGGTCTAAAATTATTATATTAATATTTTTACCTGTTTGCTTTATATAATCAGCTTAAAAATCTTGAAATGTAAGGCGATAGATGCCGATCTGAGAAATTCTAGCTTATCTTTACCATTTAATACAAGTTTCTTCAAGTTCTTAATTGTATATAAAGCGGGTTGTGAGTGATTAAGTTTTTATCTGTGATGATGTTTCTTAAAGAAACGAAACATGGTTCACATGTTGCAACACAACAAGTGGAAAAACAAAGAAGTTATTAAATTTTATTTTATATTACACTTTGACTCTTTCAACAATATTTAAATATGAGTTTTCAAAAACGATATTTAGTTAGTAGCTTTATGTTAGGAGTAATTACATAAGAATAAATAATTGTTTGTAAAACGCTATAAAAATTTAATCTGAAATCAAACGGAAACTGAATTACTTGCTTAATGTTTTATATTGTTATAAATGAACAACTGCTGAATCTCTAGAAGCGTTTATCGTGAAAATAATTGTGAAAAACGATGAAGAAAATTTAAAAAAATCTACTTCCGCACTACGCTTTCTAAGAAAAAAAAAACCAACAAACATACTACTAGCTCCGTGCATTGCTAACCATTAACTAATGGAATTTCTATCGTGCTCTGCACCGGAAACATTTTTTTTTCATTCACTCCGCAAAGCATTGATTTTGTTTGATTTCATGATTTGATTGGAAAATTTGCTCCTCAAAATATTAATATTGAGTTAACATCTAGCTAGCTTCTTTTTTATGATTTCTGAATTTTAGAATCACTTTCTCGTAAATTTCTGCATCGTGTAGAGGCTTACAAGTAAGTAATATACTAATAACAATATTGCAGTAGTTTTATTCTAGTTCCTTAAAAGATTTTGATAGCTTTGTTATTTCGGTAAAATTGTTTGGGAGTAGAGAGTGGTTTGTAAAGCATACTTCAGTTTATTTTTGGTTTCTTAATAAAAAATCCACACTTAATTAATTTCTCTACTCATATTAAACAGAAGAAATAACGCTTGTGTTTTTACCATTAATAGGCCAAATAAAGGGACGATACAAGCAAAAGGTAAAACTCGTTAGAATATCAACAAGATACGTTTGTAGTAGAACATCCAATCCCGTATCAAATTTGTGATCCCGGAATTCACGATTAACGATCTTCCAATCCAGAGATACCGGGAATGATCATTTACCTTAATTTTAGGTTTTAATGTTTTTACGTATGTATACCTAATTTGAATAAAAAAAAATCACTGGCATTACAGCTAACGACAAAGACTAAAAAAAAAATATTATTAAATTTCAGTTCTTCAAGTTAAATTCGAATGGAAAATATATCACAAGCACCCGTGTCCAAGACTTCAAATTGAAATTCAAAAAAATCTTTTCCCATTTAAAAAAATGATTGCAACTAAATTTTGTATAAAATTATGAAAAAACTGCTTGTTCTTGTCTACGAGTGCTAAAAAATAAGGCCAAAGTTCATTTCTTTATTACATGTATGTATGTATGTATTATACAAAACAAAATCATGTTTATTATTAACAAACTGAGGTCACTGTCAGAAATTGTTTAACTTTTACAATGAATCGTAGGTAGTACATCGAAAAAAAATCAAGATCTTCAAGTAGATTTTTTATATTTTGTAGTTGAACTCAAAATTAAGAAATCGATATGAAGACTGTCTTAGGATTTCGGAATCACCAAATTGATTGGACACCCTAGTTTGGAGGGATTTTTTCTATTTGCTCCAAATATATTACATATTTGTATTTATCTAAAGTAATAGTAGCTTAGAATATTAGTTTTGAACAAATTATAACAAACCATTTAATTTTTTAAAAGAATGTAATAAAAACCCGTCTTCGAAAAGTGGCATTCAAAATTGTTCAGAGGACAAATTGTCACTTGATTTTACATGAGCCAGCACTGCTTTGGTTAATCAGAAGTTCAATGGACAGCACCGAGATTGTTAAATTATTGAATAGTGCTTGATTGATTCTGTTTCGATGTGTTCCACTTGACAATGCAAGGTAGTTACATTGTGTATACATTGTTAATCGATTAGAGATTGGTTGATATGGCGTGTAACCTCGTCAAATCGGTTAATATACGCTAGTGCAATAGCATGTTTTTATTTTAAAAAAAAAACTATCTTATACGTACTTACTAAACATAATCACAAATTGATTAATATAATAATATTCCATAATTCAAATTTATTATTAGCTCCAATGTAATGTGAGGAAGATTATTTAGAGCTTATAGTGATAAGATGCACTTATACATCATTTTAATTATTAAGAAACCTTCATAAAATTAAGAGTGTATAATGTATTATTTTTAACAGAGTTGATAGATAACTTTACCAAATATTTTATTGTCTTTAAAACAAAATGTTTTGACTGCTTACAAATAAATGTCCCTATAATTAATTTCCAATCATAGGTAAGTGAAATCATTAACATATATATGTTTGTAATCTTTATTACAGATAAAAATTAAATCGTATTGATTAGATATAAATATTTATATTAAATTATATTCATTAAATTTGTTTACTGCACTAATTTTGTCAGCAAATTGTGCCACATTCTGTCGAGTATCATTGTATCAAATTCATTTTATCTTAACTCTCTCACGCTCGATACTAGAATAATACTTCTTCTGCCGATGGTTCGTTAGGGAACCCAGTGAATTTCCTCTTATTGATTATTCTTTTGAATTCAAAAAAAAAAAATAGTCTATGGATTTAAAAGCTATCTCTGCAATAATCCGCTGCACATTTTTTTTATAAAATCTGTGGTTTTTTTAATTAAATTAGCTTTTTTAAGTTACACGAAAAGAAGTCATCCTAGCTCTAATATTAATTTGCTACTGACAACGTTTCCTACTACTATCGTAAGATCGCTTACGAGGGGCATATCTAGTGATCGCGTTATCCTTATTTTTTATTAAACACAATAGGTACAAAATACAAGATATTAGAATACCTTAATTATAAACATTTTGTCACATATATTAATTTAGATATTTAAAGAAAATGTGGGTATTGGGGTAGAATTCTTGTGCTTAGAACCGGAAAAGTAAGACGTCATACAGAGTTATAGCAGATATAACATAAAAAATATTACACTGATTTAAGTTTAAGTTTTTACCACCACGTGAATGTAATAAGCAATAAAAACATAAATTTTCCTATCAAAATCTGAACTGTTTTTCTTCACATCATTTAATTTTTAAATGAAGTTAGAATATTACGACGAGTCCAATTTTATAGAAAGTATAGTTTGGTATGCTTTTTTATTATACCTCTGTTCGTAATCAGTCAAATGATCTCAAACTAACTATCGTAAGTATAAGCTTGTAATACAAACCAATAGATCGATTGATAATTACAAATTTGCAATGCTTAGCACATGGGTAATACGCGTGAACTCCGCTATGAAAAGTTCAAACACAAATTTTGAATAATTTTTCTATTGATGCTGGAAAACCGACAATATTTTCCAATTAAGCAATAAACATTGATAATGAACTAATATAATTAATACATATCTCTTCTACGTTAACAGATGGGCTAATACGCGTGAATAAGCTTCGTTATTTGGGAGAAGCTTGTTATTGCAAGATATTTAGTCTAGATTTAACTTCTATTTAGAATTTTAACTCGTATAAAGATAGTGGCGAAAATATTTCTATACACTAATAATACATCTGAGAAAATTCTAAAGAAATTTTTGCTGAAAATAATTAATTTTGCATAAAATTTCACTGATATAAATTTGATCTTCCATCTTCCGCATGAATAAATTTCCGTGAAATATTGAAACAATGAAAATTTTCATCTTTTATCTATCTACATATTGATAAACAAAAGTTTCCATGAAACTTCATATACAGTTTGCTTTGGTAAATTATTGCACGTTGAGATCAAAAGAACGTTAAGTTGATTGATAAAAGACACATATTAAACTTCATTTTTCTTGTAATGTTTCCGTTATTTTAAAACACGCGCACAAATAGTACATACAAACTTAATTAATTTGACTTACTTCGTCTTGTGTCCCCAAGTGAAGAATATTGCGGATCGAAGTGTAAATCTGTTATGTGCCAGAAGAAACCTGTAACAAAAAAATTTATCAATAATCTGTGGAAATAATAAAAATGAAACTGTTAATTTGTCATAAATTTACAGGTTTACAATCTTTCATTCAATATTAAATATAATATAACTCTTCTGAGTTCATCTCGAGAGTAAAATACAAAACAAACAACCGTAAAAAAAGTCTGTTATCAAATATTACATGAAAAACAAAAGGTCCTTTCAATTTTTTTAATAAATAGTACAAATAAAGCTGTTGATGATGATAAACAATATAATATCTGTCATGTTCAATTTTAATGTGGAGCTGTCATGGTTTTATAATGAAGCATTTCAACATAAGATAGTTAAGATGGAACAATTGAAGCAATTTTAAATGGCGAATTGGACTCTCTACTTTGAATTAGTAAAAAAGGGCTTAACCAATTTGAAAACCAGCAAACCGATAGGTAAGATAGAATTTATTCATAACAGATATACAAATCATCATATTAACGCTCGCTTCAGTTAGCGGGTTGGAGTCCGGGATCAGACGCTTTGCACCCTGCAAGACTGACAATAAAAAAGACTGTTTCAGACATATTTAAAATATTTCAAATTTAAGAGACTTAGTATGCAAGTCTTGTAATCTTAAATAATATATATTGTGCTTATCTATGGCACTCAAATAAAACAATGATTTTCGGTATACAACAGAAACCAAAAACTGCATCGTACCGTCGGTTGATCCTATTAAAAAGTCCGATGCGGTTTTCAGGGTGTCCCCAACGCTGTGAGTTGGGCGGATTGCCAGCGCCGCTTTTTCCCGACGGCAACTACCTACGCCTACCGACGCCGCAACAATTCCGTTGCAGAACGTGCACTATATATTGTGTAGAATTATTAAAAGCTTGACTTACGTCATTGCAGACTATATACATAGCCAAGGTTGTAATTTCGTAAAAAGCACTGGCGTAAATAAGTTGAACTATTTTTCGGCTACCGGATATATCGCTTCCTTTGATTTATTATGTTATAGTTCTTTTCAAAGTTTAAATGTCGTTTTTCATTCAGTAATTTCTCCATTCATTCGTAATTTTATTTTATTTTACCTGGGTGAAGTCACTGCGAACGCGATTAAAACACGGTTTAAAGCGAATCAAAATATCAAATAATTGGTCGCGGCGTGCGTGTTGTCACGTGGACACTCTGTATTTGATATTTTTGTGCCACATCGAATTGCTTTGCACTTGCTTTGATTTCTTCCACGTAAGACGTACAATAAGCAAATGAGACAGCGATTCATCTTATGTCATTTTAAAGTTTTATATTCTCAAAAGTATTTAAAAGTTGCTTTTAATTTTTGTATTAAAAAAAATACAATATTCCTTTGTAATTATTTCCCACTTTTATTAAGCAAAATCAGGACCAGTTTCTCGGTTGATAATACTCATCATGAGTGAAACCAATTCTGATCTTGCTAAATAAAAGAGGAAATACGTACAGAGGAATATGGTGTTTTTTTTTAAATATAATACATATCCACCAAGTATTGACAGTGAATTTCCCCCAAGAACACCCTAAAAATATGATTGGAGAGACGATCACTTCTTTGTATTTAAAAAGTAAAGAACTTAGACCAGAAAAGATTTTTTATCTTAACTATATAAAAACATTACTTTAAAGAAAGCTTTTCTCAAATAATATTGGTTTCTTTGTAAAATTGATACATCTGGTTGTTCGTTCCAAGACAAGGAAAATAGGATTGATGATTTAACAAATGTTTACTTATCTCATTAACTATGATTTATCAATTGAATGAATATAAACTTATTTAAAATTTGAATTGTTAGCATTATGTACACGCACACAAGTCACTGTTTGCATAGTATATAAGAAAGAATATCTAATAAAAAGGTTTGCTCAAATGTTTAAATCTCACAACCACAATGTTATAACTCAAGTATATTTATTTTGAAAGAGTTTAAAGTTAGGTATGTACTTAACATTATAACTAAGCGAAGCTTGATAATATATTTTTGATATTGTGTAAAACAATACTGTTCAAAAACGATATTCAAAGATAAAAAAGTTTACACCAGCTGCCGAAAATATAAAAATTATCTTAAGTGTTTCGCTAAACTCGCGTAACTTTCGGGCGATAAAACTCTTCTGAAGGTAATGTGTGGCTCCGGCGGGATTTTTCCGAGAACTCTTTAATAATTTATATGAAAGAGAAACTTCGGCGTCCCTTATTCTCTGCTCAGGAATGATGGAAATTTGATGATTCTACAAGTCAAATTATCAAAGTTAAGTTAGTTAAAAGTTTCAAGCGCTACAAAATATTTCAAACTCGCCGAAAAGACGTTGCTGGAGAAAATTTTGAGCTATTTGTTAGATTTGAAAGTCATCGTTTCCGCGGCAGCTTAACAACTTTTGCTCCCTTTGCAACGACATTTAAAAATTAGGGACTGCTACCATTTTTATATGAATGAATAAATTAAATCAACCTATCATTAAAAAAAAACAATACTTTTTGAAACGCAAACTTTTGTTTTACGTAAAAACTTTTTACATAGTGACACAATAATGAATATTTTATTCTAACATTGTGGTATTTTTTTATAATTTTAGAAGAACAGATTGTATTATTTATTTACAAAAAAACATTTTATAGGTACTACTAAAATAATTAAATAAAAAAACAAGAATATAACTCATTATGAATAAATTGATTTTTACCTCTATCGAATGCAATACGTACCGTTAGATAAAAGCTGTGAATAATTTTATATAAATGCAATTTTCTTAAATTAAGCTGTTTTTAACTAAAAAACTTGACTGTCCCACTTTTACTAGTCATTTATATAAGATAACAAAATCACGACGTAAAAATTTCAGCGTTACGCACTTATTGTGTACGGAAGTCAAGTTTAAGTCAATGTGGAAATTTTAAGTAAAAAAAGTAAATGATTTCAAATATATGTAGGTCGGAAAATATCGGAAAACGCATCAGAACTTATCTTACAAGCCATTATAGGCTAATAATATAATGATGATGATGATGACAATCGGGGGGTATCGTGCCTCGAAATTTGATGTCAGGCAAAACGATCACACTAATTAAAAAATGACATTATCGGTTAATAATATGACGATACTTGTAAACATAATGCAAGATCAGAAACACAGAGTGTTGAAATAACGTTATTTCTTGCCTATTATGGCTGGAGCTATTTTCATTGAAATATTTTTTATTTGTAGCGCAATTACAATTAATATTAAAATCCATTTTGTATTTTTTTAAAAGCATGACCTTCGTTTTTTTCTTGAATCACACATAATATAAAGCATCAAATTATGTAATGATATATTTACTATATAGATTGTTATACTTATATTAGTAAGATACAACAAGTATAACTTAAGAAAAAAATACATGAAGTATTTGAACATACGTTTACACTTTTTAAAATACACTAATTTTATTCAAAATATTATAAGCCTGTTATTGAATTATTTTTATTTTTATTCGAAATTTTTACCTTCACTAAATGACTACTTACAAGGTGTGAAGTACATTTTTTTACATGAATCATCAAAGCTTTAAATAGGCAGCCACGTTGTCAAGTTCTTATTATTGGTTAATACTAGATTAAGGTCCATTTATAGAATCTCATTTGTTAGCTCATAGCTAGTAGGGTTGTTTTATTTCTTGCTTTGTTTGCTTTTCTATACATGTATTTTTTATAAAAGCGTGTGTTGACTCACACACACACTCACATTTGCATTTTTTTAAAACAGTAAATTGACGCACTGAAATTGTAATTATAGATAAAGTTAATTCACGATTGTTGCCGATAAGTCATTGAAATGCAATTTCATTACGTTTTTGTAACCGCCTGTTCTGAAATAAATAATTTTTACGTTTATTTACTAGAAAATACCAAACATTATTTGGCAATGAAAGACTTTCGGGTATAAAAAAAATTAATACTATCGAATGGAAATTTTTGGCGGAATTTCAATATCAAATATGGAACGCTTGAATTTGTAATATTTTATACTTTTCTACACCCTGGTTTCTCTTTATGGCATTTTCTGACATTTATATTAAATGCTTTCGGTGTAAGTGGAGGAAAACGTGAAACCTCACAAAATTTGAATTAATAAAATGGAAATATAATAAATTCTGTTTACGTTTAATCAGGGTTGTAATGCCTAAAGAACTGTTTTTTTTTAATAAAATGTTTTTCCACGGTGAACACCTTAAACGTAATTTTATTATTTTTGAGTGACATGTGCTTACACGTTTTATATACCTCAAAGTGATTGTTACCTAATTGAAATATCTCATAAAACAAATGTGTCAAATGTAAGATCATTTCTGAATGATTTATTATGTTTAGCTTAATATTAATCCCTTTGTTTTGAACATAACAAAAATATTTAATCAAGTCTTAAAACATTGTTGAGGGAGTAAGCTTTTATTTTAAAAAGCACATTATTATCCCTTTGTCCCAGGTTTAAGCTATTCTAATAACCGAAATTTGTTTTCGTTTATTATTCAAAAGGGAAATTAGTAAAATGTTCAAAAGCTTTGTTGACGACAAATAAATCTTCCTCTCTCGCATATTTCATCCCTTAACTCTACTCGACATAAGTTCGAATCGTGATTTCCGTAAGCTCCGCTTAAATAAACAACAAGTGTCAACGGAGGTTTTGGCAGTTGAGAACATCCCACCGGAGCTCGCTGTAAATTAGATAAGGTGACAAAAACTATTTCCATTCCGGCAGTTTGTTCTAATCAATGTCTGGCATCCCCTTTTGCGTCCGACTTTAATTAATTTGATGTCAGAGGGCTTATCGGCGAGGGTCACGGCAGTTCGTCCCCAGACAATAAGGCTTTATCCCTTGCAATATACTCATATTTATTTTTCAAAGTTATATGTTTTAGCTGGCTCAATTTTATCATACCTTCGGAAAATATATTTTTTATCGTAAAAACATTCCTATATTATAAAGTTAATTATTTGCGCCAAACATACATATCTACCTGAAAATAAAGTGTTTATTGTTTAAGAGGCAAATAAATATCAAAAGTTGTAGAACATATGTTCCAAAAATCTTTATAACAGATCGTATCCGACGATTTTATCCCACAGCCTATTTTACGATAAGAATTGAAAATAGGTAGGTACAGGCTTTTTTTTTATTATAAAAAAGGTTCATTAACAAAAAATATCATATACAGCAAATGATAAGTAAATCGTTCACAAAATTGACAGAAATAATTTAAATTAGCTAAAACCAATGTATCAGTTGTAACGTATGATTCATTTTTTAAAATATACATATAGAGACCATTTTTCTTACTTAAATGGCTACATCATCTCATTTTTACACTTCGGTGAATATATATCTTGATCGAATAGTTTGATGGTTTTGCCAAGTCTGATCTTAATAATTGAATAAAAACGGTTTCTTGGAACAGTGGAAATGATATCATTAAAATAAAGCTACATTGGAAAAGTGAAAACTTCAAATTTGTCTTAAGCCAATTATATTTGTCAAAGTACTATTTTCTTTGTAAAATTGAAAATCGAACATTCATTTTAGAATATTTATATTCTCAACCTAATATTGATGTTGAGAAAAAACAGTCTAAATTTATTAGAGATTAAAAAAATTATATTCCACAAAGGTGTGTTCTGTAAAATACATACTATTACAGTATCGGGTTCTGTCAATAAGTTGGTGAATTTACTTTTTTCGAAAATATCTCTGTTCATTTACTTATGTTTAAATGTTTTTTTATAATTTTCGTCGTTAATCGCTTAAATTTCTTTAATTGTTTCCAAATAATAAAAATGTAAAAAATATGTTATTACTTTTTTAAACATTGTTCTACATTAAAACACTTAATTATTCAAAGGTAAATTATTATTTATTTATTCGAAAGCTCTAATTCCAGATTTTTTTCCAAGTATAAATGAGAAAGATAACATTAAAATAAAATGTTATTAAATAGTTCTTACAATTAAAGAAAGACATTATTTGTAAATAATAACCGAAGTATGAAGTATTTATTTCTTAAACCGTTGTTTACAACTTTAGTAAGTGAGGAAATATTTATGCAGAAATGTTTGCTTTTGTGTTTTTTAATAAAATACAGAAACACGATCGGTAGATTAATCACTGGTTTTTCGTGTTTCCGCTTTAGTTTTACTGAATTCTTTGAATATTTATTCATAACATTCTCTGTCTTTTTTGTTTCCCTTTCCATCGTTTTCACAAAAAAAGACTAGAACAATAACCACCATCAACAACTACGGCGTCACGCCTTGCTTACAATATATTTCTTGGCGAACCATATCAATTTTTCGCCAAGAATTTAAAGAGGAAAATTTTCAAGACTTCTTGGCACGCACAATTGTGTTAAAAAATAAATTTGTAGCTTAACTTCATCATTTTAAAATCGATTGATTTTTTGTCTCTCTATGAAATCGTATTGAAGTGTATATTGATAATACTCAAATACAACATTCAAATTGTTGGTAATTTGATATAATATGCTGATTATCGGCATACAAACACAATTAAATATTTAAAAAACGTAAAAAAATATTTTACCAATATTACAGAATATATTATACTTTATATAACAGTTCAAATTTATATTTGAGATTTTATTATATTCATTTAAAAAAAAGATATTTTAACTTTTTGTTTGCCGAAAATAAATAGATGAATAAAAATGAATATGAAATTTAGAATTTGTTTTAAACTTTTTTGGTATAAAGTTATAAGCCGTCTTGTTTAAAAAAATGCCTAATTTCAATAATATTTTTTTTTCGAACTGATACTGGTCCAGTATACAAATTCTGTTTTATTGAATTGGTATGATATAACCCTTTTCCAAAAAAAAAATCACTGTTTAAGAAAATCAAGTGAGTCATGATAAATTAGTTAAACGTATTTTGCTTTTACCCGACTTTTAAAACAGAAAAAGAAACGTACTGTTCTTTATTTTGATTTCATACTTTCATGAGAAGGTTGAATACATAAGAGCTCTGTAAGCAAAAACGACACTCCATGTTTTCTATAAAAAAAAGTATATTTTCATTGTGCAAAGTTGGCAATTTCCAACTAAGTTAAATTCTGAAAAAAAAGCTAGAACCTTAAATAATACTCTAGAATGTATTTTTTTTTTGAAAAGAAATCGACGTTAGAATAAAAGAAGTAACTAATACAGAACTGTATAGCAAACATACCCGTTATTAAATTTATTTCGCAAAACAAGTTTATTTATATAAAGTAAAAAAATAGAACAAATAAAAAAAATTAGCAATAGTTTTTTTATCCGATATATATAGAAAAAACCTTGTCATTTATTTGCCAACCTTTTTGGATTTTTAAAACTGTCGCATTTGTTTTCTGAAGTTTCATATACTTGTTAGATAAAACAAATGTGCTCGTTAGATAAAAACGGTATTTATATAAAAAAAATGATTATGTTGCAAATTAAAAAAAATGTTATTTATAAAATGTATTCGTATGCAACAGCAATGATACACTAATAATAATGAACAGCAATAATACACTAATAATAATGAATTGAATGTCAAAAATAAGTCAGATTTATGAAAATTTCCAAAAATGAATTTCTACTTTTGTCTGAATAGTTTTGAAGACCGTTGGTGATTTGTATATATTTGGTGATAATGAAATAGTAGATGGCTTTTCATTAGCATGCCTTGATTCAAATTATTCAGATTTGTGTTGATAGATAGTTATACGACCTGAGTATCAATACGCTACGAAAGAAAAGCCTAAATTGATAAATGAAAATAATATTCACCCTAACACGACGTCTAAATCACTCAAAAATTAAATTGTTCAAAATTTATAATATTTAAAATATTATTTGTAATATTTTTACTATTATAAAAAGCAAATTCAACTCGATAAGCGCTTGCATTGCTTCAACAGATGGCAAACAGTTTAGTCCACTCTCAATTGAAGTTTTAATTGAATGCATTTTTACAAAATACTGAAATGAATCTAATACCGAAAAAGAGTTTAGATTTTAAATATTTTTTAATATCAGCAAACAAATTTTACTTCACACACTATACAATGTATAAATTCTACAATTAACTATTTAAATTATTCTAAAACGGTGGGTCAAAGTTTTTTGATGCAAGTCTGATCACGTCAGATCGTTTTTACCTGTGTTAAACATATTATTGATTTGCTAATCAACTTTTGAATAAAAAAAAATTGCTTTTGATTACTGTTAATAGTTGTGACTTAAAAAAATAGTTTTTATATAAAAAAAAATACGATCATTCTTAAAATAAATAATTCCACCGTTTTGTGTTTCATTTTTTTTTAAATAAAAAATGTCTGTACTGTTTTATACTCTTTTCATTCGTCTTATCATCAATGTAGAAATAAAAAGATACAAATTCAATATTATAACTTCATTTGCATGAAATTTTGTGATAGAAAATTAATGTAATAACCAGTCTTGTGATAGAACCAATACATATCTTAATTGTTTTCATTGAGTTATTATTTTAACCGTATTTTTTTATTTATACTTTATTAAGAAACAGTTAAAATATTAATAATTTGGTGTTTTACGTTAGAGTTTTGAAATATTAAATGATTTGAAACAAACAAAACTATCAAAGCGTAAATAACAAAAAAAAGTTTGTTGGAATCAATAGGAACGAGCACACGCTAGCCTAATAAAAATGACAAATTTTCTTATTTCCGTTGTTCAGAAAAACTTAAAATACAGTGAAAGTTTGGGAAAGAAGCCAATAAAACTATAAATAAAAGTTTTTCGATATGCCAATGCGTAACATGAAATATCTGACGCGCACAACATTATAATACACAGAAACGTGTTGCACGCTATAAAATATTCTCACTTTTTTATATTTTCAACGTGAATCTGTACATATTCTTTTTTCTGGCAAAACGCTACATCATATATCTTACGCAATATAGAAGCCAAATAAATTTCTCGACTAAACTCTTCGCATAATTTGTGATCCTTTTCTTAAATTTATTATATGATAATATTTGAACACAAAAAAAAAAGTTACCGTTTGTAATTCCAGCATACAAAACGAAATTTATTACATAACAATACGTTTTTTTTTTGTAAAAAAAAAATGTAACATAGCTAACAAATAATTCAGTTTTCTTTCTAAGGTAAAAATAGAGTTTTATTTATTGCCTGTTTAACGGAAAATAAATCGTATTTTTTGTCGTAAAATAAACTTAAGTGAAGTGAGTTTCGAAATTAATAGTTTTTGTTTATGATCGTTTTCTCAAAACTATGTGTGGTACGCCGCCAAATTATTACACCGTATAAATTTGACGGATATTGTTTTCATCTTTTATGAAAAGCATAAAACCTATTTCTTAATATCAATGAGTTTATTACTATACATTATATAAGGTAGGTATAATTTCACTTATGGTCGAAAGTACTGTTTTATTGTAGAATTTTTATTGGTGGAAAACTTAATAATAATAAAAATCTTTAAAAAATAAGCATGAAATAGCATTCTTATCGCAACTATTTTATCATTATTTATGTAACATTTATTTATTTACGTACAAAGCTAGCTAATAAAACCCTCTGTAAAATTATAATTGATGGATTTATGAACCTACAAAAAAGGCATAAATTATTTCAATTAAGACAATTTCGTAAAAACACCTTTTTTGTAGTTTGTCTTAGAGGACTTTATTTTATATTTAAAAATATTTTTCTTCATACGTAATATATAATAGAATCTTCAATCAAATTAAAATAAACATTTTTTAGTATAAACATAATATTTTTTAAATTTAAATTCCATTATCAAATCAGAGTTTGATTGCATTATAAAAAAATATGAAACATTCAATTAAGACTTTTATACTTTTCTTTTTATAAAAACACAATTTTTTCATAAAAGTGATGCAAAAAATATCAAGGATACTTTAGCTTTGTATTTTTATTTTTACTTATAGAATGAATATTTGTTGTGTAGTCGCTTAACACGCCATTCGTATGGTTTTTGTAAGATAAGGAAGCTTGAAAATAAATATATGACAGTATCGTGCACATTAGTTACACCCTAGGAGCTTGGTGATTTTTATGAATGGCTGTAACGTTCAAATTTCTATTTATAAATTATACGAACTATCTTTAGAGGAAAGATAATTTTTACAGGAATTTAATTGAAAGATATTTAATTTTTAAACAAGTTAAAAACATGTTTTTTTTTTAAATAAATATACAACAGTTTACTCTTAGAGTTTAGTATAACATTATTAAAAACAAACTAAAATTATGTTAATTGAAATCCCACATTAAAATTAGTTTTTGTGAAAAGGATTTTTGATTTGATCTCCCCGTTAAAAGCTTTCAAGCAAATTACTACTTTATACCGCTATAATTAAACCGATCATGACCTCCGCATGTCCAATATAGGCAAACGCAGGCACTAATCACTTTAAAATTCTCCAGACAATACAAAACAAGACATTACGCACGATCATGGACGCTCTCTGGTACGTGCGTAACACGACACTACACAGAGACCTCAACATCGATTCTATAGTTGATCACATTGTGAAGCTGTCAAAGAAATTTTACACCGACATGATTGATTATCCTAGCCCAACGATAACAGTATTACTTGACGATTTCATAGACTATCCTCATGCGTACAACACGATACCACGGAGGGTCCTTTTGCTCAAATCTCCCTAAGCCCCCCTTTCTTCCACCATTTTTTTTGTTTCACCTGCCTAATTGAAGACGACAAGCCCAAATAGATGGGACACTGACCACTACTAATAATAAAAATCAAACAGGCACCGAACAAAGAAAAAATAAATAAAAGAAAGACGCCAGTCAGTCAGTCAAAAGATTTCAACTGAAAGAATCTTTTTTCACACTGTAATAAACTCAAAATAATTACAGAAACCAGATTGAAAAGCTAAACCTGTTTAAAATTAAAAATCAAAAAATTCAAAAAAACTAGTAACCTAATCTAACCTTCACATAATTTTAGTAGAAAAAAATACTTGTGTTAAAGTGTGCTTAATATTTTAATTATTATGTGACTATGTGTGTTTTGTTATAAATATTAAATCTCAACCTTTATTCAAATCAAAGCTTTAATGAATCAATAATGAGCCGTAGTAGCTTTGTTCTAAAATTAGAATCAATACTGGAAATGTATTGCTTGTTTACATAAAACACAAGCATGAAAATATATCATTTAATTTCCCGGTATTATAAATTGTTAAGGCTAAGTTATAAATACAATTTTAATCTTCATTCATATTTTGTTTATCGCGCGAATTCTTCAAATGACATTATGAAAATATTTGCCAAAACTTCGCACGCGAATGCCACAAAGTGAACGAGTGTCTTGTATTATATTCTATTTAAGGATAACTGCCTTCCGTGAGAAATAATTTTGGGCAAATTTTATTCGTCCTAACGTAACATTTTGATACAACATTCTACGAAGTTCTAAAAACATGTTATCTTTAAAACAAATTAGCATGATAGATTGCTTTATTAATTATTCAAATCCACGAAGAGAATTTACAATAAATTCATCACATGGATTGCGTTGAGCAATTGATAATATTTATATAACTTGAAAACGTTCACGTTGTCTTATATTTTAAGCAAACGATATGTCTTTATTTCTTTGTTGTACCAATATTTTATTATATTATTTATCTTCAGAAAGTTTTTTACATTTATTAAACAAAAAAACAGAAATTAAGAAATATAATGAACTTGCATGAATCAAACCAATCAGGAACCAACAAACATACTGTTAAAAAATAGTTCTTTGATACAACATACATAAGTTATCAAGACACGATTTCCTCACAGAAAAGTTGATGAACATTTTATATTATTTAGTGAAGTTACTTATTATAATCACATTAATTTCAAAAACTTACAAAGATTTTTTGCTAAGTAAATATTTCCCCAAACTAATTTAATGTCATTAGTAAAGTTAATCCTTGTTGCTATCAATAGCTTTTAAATTAGCGATACATTTATTTATTAAACGTCAGTTCAAGTTCATTCGTGCAATTGAACTGACGTTTAATAAATACATAACTTGACACGTAACATACATAATTTGACCGACTCAAATTAATTTTTATATTATGTTTATATTTAAAAAGATTTTAAAGAAGTTATCTTTTTCCCAAGTGAACCAAAACTTTCTTAAAATGAAATTTACAAGTGTACTCATTTTCTATCATTGTGAAGTGTAAATTTATACTCGAAAAGTGCTATATATGATGAATACAATTAACTCAAAATCTGTTTTTTACAATAACGAAACGTATTTTCAATCATTATACAGTTAAAGATTAAAAGTAAAAAACATGAAGATTATTTTCTTCTATAATTACGTTATGACGTGGCGTGTATTTGACGGTAAAATGAATATTTTTAGTATTTTATAAATAAATATTAAATGGAAAGCAAATGAATTATTTTTACTTCCGTGACTAGTATACTTAAATGACAATTATTTTAAACTACATATATAGCATACATAGTTTGTAATACGAGTTTTATTTACACTAATACCACACTTGCTATTAGTATTAGTACAATTTTACGAATTGCCTGCCTTTTTTTGTTTGTATTTATTTTGACATTAAATTATAGGTATGCAAATAAAAATCAATAATAAATAAAATTTATATTACAGCAAAACCTTTTGTTTCTTTGGCTTCTTGATAAAAGGTTTACTCAGCAAGGTTTTAGAACCTATAAAAAATCTTATGAGGCTCACATTATAAGCAATAGTTTTTGATTAACATAATTTTTATTTATAAAAAAATAGATTTTCAACAAATTAAAATGCTGCCGTTTTTATTATTTTTTAATGTTGCTTAATCAAGAAAATACTTAGTTTGTTATTTTTACGATTTTTTATCGTTTTTGAAAATTAATAACATCAAGTGTATTGGATTTTTTTCAACAATGCTAGACTTATTGAGACTGTAATATTTTTTTTGTACTGATGATATTCGTGGTGGGCTAACCTGGTTCTGTTATGTAATTACAAACAAGTGCTTTTTTAATAGTATACCTACGTCTTTCCGACAAAAAATCAAGTTGATCACATTACAACTGACAATGCTGAATATGTATACTTTATTCATAATAAGCGGTTAAGTAATATGTTGAAAAATATTATTTTATCAAATTTATTATTTCCATCCCTGGTTTTTTCAGGCCGAAATAATGAGTAATGCAAAAAAAAAATTCGAAGGCTCAAACGCTCATTATTTTTGTGTAATAGTTGTCTGAAACTATTCAAACTAATGACAGCCGTTTATGGCTTATCCATGAATAGTTAATTTGAAAAAAATATATACCGTGTAAGCTGATATAAATAATACTATATGTACTTTCCATGTCTCATTTTTATCGAATGAGTTACATTATGAGTTACATTAGGTCCTATGTGAAAAACTTTGACGAAACAAAAATAACAATGTATCCCAATAATAGTACTTTTAAGACTGTTGGATTGTTACTTTTGTTTCGTTAACAATTTTCACATATATTTTCGTAGTACTCGGGTCGTGAGTGCTTAAAAAATGTTAAAAGCAGGGCTTTTCATTTAAGATGTGGTAAATTGAAAACCTGTAAACAATACTATGTATTATTATAAAACTATACAATTTACACAGTTTATCCTTACTTTTTTATGGATTTTATAAACTGTTAAAAAACCATTGGGATTGGGAAAACAAGTTTTAATTGACTGAGCTACTATCAATGTGTGTGTTAGTGTTAAGCTCTTTAATTTTTCGTCAATAAATTGCTTAGGCAATTCTTTCGTTATGAATTTTACTTTAAGTTTTAATATTACATATATATTCGTGGATACTGAATAATATAACGGTTGAATACAATAATAAAGTAAAATACATGTGAATATTATACAAATGACTTATAAATGAAAAAAAAATATGTATACCTTTACAAGACAATTAAAATGAAATTGTTAAACAGAAAAATCCTTTTTAATCATTTACCGACTGTCCGATTTAAGATTGAATCGAACATATTTTAACCATATTTTTGGTGTTCATTTTTATAAAACAATGAATTCACAATTATTACAAAATATTTTTTAAAATTTATTATTTATTTCACATCGACAATACTTTAAAAAATTGATATAAAACGTTAATTTATTAAATAATTTTAACCATCAATATAACGAGAAATAACTTAACTATACACACACACAAACATCTATATATATAATTGATTGGCAACTTTCTAGGCTACAGAATTTTGAATCTAGATACAAACAGTTAGTTATATTTAAAAAATATATAATATTGGGTGTATTTTTCATATTTAAAATCAATACAGCTTAAGCATCAACGTTCTTCAAGTCTCATCGTTTATATTTAATATTAGATACTGTGTTACTTTAAAAACTATTAAAAGTGGGCTTAACAATATAATAGTGAAAAGACGTATTAAATTTTATGAACTAAGTACTGGCTAAAATTGTAAAATTGCAAGATTTTTGCGACAAATCACCTTCGCAGCCCACGCTCCTTCTTACCAAGTTTTTTTTCCCAGGGGATACTTTACTTTCCGTATACCTTTTCTCACTTCTCGTGACTCTCGCAGAAAATATTAGTGGTGAACCAAAGAAGGTGATACTTTATTGGGAATATTTTTTTTACACACGTGCCCACTTGGAGACAGGAAATACATAAATACCAAGCGTGACCTTATTTTGGTGGGCTTTTTTATCCGACGTTGTGATTGTTGTGTGATTACCAAAAACGTAATCGCAGTAAATTCAACTTGATAAACAAAGTAAGTTTTATTGAGCAATATATTATTTTAACAATACAATGTTTAATGTTATTACACATGAAAAATAATTGTATTTTTATTGTAGTTAAATTAAAATTAAAAAATATATTCTGTATCATTATAAACTGTGTAAAATTCTCTTTCACATTAAAATTTTCTATTTTTCGTTTTCATCACCGATGTTAATTATTAGTTGTAAAATTTCTTTATATTTAAAATTTCTCTTAATCATATAGTAAAAAACAGACTTTTATTTTAGTATTAACCGTGAACACATTAAAAGTGATAACATGTTTTCTATCCATTTCCGCTCCCAAAGTGGAGCATATGGCATCCTAATGCAAGTATCTGAACAGAATTTTTTTCTACGAGAACTGTTTGTTACTCAGTCGCTCAACCACACTTTTTATTTCAAAGCGAGTAAGTAGTAGGGTATGTAAGATACGGTTAAAATAGAACTAGTGGTTGACTTAGCGCTATTGCTACACCCATTTATAAAAGGGTGAAAAGGATGGGAGGAGAGAAAATAATGTGAATTGATATCATAAACACCCAGTCTTCGATCACAACTTTGAATTGAATAATTCTAAAACTCACTGTGATCTTACCGGGAATTTAACTCAGAACTGCGTGATCGGTAGAACAAGCTCTAACCAACTGAGCCACAACAAGCGGCAATATGTATTAAAATTTGTAAAACATCTATTAAAACAGCGTAAATACAGAGGTTCAAGTTTTTTTAATACTAGTATTGCAATCCCTAAATAAGTTAAAATTATTGGTTTTGAAAAAAGTTGAAGGGTTAGATAGAGTTTCATTTGTTTTTGATAAACACCGTACATCAATTGAAAACATATTTTCTAAAGGTGACCATTTGGGAAGTTGAGTGCAACCCGTTAGGATTATGTTGAAAATAATCATTCACTTAGCTGCGGAGCTGAAGTACATCATTGTATTCAATTATCTATAGGCTCAGGAAAAAAGTCGCCAATCTCTATGTTTTATCGATAATGAATTTGATATGTCATTGTGTGGCGATGACAACGCCGCATAAAGTTATAAGTTAAATTAAAAATAAAAGCTTCAGTGTGTACATTTTTAAACTATTAAAGTCGAGTTTGTAACAAAAGTGGCAGTTCAAATATCATTCAATTCATCACCGAACAAGGTGCGTTTAATGCCAAGCTACATAAATTTAAAATCAAACCTAACCCACACTGTCCTTGTGGTGACAGTAATCAAGATTCAGAGCATATTCTCTGGAATTGTTCGATTATGTCTGTTGAAAGAGGTATATTGTTTTCGTTATGTAGAAATAAACGTGATGGTCCTATCGGGCATCCAGATCTAGTTTCGTCTCCAGAAAATTTCGCTCACTTCAAGAAATTTGCTACTTCTTTTGGAGAAAAAGTTTACCTTCCCTGCCCCTCACCATTCAATCCTTAATCATATTATATCTGTTTCAAAATTAAAAGTTGTCTCATTAGTGCCATTGACTATCATTCTTGCTTATTATTATTTAATTATTTTTTTACGTGTAGTTATACCAATTCAATGTATTTAATTAACCTATATTAATATCTTTATATTTTTAATTATTATTATTGTTGCCTATCAAATTGTGCCTAAAAAAATGTATCTTAACTGTATCATTGAGGAGATATCGTCTTCGGTGTGATGCAGAAAGGAAAACAAGTTTATCGAATAAAAAAATAAAAAAAAAAGTTCAAATATTCCTATATACTATTTTCAAACACGGCAGTAATTAAAAAGATTTTACAAAACAGTGAAAATTATATCAAAAAAGGAAGAATATTTAACATTTCTTTTATTAGACGTTTTATTTTATTTGCCATTATTTTAGAGAGATCACGAACCCTCAACTGAAAGTTGTATTGTTTGTTACTTTTTTTATTGATTATTATTTGAAAGAATTTATATTTAAGCTTTTAATAAAAATACGTAGGCGAGTATAAAATATGAAACAGTAATATAGTTTGTCACTCGTTTTATAATAGAAAAAAAAAGAGTTTGTTTTTACATATGAAAATAAAATAATATTGAATTAAATAGCATAAATAGAAAACTTGTCTTTAAAGTTAAACAGCTTTCAAGTGAATTATTTTGTAAAAAAAGGACTAAAATATTTTTACTCTAAAGCACATATAAGCAAATATGATATGTAATAAAACATAAGTTTACTATGGATACATTCATGTTAAAGTTTTTTTTAAATCTTAACGGGGCATAGAAATATTTGTTTTTTAAATCTTTCGAATACATCCTACAAAAGAATGAAAGCACTTTACAGAGTTATAAGTAATGTGATTCTGAAAAGGAAGGACAAAGTCAAAACATGTTACTTCAAAAGTTTTTTGTTACATGCATTCAAAGACTTAACTGGGATGTTCTACTTTGTTTTGAGAAAGTTGGCTCTTCAAATCGTTAAATAATGCATGTAGTCCGGAATGGTAGACTTTTATTCAAAAAAGTCACAGCCGTACAGATATTTCTCATAATTTTGCATTCATAGGAAACTTTTCAGTAGAATCACAATACCGTATCGAAAAACAGTGCATTCATAATAATTTATTTTGCAAAATATTGTTTATTTTTATTTACGACTTACACTCGACGCATGGAAAACGTTACAGGTTTTATTATTTTCCATGTTAAAAAAAAGTCTGAAATGTGAACACTTAATAAACTATAAACGATCAAAACTTGTTTATAAAAAAGATTTATATTTTTATAATAATATGCATAAAACATCTACGCCAACATTTATTTTTTATCAATTTGATGTCCCGGGTAATATCATAATATAATATCATTAAATATAAAAAATATTCTGTAAATTGTATATATTCAGATAAGTATTATCGATTGTCTCTAGATAAATAAAGACTTAATTACTTTTAGACATCTTAAAGACGTTTTTTAAATTGAAAATTAAAAAGGTTGAAGTGTGAAATAAGAATTCTCACACTTCAAGTATTTAATTAATATTTATTTTTTACCTGCAAGTAATCTAAAATATTAACTCTTGACAAAAGAAAGTTGTATATTAAATACACCTAACATATAAAAATGAATGTTTGTTTGTTCGTTCTTTATGCGTTGCCACACCGCTTATCCGATTGCAATAAAACTTTGACAAACTTTTTGCTTGCACTTGCGCAAAGTTCAAATTTGTCAAATCGTGTGATCTACATTTTGATATTCCGTGCATTAGGTGTGATTGTGTGTTCGTATTTTATGCGTTGCCACACCGCTCATCTGATTGCAATAAAACTTTGACAAACTTTTTACTAGCGCTTGCGCGAAGGTAAAAGGCATATCAAAATTAACTTACAGTAGATCTTATATATAAAAATCAATGTGTGTATATCTGCCATACCGTTCATGCAACTTGCGCAAAGGTTATTGGAGTAGTACAATTAAATTACATTAGGTTGCGCGTGTGTCGCACCATAGACAATCATCAGCAAATGTCAAACAGACAGAAAAAGAAAACATGCACTTCAAAAAAGATAATTAAAACACAAACACTTTTTTCTTTGAGTGGCTTGTCGGGAACCGGCTAGTATTTAATAAAATTATGTAATCTAAATTTGTATGGATAATGGATTATATAATAAGTACATTATGCTCCACAGTATTTTATTAACTGTATAAAACTACTATTTTATCTAATAAATCTTAATCGAAAATTTATCTCTAAGCCTTAGGCCAATTAAGGTGTACGGGTTCCTTAACGACGACAATGTTTACGGATAATAGTTTTTGGCTATTTGCTCAGTTCTGGGTTACAGAACCTAATTGTACCAGATCCGTTACAAAATACCACCGTCGATTTGTATGTACCGATAATGTCAAATTGATAAATGTGAACGTTTAACTTTTCCGGTTCTAAGCTCAAGAAATGCGACCCCAATACCCACATTTTCTTAAATATCTATTTTAATATGGGTGATACAATGTTTATAATTAAGGTATTCTTATATCATAGTTTTTTGGACCTTTTGTAGTTTATATAAATACGATAAGATAAGAGATAAGCGCCCGCTTATCAGCGATCGTTTGTAAGATAATAGGCTGAACGCCGCTCAGCAAAGCAGGCCAGTAGCGCATTGCGGGCCAGTAGCACATTGATACTTGCAGTGAAACGACGTATATTTTACGCGCAACTTAAAATATGATTATTTATTAAAAAACCAAGGATTTTTATAAAAAAATGTATGCGGAATGATGCAGAGAGATATTTTAAAGCCCGTAGACTATTTATTTTTTTGAAATTCATAAGAATAAGGCCAATAATGAGGAAACCACTGGGGTCAAAAATGACCCCCATCGCCAGAGACGTATTTTTCTAGTCTCCGAGCCGCGAGAGTTAATAATGTTGGTCTATTTTATTTTGTAGTATATTAAAAGAGGATTATAAAAACATTCTTCAAATAGCATTCATTGTATGTGTTAACATCGTTAAGTAAAATCTGTTGCTTTTAAACCTTCGTCAAACCAACATAATATTTTATAAAAACCCAATGTTGCACCTTGTTTAGGTATTATTGATAATAATATAGTGAAAATTATTTTATAATGTATATTAAATATGCTCATTTTTTGCACACGCTTTAATAATTAATTTATAATATAAAATATTTCTTACTTAACTTTTGTATACATATCACTGTTTCATTGTATTTCTTATCAGTTGACAATGCTCACAATGAGCGAAACCGGTCCTGATCCAATAAATTTTATGTGGGTAAAGTACTAAAAATGTTTTATTATTTTTATTATAATGCCATTCCACCAAGTATTGACAGTGAATACCTTAAAAGTGAACATTAAATTTATCGATTATAGTTTATTAGCTATTCAAACTTTTGTGAAGCTTTTTAGTTAATCGCATATTTGTTTAGAACTATTGGCTTATAAAATACTAACGATTTTTTTTTGCGTGTATAATTTTAAAGGAAACTTTTTAATTAAATAATTGCTTAAAATAACAAACAAGACACCATTAATGGTATCAGATATCTCAATGAATGATTCCGGAAAACTCCTTGGTTCCTTTGAAATATGAAGCAGAAAAATCATGACGTTGCTATCGGCCGGCTTGCGCCCGTAAATCAACCTGCGTATTATTACTGCTGCCAACACTAGGATGGAAAAGCCGCCCTGCAAGATGGCGTGCTGCGATATGGTCGTATCGTAAAACAGATCGGCATTACGGAAAAAATATGGGTCGATCAAATTATATTTAACGTCGTTTTAAAGTAATCTTTTCGATGACACGGTCACATTTATCAGGCAATCCGCATAATTATATTGGTACAATACTTTAAAAATAACTCTAATGAGTCAATCAAAACATTTATATGGCATGCATACTTTTTGCAATCACTTATGTAAACAACAAATTATGACATCGAAAAAAATACCGACATTTCATTTGTCTAAACACGTATGAAGGTGGTATTTGAGATATTTATTTCTTTTGAATATACCCTGATATTTGAAATCTTGTCTGCTGCTTATATGAAACCCATTTACTCCTGATGTTTTAAGTGCATGGATACAAACACACATGTGCGCAGTTAAGAATGTTTGAAGGAAGCAGTGTAAATAAACTAAATACTATACTAGGGGTGGGGAACCTTTTCATTTCTAAAGGCCACATTCATTTATCTGATTCAACGTAAGGCCGCAGTAAAGAAAACGTTGACATCCCCCTCTTTTTTTTGACTATCGAACATATAATGGGTTGATATAAACTTTTGATCAAAGTAAATATTTTGATCATATATAATAGATAATAAATTTAAACATTTTTTTTTACTATTAGTTCAACAAAGAGATCATGTTATTTAAAAAGTTCCCGTCAACTTTTTTTAAACAATTTCATTCAAATGAATAAAAAAGTACTAAAAAAATATATTTCGAACATATAATATTTCACGTTTTTCTGACATACTGATTAAGAAATAAAACTCCTATAAACTCGCTACTGTAAGAGAGGAATAAATTTTTCCTAAATCTTCTCACACTTTTTTATAAGGGGAATTTCTGGAAATAAATCCACTGTGAAAATTAATATATATTATTCATTGTTTCTCACGTCAGTGAGGTCAAAAGAAAATGAAAAAATCAGACTGTAGAGACAAAGAAAGTCGAGGATTCATGTGGGTCGTATGCAACATACGAAGTGTGCCGTAAAAAAGATTCCACAACTTGAACGTAAATTTTACGTAATATACTTTTTTCATACTAGGCATTGGCATATTTTTTTCAGCTGGTAATAAAACTTAGACTAGTAGGGATTTTCGATATATCTGTGAATTTTATAATTATTTATAACGTTTGAAAGAAAGCCATGAATGATGTTTTGATTTAGGCTTTGGTATTTTTCTTTTTTTCTTCACTTTTAATGATTAATTTTTGTTTACTGGAATGAAATGAATGAATAATGAATGAATGAATAATGAAAAGGCATTATATTAAAAAATAAAATATATTATTTTTAATAATTCTCACTTTTATTTTATTAGATCAAGACCAGTTTCGTTCATGGCAAAAACTACCTATTGATTATCATTTGATAGTGCTCGTCATGAATAAATGCTTATTAAATAATATTATATAAAAGTGGAAATTAGTGCAAATATTTATTTTTTACTATTTTTATAAATCATGTGACGTTGTTTTAGTTTAAGTAATATTAACGAAAATGTTATCGGTAATTACTTATTATTGTTGACATCTTTTAGCTCTTTTGCAGACGAAAATCATTTGACTTGTCTTTCTATCTTTATAACCACTAAGCATACAAATTACGCGATTGTGTTACTGTAATACTTTTTCCAAAAAAAAAAAAAATGATCAGGACCGGTTTCGCTCATCGCGAGCATTATCAACTGATAAGAAAAATACATAAACAGTGCTATTTGTACAAGTTATTTTTTTTTGTATAAATAGTACTGTTTATGTATTTTTCTGATCGGTTCTGATCAAAATTTTTTTTTTGTGGAAAATATACTAAAAATCTTTTCTTATTTTTATTATAATACCATTCCACCAAGTATTGACAGTGAACACTTAAAAGTGACTGTGTTACTGGTCATTTTAAATGATTTAAATGAATAAACATGCTACAATATAATAGGCTATACCGTCAACGAAACATTATGGATTTAAAAATCAATTATGTATTCTTATATTTCATTATGAAAGTAAATTTAAATACATATGACAAATATTTTACATACTATTGGTTTTCGTGGCCTAATGAAAATTAAGAAAAAATCATACAATACAAACTACCTTAAAAACGTAAGGTTTAAGCATTGAAGATAGAGTAATACAGTGTCAATCAGCTTTTAAAAGCTAAACATTAATTTCTTTTTTATCGTTTTTGGTATATTTAAAATGATGTTAGCACTTTTCATATAACTGGTTAGAACGATTGATTATATAGTTCAGAATAATAACAAAATGTACCTATATATTTCAACTGTTTTTAAAGCAACTTTGTGTGGAAAACAGAAAACTATCACCTTTTTATATATGTTATGCTTATTTTATTTTATGCTCAGCCATTGATTTCCTTTTAAGATACAGTCATTGAATCATTATAATAAGAAAAATTAAGGTATTATATAATTATTACAGGATTCGTGATTTTTAATGGCGCTCTCAGTGTCACCGATTCCGTTGAATATTTATAACGCATTTCTCGAAAATCTTTTAATCCGGTTTTGATTAAAAAACAATCTAACCTTTAAAAGAAAAATGAATATTTAAGAAATCCTGGTTAAGTTCTTGAGGGTGGTAGTAGGTAGAGCGTGCGCCTTTGACATATTGATCCGGGCGATCTTGCCGTGAGAACTTCCTATTCAAGTTACTAAAGAGAAAAAACACCAGAAGGTTTTTTCCTAAGGACGGTGTGAGCTTAATGACAAAAGGCTCCACATATTTCACGGAGCAGTTAGTTGATCGACTTACCGTACTTTCAAACAGTTACATGTCACGCAATTTTTTCGTTGTACAAAACCACTAGTATTTTAAAAATCGTAAATTTTTATGGATTCTTTTTCTTTCGTCGTGTCGGAAATAATAATATTCCGAATAACAGTCATTTTACTTAATTCCCTGGAAAATACTAACAGTAGAAAACCATCTTAAAAAACTTAATTGGTTACTGGTAAATTTATATTGAACTTTTTCAAAATACCATTGTCTGGCAAACAAAGGTCAAGTGTATTTGATTGAACAATATTTCTATATTTGTAAAAAAATTAATGAAAAAAATGTATGTATGTTATGAATTTGAATCTATTTTTTACATTGAATATTTTTTTTTTCATTCTTGCGCATTTTGATTAAAATAATTAAATAATACATCTAATTGATTACTTTATTAGCTTTAGCAGACTTTTCAAGAATTATCTCTATGTTTTGTGGATACGAGATATGAATTATGTTTTTCCCTTTTGTCTTTTATATATCAAAATATTATAACTGATATTTCTATCGCTGGCAAAAATTTAAAGTGCAATTACTTTGTGTACTTACAAGTCTGTGAGGTAATATTAGTTTTCTAGATAAATATCTGTCGATTGTCAATAAAGGTTTAACTTAAAAAGGTTAAGGTTATAAGTTATTAACTTAAAAAGGTTGTAAGTTATTTGTAACTTATAACCAATAATTAAACACTAATATGATTAATAAAAATATATTTTTAGTACGGATACTATTCACATTTACTCAAACGAAACAAAAAACAATTTCCAAATAAACCAATTTGAAGTAACTTATTAAGCTTTTCTAAAAACGAAAGATTTTTTCTCTGAAACGTTTTTATGATAGCAAAACAATAGTATAAAGGAGAAAATAAATTGGTTTTGGACTGAATATTTTTAAAACACTAATGGATTTTAATAAAAAAAAACTTCTGTAGTGGAAAAAAATCTATATATTCTCTTCTTGCTTCTCCGTCACAAACAAATGTAATGTTTTATGATAAAATATTCAATACCCACTTAACCTTTAAAAAATTATTACGCTAAAAATATTTTAAGCTATTACATTGTATTCAATAGAATATAGATGTTTCATTAATATAAATTAAGTCACAAACATAATATGATGCAACATTAAACATATTTTATAAAAATGCTTTACGGTATTTACGGGTACATTGGTCCAATGTAATGGCTTAATTATTGTTTATTATCAATTCATATTTAATATTTTGAACGCACGAAGATAAATATGTATTGCCCTATATTTATTTTTTTGTATGAGGCCAAATTGAGAATTCCGCCATCCTTGAGAATGTCAAGCATAGGGTATCCAATCCCGGAGCCTTTTTCCAATCCCGGGATTTCGGGATTGATAAATTTTCAATCCCGGGATTGAGATAAATTTACCGAGGAATTTGAAATCTCCGATTTGGTATACTTTTCCCCGTATTCTCACGAAACCTCGTTTTTTTTTTTTTTAGCTCACCGAGGAATTTGAAATCCTCAATTCATCTCACTTTTCGAGATTTACTCCAAATTTCTCAATCCCGAAATCCCGGGATCGCGACCATGTCAATCCCGGGATTTCGGGATCAGAAAATTGAACGGGATCCCTAGTCAAGCATAATGTACCTAATTTTTTTAGACGATTTTGAACGACAAAAAAGAAAAATAAAGTAAATGACAAAAAAACAACTAAGAATATTATTAACATTTATTATTTGACAGACCTAGGAACACTTGCATGCGATTTCATTTATTTTGTTCCCTGATTAAACAAATTTGTATAATTTTGAAATATATTTAATATCTTAATTTAGTAGACCTTTGGCTAAATATTAAATTAATAAAAATTCATATCAGTAAATGTGTATAACTCGTGCTGCACTTTCCTCATTCTGCATAAGTTTGTTCAATTTGTAGAATTAATCACACGATAGATCGCGTGGTTATCAACTTTTTACAAAAATTACGATACAAAATTATGTGTACATTGTACTTTACTTGTTTTTGATGTGATAAACAGTATTTTTTTAAACATGAACGACTTATATTTCACTTCATTCAATAGTCATTATTGAATCTATATTATTTACCATAACATATTTACTAACAACCCCATATTCATATTTATACTGGTGTATAAGTTAGTGATTTTATTAATTCACTTTGAAGTAACAGTAACTAACTATAAATAAAATATTTAATAATCACTTAACCGAATGTTAACAGGTAAAAAAAGTCAAGAAGCTAACGACATAAAAGGATTGCAAATATTTTTCTCAAGATTCAGCATTGGCTGTTAGTTGTGTCATAAAATGTTCTTATAACTCATTTTATTTTATAAAAGAGGTTTTATGTTTTAGATTTTGTATTTGTTTAAGTTTATGAATATAGTTTGGCAAGTCACTTATTGAGATATATCAAATTTGTAAGTTTTTAGTTTTTTTATTTATATTTTCTATTATGTAGTGGCAACTTGCATAAAATTGAAAAAAAAACTCACATACCTGCAGAGCATAATATAAAATATATTTATCTTAATTTAATTCTTTCTCTATTTTTATTCTTTATGCATTAAAGGATATTTTTATTTTATTGTCACAATCAAGCCCATACTATTTGTTGTGTTAATTGTACATTTTTAACGTTTTTCAAAAATAAAAAAAATCAAAATTAACATGAACTATTATTTAAAAAAAATAAAAAAATACAGCTAGTGGTGTTGGAATATGAGATATTAACAGAAAAGGCTGCAAATAATATTCCGAATTTGTATTTAAAAACATAAAACCAAGCCAAACAATATTTTTTCATTCGCTAAAAAATACTAACTTGATTATTGACTTTCATCATAGTATTGTACAAAAGAAACTTCTGAAATATGTTAACTACAATTTTACTGTTTAAAACAAAACTATTATCTAAAAAAAAAATGAGATCGGCTTGGTAAAACTCCACTATAACAAATATAATACTATTAAAGTTCTACAATTTATATTTTTTATATAGTTGATAGCTATTTCAACTTACGCCTTCACCAGAACGATTTCATGTTTAAACTTGCATTAAAACAAGCACATATAATGGCTAAGAAAAGATACGCAATCTTTTCTTACATCGGAATTTATATTGAAAAATATATTATTAAATGTAATAAATTGATTTATCGTAACGGAAAACACATAAGGTACAAAAAAATCTTACAGATAAATTTTGACCTTAAAGATATACACAATACAAATTAACTGTTTGCCATTTTTAAACGTTATGAAAGATCGACGTTCATGTGTGTTAGAACAAGCCGGGGACTTTGTTTTTACTAAAGAGAAAAAAAAATGTGCAATCCATCAGTTCAATAATTAGAACGATCAATCAACCGGCATATCGCGTGGTTGGAACGACGTTGACTGTTTACAGTTTTTACAGGTACACTGACATAAAGCTGGTATTAATCACATTTAATTGATTCGTTAGAGATAAACCTCACGAACAAAGCGTACGCGACAAAGGAGGGTGGCATTAAATGCAACTTTCTGTGAATGGGGGAATGGGGTAAAATACTACACAGGGATAATTCCAGGAAGCGCTGTACCGAGGGTCATCGCTAATGATTTAATACTGTACATTGTAAAAAGCCAGACAGTTAAGTATACGTTAATTGACAGGAACAAAGCTTAAACAATATATAACGTGCTCAGAAAATATTCGCTTATTAGCCATGTTTATTAAAACGTTTAATATTTAATGAGAGCTTATAAATGGTCAAACATTTTGTAAAATTTTGTACACCTAAATTAATTCATAATGATGATTTTTTTTATCCATGTCCGCTCCCAATGTGTAGCATAAAGCCTCTTAATCTTAACAGAAGTTTTTTCGACGAGAACTGTTTGTTACTCAGTCGTTCAATCTACATTATTCAAAGAGAGTAGTAGAGACAGAAGGCTAAGACTAGGACAAGATTAGTGGTTAGCTAATCGCTCACGTTACACCTAGTTATCAAAAGATCTAAAATCGATCGAAAAAAAAACCAAAAATGCTCAGGATGTAATTTTTACCTAAGACATTTATGTAAAAAACTTCGTGACAATTAACATACATATTAATAGTAAAATATGTCTATGAAGAAAAGTCGATGAAAATATATAGAATATTTCTTTTGAAAATCAATGTAATATTTAAATTGAATTGAGCATGTAGAAGTAACACAGTTTACACAATGAGCATAACAAGTTATATTATTTTGAAAAAAAATGTATAATGAAATCATTTATTTTCTGTTTTCTTTAAATTTGTTCAATGTTGACTGTCCAGTCCGAGTCACAGTTAAACTTATTTAAATTTCTTCGTTCTTCAGACAACTCAAGCCAGTAACAGATTTTTAAAATTACTTAAAAACAACTATTTAAAGAATTTATGAACATATATAAATGTTTGTTTCATTTTTTAACTTAATATATAAAATATAAATTACAACAAAGTCGTTACTTAACATCAAAATTGCACTTTTCGCATGCAGGAAAATTTTCCTTAACAAGCGTATGCTTGAACTCTAATTAAACAATAAACTTATTAATTTACAATTCAAACCAAACAAAATTTCAAAGACCCTTTTGCCAAGAATCACAGATAAAACAATTAAATTCATTATGCCACACATTGTTAAAACTATTTCATATCCTATACAAACACATTCACTTGTATTACGTTTTGAATTACCTCTTTATATAACTGGTCATAAATTCAAAAGCTATTTTCAACAATTGAAACATATTTTATCAAACTGTATCCAATAACGCGATTTTATTCTATAGTCCCAAAGGATTTTACGCATAACAACCCTTAAAAGAATTGGAAAAGACAAAACGGTGAATATGTATACATAAGCGTACAAGGTGTTAAAGTTTTCCCTATCTCTTCGTCGTACTGGTTTGTAGTATGATAAGAAGGAAACGTCTTTTGTTACAAAGAAGATAAAATACGGTGGCACAAACCATATCACAATATTGGATGTTACAGTCACACGCGCGATTAAATACACGAAATATGAGCGTGTGAGGGATCTTATCCGTTCGATGTTTGTTCAGTGATTTTTAATTTATTTTTATGAGTTGTGTTTTCTTATAGAAAGATATATCTTACACTGAAAAAAGGAGAAAAAAATACTTTAATCTTACGCCTGACATGGTAATGATAGGTACTTTAAGTACACGTATCTTTACAGCGAACAGTTGAACAAATATTTGTTGTGAATTTTTCGTTCTTGAAAAAATTGTATTTGAAATAAAAAAATCATTGAATACTAAACACTATTTTTTTCGCTAATAAAAAGAGAGATTATTGATATTACTAATAAACCTATTTTTAAGAAGATGGTTTCAAAAAAATAATGAATTGAAAAATATGTTTTTATTCTAAATAATTATATGTAACAATGATGATTTTTTTTATTATTTTGTTAAACTGTGTATATGGGCCCTCGACAAATGAAATGAGCAAATAGTAAAATGATGAAACCCCTTTCATGAACTTTTCAGTACAATCACGTCTTTATTTGGTGTTTTGGTGAATTGCATATTTTCATTTTACGGAGATAAAACTATTGCAATTTGTATTATTTGATGTTACTTTACTTTTAAGATACTTTAAGACGTGTAAAATACTAAAACAATCTAACTTTATTTTTTTTTAAATACCACTTGGCTCCTTCCACTTCTAATGAGCCCATGTGATTTATTATTTGAACACCAGTTTGGTCAGACTAATGAGTTATTGTAATTGTGTTCTAGTAAGTAAAGGAAAATTCAATCATAGTCGTATTAAAGCTTTATATGTATGACCAAAAGCACACTGAAAAAAATATTAAATAGATGGTATTCTACAATATTATTTTACTGAAAGGGAAAATTAAATTTTACACTTATAAAGACACTGTTTGAAATATGATTTCTTGATTGTTTGCGCGAACTATGATAAAATAAATAGTATGTTTTTTTATTTCACTTACCTATTTTGGCATCAGTCAAAGACAGCGAAAATACTCCAGCCAGTGAGATGAACAGCTGGGCAGTCTTCATCTTTTAAATTTATATAAAAAAATACGTCACTAAAACTTTCTTAAAAGAAATCTACGACTTAAACTCTACACAATTTCTTAACGATTTTTCAATGTAACTGTTATTTAACCACTATAAAATTTATGAAATAAGTGTTTTGTTTTTTCTTCATTTTATCAATGACTTAATTCGCATGAAATAAAGACAATCGTAATATTTATTTTTACAATTTTTCTACACAGCAATCTTCGGCGTGCAAATATATCTGAAAAAAAACAGAAAAATCTTGTTATTCATAAAAATAAAATACAGATCCGTACAGTAAAAATGTTACCACGGATTTTTAAAAACTTTCGTTAAAATGCAGTGTACTTGTACCAACTAATGCTACTACGTTTTAAGCGGTGTAATTATTAAATCAAAACAGGATATGTTGATAATGGAAAGTTATAAAATAATGTAAATTAAAGTGAAAAATACATTTAACGTAAGTTGGGTTCAGAAATACACGCATTTTAAAAGATAGTTTGTACTTCTAAATTTTTTTAAACTTTTGTTTGTTGATAATTCAAGGCATTTAAATGGTTTCTTATTTATTATTCTGTTATACGATTGCATGAATTGTATTTGAAGTGTTTGTAATGTATACATAATAAGTATGTACACGTGTGGTTTATTGATCTTATTTTTGTCTATCAAATCTCCTTTTTACTCGACAATATTTTACAAATCTAAAGAATTCATTGAAATGTACATATATAGAATATACTCAAAGGAATATTTAAACAAGATACTGACGGCTTATTCTTATGGTTGCAAAATTAAAATGAACGTTGTTTGTTTTAAATATGTATCAAATACATCCGAATTTTATATATCATCTGTACTGGAACCGTCACTCAAAAGAGTATTTTATGTCATTAAACAAATTAATACAAATGACTGTATTTTTATTTATCTTTCACAAGAATTCATCGGAGACGGAATTGCTAGCGACGTGAAATTGTGACTGCAATTTCAGGATCAATTAGACCTTGTTCAACTTCAAACATTTAAAATTACTCATAACTAGTGAGCAACGTTTTGTGCATGTTACATGAGAAACGGTCGACAGTGACATATTCAATTTAGCGATAATAATGTCTAAATGGCCTTATATTAGTGCAAACAAACGATAACACAACGTAGGACGAAGCAAATATATGTTTCCGTTGTTTGCGTTTTGTACTTCAATACAACCAAGAAAAGCCAGGCAGCTCATATATATATATATAAATAAAAACGTTTGATTTTAAGAAGCCTTGTTAATAAGCTCGTGTATTCCAATAAGGAGTTATATGTTTGTGATTTTGTAGATTTTTTTTGAGATATGTACTTCTAATGACTTTGAATCTAACGGGGCGAAGCCGGGTAATAAAACTTGTAAATATTATAAAGTTTCTGTCTTTTCAGAGCTAAATTAATCGAACCAAAATCTTCTAATAGTTAGCAGCTATATTTTAAACCGCCTGTGGCCAATTTTAATTGACAATTAAAAAGGTCTCTACCATGCTTTGTTAATTCAATGTAAAACCTTATATATATTTCCATCGTGAAATCTTTGTGTAAAACACCCACTTCAAAATATTCATTTAAATATTAATGTTTAATTTAATGGTCCATCAAGTTGAACTGTCATGTCATTGTGTTCTCAATAAAAAAGTGTTTACGACACACTTTTACAAACCTTTTTTACAGTAATCATAAAAAAATATTTGACTCTCATTGAAGCGTATCGTTAAAGAAAATTTTGCTTTAATTTAATTGACTATTGCGTTAGCGCTTACTACGTTTACATTTTTCTGGAAAATCGAATTGAATAATATTGATAGTTTACTTTACACCATAAAACCAAAAAAAAAAATTTGTCTTATTTAATGGATGTAATTAACTTTGATGGCAAAAGGACAGTATTGCATAAAAAGCAAAACTTTTGGTAGAGTAATAAATGATTATAATGTACATCAATAAAATCGGAAGAAAGACAATATATTTTAAAAAATGAAACATATTTTTTGTCATAAGTGTTTTCACTTATTGCAAGCATTTTATCTGAAATTTCAGCAGTTAAAAATACTTAATATAAGAAATTTTAATAATTAACTTAAAATTAAAATATTACCAACTAATAGTATTTTCAAAATGGAGAATTTAAAGTCAAACAACAGGATTTACAAAAGTCTAACTTTATAGGAGAGCCAAATAACGCTTTTTTCTATTTTATTACTCCTACAAAGCAAATATTAATTTAAAGCATAATGTTCGTATTTTATGATTTATTGTGTCCTGTTTATTTAAATTATTTTTGGTGATGGTAATTTTTTTAGGTATGATCTTAAAAAAACATTAAAAAAAACACCACTCTATATAGTTAACGTTAAACTTTGCAAGTGATTTAAAAATAAACTAAAGAATATTGAAATAACGTTGTTTGACTAGCATGTAGCCGAGAATGAAAAAATTCGTTATCAACAATAAAACGGAAATTACTTTTTTGTAGGTACCGTTGTTTGATTGTAAGCCCTAGAAATGTTACCACATTCCTGTAGAAAAACGACTGCAAGTTTCTATTAAAGTAGATTTTTATTGAGTTTTTGAGAAAACATTTCTGACAAAAAAATGTAATGATTTTTTTTATTATGGAAAATAATATAACTAGTTAAAATTTAAAAAAAAAAAATGATTTTGTGTTTTTTTTTATTTGATATAACAATCCTAAAACTTAAATCAATTCGTTTTCATGATCATCTTTTGTTAGTTTTTGTGGCATGCAGCAAAAACACATCGCTTAATCCCATATACTAACACAAGCTTCAGATACTGAACATAGATTTGCTAATGAGAATTTCTTTGAAGCATTCAAACTTTGCTCCAGGCAAAAAAAGCACACATCTTTCTTGTTAGTTTTTTTTTTTGCCACGTCAAACATTCGTTCTTCATTTCCCCTATTGCTGAAGTAAGCTTAACGACCTTACCTTAATGATTATTCATTTTCTTGCATATTGTTTCACTCTGACTTTTTATACCATGTCCGCTACTATTGTGAAGCATACGGACTTTAAATGAAGTTCATCTCAACAAAAGAGTAGCAACAAGAATTGCTTGGTACTCAGTTGCTCAACTTTTCTTAGAGATTAAGGATACAACTAATACATAAATAGTAGATAGGTTTAAGCTCTCGCTATGCTCCGTTTTTTTATATGATAGTATGGGTTTTAGGACATCACATACACCCATGTCATCGAACAGAGATCATTAAATGTACTGAAAAATTAATCCATAAAAGTTTTCCGTTCTGGAATTCGACCCCGAAACTTCCGTGTTATAAGCCAGCAATGACTGTGACTTCCTTTTTAAATAGTAATATTTAATAAAAAATGTTATGTGATATGAACAAACTAATTTGTGTATATAAAATAAACTTAATATCTTTGTTACTCCACTTGTGTTTAAAATTGTGACACATCGCAACCGGAGTACTACAAGGTTATATGTGAAAAATTTTGACGAAACAGAAGTAACAATGCGGTAGTCTTCCAAGTAGCATTATCGGTATACATTGTTATTTTTGTTTCGTCAAAATTTTTCACATAGAACTTTGTAGTATTTGGGTCGCGGCATGTTTTGCATCTTTACAAAACATCATCAAACAGAACGTCTTTAGGATTACGAACAAATTATTTTTTTATTCTAATTCTTAATTTATAGATTAAAAACGAAAATAACATACTGTTAATTCAAGTGTAGTATTATTTTATTTTATGATTATTCAACTACCACTAATTATATTGTGTATCCATTTAATTACTAACGTAATACCCTGTGGCTTTTGTAATACAATTACTATATTTTAAAAAACACTGTTATACTAGTCTATAATAATAAGGTTTTATAATGTATTATATAATAATATTATATAAGAAATTTAGTTCTTTTTAAGCAGTTCATGTTGCACGACAATCTTTGAAGAAATAAACAAATTTCATTCTAAACGTTTCTTTGTTATTTTGACGCCGCCGAACTTTACTGTGAGATTTATTATTTTCAATTAAGAAACTTTCATACTTCATTCTTTTTAATTTTGAAAAAAGTTTGATATTTTGATAAACAAATCAAGAAATTTGTAGCATTTTTTATAAATTGACGAAAAATTGGGTAATTAAAAAGAAAAGTTTTCATCGCTGTAACAGTATCAGCTGTTTTTTTTTTTTAATTTATCTTAGACCTGTTTTCAGTTTACGTTGAAATTTACCCGACTGATTTTAAAAAAATATATTCTTTGACGTGACTGAATCACTATCTCAAATTAATAGTCATGAGATTTTTGACTAATCAGTATAACGATTGCGTCATCAGACTATCGTAACGCTTAAAAATAAAATGAGGGTATTTATTGCAAACCCGGCACATTCCAAAGTTGTTGAAACATGAAGCATGAATGTAATTTTGTAGATAAAAATAAATTTTGAAAGTATTTTTAGAAATCTTATGTCTCAAACATGGTTTGACATCATCCAAAATATCAATACTAAAGTAGTAAATGTAAGTCTAAAAATACTGTTAAAATGTACATTGTTTTTCAAAACGAAATTCAAGTTTCATTTTTTGACCTTTTTGGAATAAGCCGTGTTTGCAAGTACATAATACTCTCAAATGTAAATTGGTTATATTTCTTATGTTATAAACAGCGAAGTAAAATTCGGGGCTTATTTTTTTCTACTGGACGTAAAAAGATACAAACTTTGATAGTAATAATTATAAACTAAAAACTTTCATTATGCGTGGTAAATCCCAAAGGAAACAAATTCAACAATGATGATCCACATACCTTATTTAGTAATTTGTCATTTTTATTAATGATTTTATAAATTTCCAGAAGCTCCAAGCTATTCATTCCTAACCCTTAATAATTTACTTTATGGAGTCTTTCAAAAAAAAATTTTTTGTCAAAATTTAAAAAAGTGGAAGAATATAATAATCAAATTAAATTATATATTAAAAATGAACTAACAGAAAGTTGCCGTCATATTTATCGAAGACTTTTTGTTACAACAAGATTAATAACAGATTTTTTTAAAAGACGAGAACTGGTTTTAGTCATCGCGAGCTATTTCATAGGAAAATTCATATCACCAAAGATATCATATCACCTTTACAATTTTCATCTGATACCAAACAGCATGCTGTTATTATATTCATGCATATTGAAGAGAAAATGAGTTTTTTTTTTGTCATAACGTTTTATTTTTAAAATTTTAAATGACAGCGTGACCAAATTTCTTGAAGTAAAATGTATTTACAATAGAAAGGACAACAGAGCTTGTCTTTGGTATTATATGATTCAGAGAGGTTTAAGCTTCTTCCTTTACAATTAGCACGTTTCACTGAAACGACTGCGGGTCGAGTCAACCTACAAGAGTCCATGCTTTAATGTCCTAACTAAACAATCCTAATTGGCCCGTTACAGTTCACTCCTTTTGTGCTTGCTACAGTATCAGTGACAGGCAGAAATTTGTCATCTGTCTTGAGAATTAAACTTCATTTGATGTATTTACATCAATTTTACTGACCAGCCTGCTGCCATTCATAATGGTTTATCTTTACAAAAGAGCCGTATTCAAAATAATGTTTTCATGTATTATTAACTTTCAGTATCACACATTTGGTATTTTTAAAACGGTATTTATATTGCATATAAAGATTGAAAATATAAAAAAACAAATAATTATATATTTTACAAAAAAAAAACGGTATGTGTATTCAAAAAAATGTTAACTGATCAGATAAGCATAACCCCAGTTGATTTCAGCTTGAGGTTACTGAATCAACAACTAGTGTCACCTATGCCTACGAATGAGAACTAATACCACCACAAAAACAAAACAAAAACCAAAGACCACGCACCCGCCTACGCCCAGGTAAACCCAGAACGCTACGCTACACTTTCAAGCCATATTTTTTTCAAATTAGAGGTTAAATGTATTCGTTTTTTATTACATTTTAAATAACAACATCAAAAAATATTCCTGAAATATTTTGTTGTTCTTTATCTAAGAAAAACAAAACTTATAAAATTCTAACGAAGATTGTTTTGACTTCAAACATAAAATGTAAATTATTTGAAAGTGAAAAGATAAAATTACAAAAACATGATTGCTTAAAAGCTTATATTTCCAAGCCCTTTTCTCGATATTAAAATTTTTGTTGTAAAAAAATAAAATCATATGTCAATATTTATATATTCATAGTCGATAAAGTTCGTTTGTACGTTTGTTTGTATGGTCGCAATTTCGCTTTTTCGATGACGTCAAGAAAGATGGTTTTGCCGATTTTGAAGATTTTACTAACGAAAATAATTCGATTGAATTTGATAATACAATAGAATTTGATAAAATGTTTACTTTGATTTTGCCCAAAATACTTTGAATAACTGTATAATATTGCCATGTACCGGTTTTCGTAAACGTAGAGGCACACAAAGTCTTTGTTGCCGGTGTCTACGCCGTAGACGAAGCGAACACCTTCTCTAAATTTTACCCGCCTGCTGGCCTCTACATTCCGCTACTTAGATCGACATTGAACGGTGTCACGTGACCGGTGTCGTAGATGTCTTTCCAACATATTTGTACTTGCTACATCTCAGGAAATTATATATTATACTATGTATCGTCGTGTGGATAGCATTTACGGTTATAAAGATAATAAATAATTTCTTATTTTTTTCTTTATACATAAATTGAAAAATTCACAACAATTGTTTTATTTTAAATTGTCTAAACAAATTATTTAAAAAAATTGCAACTTATTGCCATGGATACATATTTGGGACTGAAATAAATGTCTTTCAATTCCAGTTCAACGGGTGGAGGTTGGAAACTGTTCAAATATTTATTTGTTACAAGTTTTTTGATGGTTCCTGACAAATTTATTTAAACTGTTTTAATCCACGATAACACTAAAGGGCCGTGGCAGATGATAGTGAGCACGATGTTTATCTATTTCTATATAGGCAAAATAAAACAATAATACAAAATGGAAAGAAAATTTGCTTTGGGGAATCAAATAAAATACATTATCACACACAAATTATGGTACATATAAAAAATTAACTATGTTTCCTGAACGACAAACAAGTATTTGAAATGTATATAAGAATGTAGTATTTATTATTAAATAACAAAATTAAGCCGAAAGTACAAAAAATTAAGCTGGTTGTTAAAAAATTCTGTATCAGATCTAAGTGTACTGAGAAATTGCTGTGCTCTCGAGGTAGGCGCTTAGTGTGTCTGGGAATTCAGAAATTTTGTAGTTTTAAAACAATTGTCGTTATTCAACATGATAAAGGCAGTTTTGTATCATTGTTATAAATTACAGTAATAAATAAAACTTCGAACGGTAGTTTTGTTGACATACAAAAGCCTGCCAATTTGCACAACTTTACACAACTTTGTCAAGGTGTTTTAGTTTTCGTTTTTATCTTTTTTTTAAGCGTGTCAGGATTATCACAACTTCAAATTCAACAGAAGATAAGAAAACGAATAAGTATATCCATTTGTATTCTTATAGAATTTATAAAAAAGCACTATGCAATGAGCTAAGCTATAATATATTTAAAAAAATCTTCTACGACGATAAAATTTTATTTGTCAAATAAATAAATCAAATCAGCTGTGTATGATTTTCATTTGAAAATAACTGTTTAATCCACAAACGAACATTGATAATAAAAAAATAGAATATCAGTCGTGGAGTCCATGAAAAACTGTTCGCCCGATACTTAATTAAATGTCTGAAATTCATGATTTATTCAGAAAATAATGTTTTATATCGAAAAAAGTTCATTCAAACATTTATTAAAAAAATACATTAATATATAGCGTCACAGCAAATAATAAAAGTTTACAAACAGCGTTACGAAGAAAACTATTATTAATTCGACGATAGACCTTCATTGAATTCAAAATATAAGCATAGAATAATAAAAAAATGTATAGAAAACTCATCGTCTTCTACTTTATTCTTATTTTTCATCTAAATAAAATAAACAAATATGAGAGATCAACACTGTAACGTTCAAAATGGAATCGTTTGTTGCTCCAAGCCTCAATTCATATGAAATAGAATATTAGCTTATCGTGCACGGATATTTATGATTAGGCGTTTTTAGTAAAGAAATTCATTTTTGATAAACAACCAAAATTTTTTTGTTCACCCATATTTTAAAAATAATCTTGAGACTACATATGTATGTATTTTTTAGTTTAATCAAATTGAAAAAGCCATGTTTTTATATGCTATTGTTTGTTTAAGACTTTTCAATGTGCTAATGAAACTCTGGCAACCCTAGAGTAATTTAATTATTTTATATATAGCGTTATATAAGTGTTACAGCGGCTTACCTTCCAATTAAATCCAAACTAAAATCTTTTCCAACGACTGTAATGGATTACTTTTGCAAAGTATGTATTGTTCACGTGAACGTTATGTATGAGCATTAAGAACTGTCACACGTACGACAAAGTGCCCACCTGGGCCAAAACAGTGACGTTATTCTGTAAGATTTATCACAGAAATTCCATATTTATCGGTCGTTACCATGAAAGGTACCAGTCTTTGACACATTTAAAGTAGTATTTTGTGAACTCGAAAAATTTAGTTCTCGGTACTCGATCTTTAAATAACCACAAAAAAATAGTTTCGGGAAATATCAATATCGTTTTACTAGTTGTAAAGCATCTTTACGTAAATAATAAAAATGTTTTTGCCGTGTCCAGAATAAAAAAAGGAAATTGTTATTTTTTTTACTGTTTTATCACATAATAATCAACGACAACAGTATTTTTTTTATATTATCAAAATATGTAGATATTTCATTGTAATATTATCATGAGTTATTTATTATAAGTTACCATAAGTTATTTTCTGAATACATGTAAATTTCCACCAGAAGCTAATTGACTTTAAAGTAACTTTTATATTGGTAATAAATAGATTTTTCAATCCGTTTTTCCTCTGCTGTGTAGTGAAAAATAGTTTAAAATTCAAATACGTGAAAACCATTTTTCATAATGTTTATCATTTTTTTTTAATCATCATTTCATATTTATTTTAGTATTTTTAAATAAGTTTTTCAATTTTGATGATCAATTAAAAGTTTCTCCGGATTTATTAAATATAATATTAACAAAATTTAATGCATCGTAATTTGGGATTGATTTTATAAGAATCATTTGTTAGGAACATAATAATTAATAACACAAAGCTTCTTTTAATCTCTGCCTTGAATGAAAATATTCAAATATAAAATTCCAGCTTAAACTTTCGTTGCGTATTTACTGGTTAATAGTGAAAAATAAATCTTTATTTTTATAACCTCAGCTTGCTTCAAAAAGCTACTTTAAAATGGAAAAGGCAATATTTTTTTAACTCACGCTGAAATTATTGTTCAAAGTTGAATATTTTTTCTTCTTTTGCAATTTTCGATGCATAGAGCTGGCTCTTAAAGGAAAATGTTTTTTTTATAGCACATATTTTATTTTAACTCGTGATTCCTTGCTTCCGTTGAATCTGACGGAACCACAAAAGATAAAAATTTCACTGACATGTTTGATAAACTTATTTCATTTTTTATGTGGAACAATCTCAAACTTCGAAAGATAAATTTTTGAAGTTGAGAAAAGTATTATTATGTAAAGTTTCCGAATTCCTTTCACAAGTTTTACTAAAAAGATTACAAATTCAATAACGATAAGAATTTTGAAAATGGAATAAAGTTGGTCAATAACTTCGAAAGAAAGCTACCTGGCAGTATATTAGATTTGTCATTTTTATAAAATAATGTGCTCGTGAGCCATTAATTTAAAAGACGATTATGGAGTAACCCGATTAAATATTTCAGTCTAAAATAACCATTTGAAAGATGTAAATTTCGTAGAATTTCAAATATTATTATTTCGCACGGTAATTTATGTAAAATAATAGAATTCTAAGCTGGATAATGAATCTTGTGAACGTGGTGACACCTAGAGTATATTGTCTCTGTTAGTTATAAAAACATAATTTGAAAAAAAATCGTTTATTGCATGATATTTTCAATGTATTTGGCGGAAGCAACTTGGATGTTCCTTTTGAATTTTAAATTAAATTTGACATCATTCTTATATCACTATCTTTTTTTACTTGTTTTGTCCTTTTGAAAAGTATATTCATTCTAAAGATGCTTCACTTTGAGAAATACATAATACGAAATATATAGTGGAATAACAAAGTTATTTTTTAATTATTAAAAAATATAGTCATTATATCAAATATACATCAAGATTCAAGACTACATATGTAAGAGAAAAGCTTTAGTACAGTAACTGTAATATTTTTTGATAGAAAAATGAGACATAGAATTTTCACAAATCAATCAAATTGTAATCAATTGAATCATACTTGATGTGGTTTCAAAAATGTACTTTTTGATTTAGGTGTTTCTAATAAAACAAACCCAAAAGCGGTCTGTTATAGTAAACTGACATGTGGTGGCTTATTTTTCATCAATACATCGGTTGTTTTTAATCAAGACGAGGTTTTTTTAAGCTTTGGAACAGTATCAAATTCAAAACAACAAATCTACCAATTTCAGTCTCTTTTGTTTTAATGAGAAATCACTTGCTGAAAAATATTTTAAGAGCAACAAATAATAGAGATTAGTTTTATTTTAAATATGAATGATAATTTTATAGCTTTCATTAATTTTAATATTATATCGTGTTCTTTAACGAGGTATGGGTTGTCAGTAAAAAAAAGGTTTTCAACTGACAATAAATAATTGAGCACCGTTGCCGCACGCTACTAATCACCCTATCACAAAGAGATGATATAATTTAAGGTTTCGACTGAAGGTGCTTGGTGGAATTTCAATATTAAATTTGAATAGTTCAAATTATGTACACTCCCACAGACTTTGTCACTAACGACCCGAGTTTCGCCTTTCGGCATCTTCAGGCGTTCAAGTGCACGGATGGACTTGAACTGGCATTTCAAGTTCATCCGTGCACTTGAACGCCTGAAGATGCCAAAAGGCGAAACCCAGGTTGTTATTGACAAAATCTGTGGGAGTGTACATAATTTGAACGATTCAAATTTAAGATATGATATATTTTATTTGAGATGGCATTGATCAACTGAGAAGTTTTAAAATTCTAATAAAATACTAAATATTTTTTTTTATTGCCGGTAGATGTCACTGTCATTAAAACATTAGCTTATAAAAAAATTATCGCTTTTTTCCAATAACGAATTTTCGTTTTAAAGGTTATCTTTGTAAGCATGTATACTACGTCGTTGTATAATTAAATTAACTTTGAGTTTTCTTTACTATCTATCTGTAAAGACATTTCAGTTCGAAATAAATATAAACATTTTCAATTAATTTGAACTTCAAAAGTTACCAAAATTAAATTCAACTTTTATCTGCAGCCGGTTGGAAGTCTTGTTTAAGGCCAGAACTTCATCAATCTTCTTTCACGAGATAGCATAAAAGCGCTTTATTCTCTAGACAGTACCATTATATTTCTTATGGTTGTAAATAAGAAAAGATAGCGTTGCTTAAAACTTGTGCTCGACTACTACTCACAAAGCAATAGACATCTTAAATACTTGTTTACTGTCGTATACGAACACCAGGATAATCGATAATTCTTAGATAAATTTTAACTTCAAAACAAAATTCAACCATCCTCATAAAATTTATCAATAAATAAAGAAAACCTTCGTCTAAAAACTTCACCAAATAAATTATATTTGATTTTTAGATTTACTACATTTTTGTATTACAAATATAATACAGAGGTAAAAAAAAATAAGTATGATATAAACACATAAGATGATCTGAATGATTTACGTACAGAGTATACGTCACCGATTGAAAAATTCTGAAATATTATAATCACCATTTTGTTTTGATACATATCCGGTAATATTTTTTTTCTGAATAGTCGTGTTCCTAATGTAAAGGTCTTACATTAAGTCAATGACAAATGAATCATACAACATAGAAATATATGTTAGCACATTTCGTAACATTGTCATATTGAAAAGAAATATAAGGTTCGGTGGAGGTGTTAGTAGAAAGAAATTTTCTTTTCTAGTAAACTTACGTAAGTGGCTCTCTGACCAAGGTTTTAACAGTTTTGCGCACTGGTTAAAGATAAAGATGCTAACTGTAATTTGTTCGTTAAAGATTTTTGTTTTTTTTTGTTTAAGACAATGTTGATGTCCAATAGTCCCAATACATTATATGAAATTATTTTTTTGTCTGAAAAGTATATTACTAATCTACTCAATCTGTCAAATTAAATCAGGATAAAAGAAAAAGCTTAAAAGTCCTTAAAGTTACCTAATCACTCACGCTGTGCCTGTTTTAGGATAAGATGATTGTTACACATGTTTATATAACGAACATCAAGATCTATACCATTGAAATCGAATACATAAATCAATTTAAGTTATCAAAATTGGGAATCAAACTCACTGACACTGCGGATAAATAAGAAAAACTAAAACGTTTACCAATCGGAAATAGCACTATAAAATTATATAAAGAAGTCTATTATTAAAAATAATTCATTTTAGATTTACTACATAGTTTCATATTTGACAGTATTATAACGTAAATTGTGAGATGTTGTAGTGTTGTAGAATTACTCTTAAAAATGTTCAATTTTTTTTAAAATATTATAATATTCCTTTGAAATATTAATATGAAGTCACAAACTACTTCCATTATCTTAACTGCTTTGGATTTAATATAATAATGCGTGCGTTGTGTACTTAACCAGAAGTCCCTAAGCGAAATATTTTAGTGCTGTATTTTAATGGTGTTATCTTCATCTTTATTGTAAGTGACCTCATTTAGGGATCCGGAAGATAAGGAGCAGTGGTTTCCTGTGGTTGTGATGTAGGATAAGGGTAATGTTTGATGAGTGTGGGCAAATAATACCGCCCACTGTCAGGTTCGCTTTGAAAGACTGCACTCAATTATTTACTTCACCTCTTGTTGAGCATCATATGACATTAATTAAGTTTTGTGTTTAATTCGCATGCGGAAAACGACAAAGACATTGTCATTAAAGTATTTATCTTTCGCAAAAAGGTCGATTCTATGAAAAGCTATTTATAAAATTATAAGCCTGGGTGGCATAGCGTTAATTGTTTTTACTGATATTTGCAAGCAACTACATATAAATGAAATAATAAATACTCAATAGTTTTGAAAAAAGGAGATTACCTACAAGTCAATAATATACAAGAAATAAAATTTATTTTTTATCGGTGCACTTCTTATATCGACTTTTGTCAGTATTCTATTTTTTCCATACTGGCTCTGTTTTATAAAAAAATATATAATCGTACTAAACTTGCCACAATGAATACTAAAAACCAAGCAATATAAAATAAGGCATTGGCTAGTTTTTACATATATTTATTGATGAACACATACTATATATAGCATTGCAAACGATTGCAAGCGGACAGCAGAAAAAAGTTTTAAGCCACTTAGTGACAAAAGTTTCTAAGCCCGTCCTTTTCCATCCTAGTATCCTGTTACGCCCTGGATTTTCCTCTATAAAGGTTTTTAAAACTTTTTTAAAAAATAAGTATTTTAAGTTCTAGAATCATATAGGCTACAATTATCATATCTAGTCATTTCAAAGAAATAATATATAAACAAATTCAATGTCATGAAAATGTATTATAGGTTGAGAGATTGACAAATTATTGTCAGAAACTTAATGTTGAAATTATCAGATTAATAAAGTGGTAAAAAAAAATCATTGCATTCAATGAGCCTTCGAGAAGTGAAACGAGCCAAGTAGTAAAATTGTAAAAAATAATAATTTTGGAATAACTTTCAGATACTTTCATCCTTATTACTCATTATACTGAATCAGTATTTGGTGTTTTATTGTTAACCTTTCAGAGACGAGAGCTTTTTTCCGATAAAAAAAATATTTTTTAAGCCATATGAAGTTAAGGGTAAATTTTATTCCTAAAAAATGCAAAGTCGTTGTATAGAAACCCCGCATGACCCCGCGTTTTATTACCGTGTAATATTGTGTACGGACAGTAGTAAGAACGACCGTGGCCGTATGGACACGCAAACATTCGGAGTTGAAATATAGAAAAATTTGAATTTTTTAAAAATATTTACAATTTGACCTCTTTAGATCAACGTAATTTCAAAACAAATATATATAAGCAAAAGAAAGAATTTGATGTTTTGATAAAAAAATAACGAACAGTTTAAAAAAGTCCATTAAAAAAAACAGAAATTCAAAAAATCGCATGTGCTTTTGGTGGCCGTGTCCCCGCGGCTGATGACTAACTGAAGTCTGTAACCTTCTTAAACAAATATGAGTGAAAGCAACGATATTAGATAGATATATAGAAAAAGGATAAATAGTGGAATCAATAGACAATGATGTTTACTGTGACGATATGGTCACGCTCGTCCTTGGAGGGTTAATTAAAAAAAGGAACAAACTTCCACAGAAAACCTCATTCTCATTTCGATAATAAAGTTTTCCTTCTGACCGGTTCTGATCTACATAATATATAAAAAAAAAACTGTTTTATGTTGCCTGTCCAACAAAAATTGATAACCAACACCTTAAAAGTGTTCGCCTGTGATTTATTAATTTATTATGTATAATTCTTATTCAATAAACCGATCATTTATCGGATAATGCTGGAGCCATGGTTACTGATCGTTGTGTCTATAGCCACGTAATTTGGCTTTTCAAAATGACCACTCCGCAAGGAAGCATCCATCAACATGAATTCCCAATTATAAAACCATTGAAATATGAATGAACATTCTTTGCAATCGTTGCCATAAATTTCTAATATAAAACCATTGAGATACGGTTGTAATCACTTGGCCATACCTTCTGATAAAAAATACAACGAAAACAAGCGAATCCAATTTCACAGCATCACAACCATTTGTCATCACCATTTTAATTATTAATGAAAGATAAAAATACAAACAAAAACATTCAGAAAAATTGTTTTGATAACGTCATCTGAATCAACTGAATGATATGTATTCATTTACAATCTCCGCCGTTAATTAAAAGAAGTCTTATAAAATTTGGCCTGAAATATGGCATTCAAAATTCAATTTTAACGATCGGTTAGCATTGTATTATTAACGGGTGGAATTTGTGAGTTCCGGAACCCTATGTACCTAAGTCAACGTTCTAAATAAAAATATTTTTTTAAACATTTATGGTCTTTGGATGAAATATGATAAAGATAATTATTATATAAGTTTAAAATGTTGAAATCAGTTTTAAAAAAATAGGTTAGAATCACACATTTTTATAAGGAATTTAATTCGGAAATTTTATCAAATTAATCTAAAATAATACATTAATAAAATCAAGATACATTAATTAATTATACTAACTAATTATGTTTGTAATAACCATTACACAAAACTTTAGCTTTGTTACTCTTTGGAGAACTTTGTACTTACATGTTAGAGGTGTTAATATATTTAATTTGTATTAGTTTAGTCACTTATTCATAATTTGTACATTTTTTCAATGTCAATTGTTTATTACACCTTTTTATTTCAATTTGTTTTGTATAAATAACACTGTTAAATCATGTTTCTTATCAGTATGCTTGCCATGAGCGAAACCAGTTTTGATCTTGATAAATAAATGTGAAAAAAATTACAAATGAAAATAGTGTTTGTCTTAATATAACGCCTTTCCACCAAGTATTGACGGTGAACACCCTAAAAGTGAAACTTTGCAAGTGTTTTATTTTTATCTTTATCGTCAACTACACATTACATAAATAAGCAATACAAACATATTCATTTAAAAACAACAAAAGGCTGTCTTTTTACGTGGCTTATCTTTTAAATTACTCACTTTATCAAAGTACCTAAGCACAGGATTGTGTTGAATGAGGTCATTAAACTTTGATCACAGATTCACAGTTCACTGGAGATTCGCTTCTTTTTCACAGTCTTGTTATGGCGCTCGTTTTGTTTTTATTTCATTTCAAAGTGAAATGTATTCAGAAACAATCGCAGTATGTTCTCAAAGCAAACTTAAATTCCGTAACTACAGCATTTATTGTATTTTACGCTATCCCCTTTTTTGTGTTATATCGCTTTAACTATCAAAAGGTCATAAAATTCTTGGAATAGCGTAAACGTTTGCTGTGTGACGGCCGGCCAGTGAACAAGTTAAGAATCAGTATGAACACGCACGTCATGGAACCTGTAAAGCACGGTATTTTTTATTCTGCTCGAAGAAAGCTACTGGGGATATGTACATACTTCAACTAGCATAAATATACGCGTAAATCGTTCCCTTTTTGTTAAAAAATAAATGTAAACATATTACAGTGAAAAATATATACACTCCTTTGTTAACAGCCACAATTTTTATCAAGACAAAAGCATGGTTTGAGATAATAACGTGCAATAATCTGATGCATTTATAAAAAAATATAATTTATAAATTTGAATCATTCAAATTATGTACACTCCCACAGATTTTGTCACTAACGACCCGGGTTTCGCCTTTCGGCATCTTCAGGCGTTCAAGCGCACGGATGAACTTGAACTTGACTGAAGATGCCGAAAGGCGAAACCCGGGTCGTTAGTGACAAAATCTGTGGGAGTGTACATAATTTGAATGATTCAAATTTAATATTGAAATTCCACCAAGCACCTTCAGTCGAAATCTTAATTTATAAATGTTTTATTTATTTTCGCCGCTTGTGTGGCCGAGTGGTTAACGTCGTTGGCTTCGGTTACGGAGGTCCCGGGTTCGAACCCTGGTACGGACAGTTTTATAAATTGATTTTTCAATCGATTTATTAATTTCTGTTCGAATGCATGGATGTATGTGATGTCTTGATTTCCCCACTCCCACCCATATTATCCTATGAACGGGGTGTATCGAGAGCGATTAGCTAACCACTACTCCTGTTCTAGCCTTATCCTTCTATTCCTACTCTCTTTGGAAAAAGAGATGTTGAGCAACTGAGTAACAAGCAGTTCTCATAGAAACACGTATGTTGAGATAAACTCCATTAAGAGTCCATATGCTCCACACTGGGAGCGGACATGGTTAAAAAAATGTTTTAAGGGTTACCATATTTTAATTCTAATACTTTTCCAAAAAAAAATACGCAAGGGTTTCAAAAGTGTCATGAATTTTAAATTTTGACAAAAAAAATACATAATTTCCCAAAGATTGTTAACACATTCAGAATTAAACTCATGATTAAACAAATAAACAATGATAATTAAGAAAAAACAAATTGGAAAACACTTTTTTTTACATTAGATTTATAGTCTTAAGAACAAGATTTCATAATTCAAAATTTCGCGATGGGAATTTAAAGTTCGATAATTATTTATTTGAAGTCATTCTGTGAAGCATTTGGGATCATTATCAGTAAATGGAGTCGTTAACCACTCTTTTAAAAATGGGTGAAAATAAAGACACTTGGTTTAGAGGAATATTTTTTGGATCGATTATACATTTACACGGTAGAATTACATCATCATAAGATCAGGCAGAATTGTTTTATCTTTCTTTAATTCAAAGACAACGCAATGCCGAAATAGTAATAAACACTATCAAAAAATTCCCTTGCCACTTTATTGTCCATTGTTTTTCTTTATCAAGAGGTGGAAAACTGTAAGAATTTTAAAAAAGTTATTTTTATTTTGGGATCAAAGTAATCACATGAAACCTGAGAAAAACGCATGAAAGTTCGAACCTCAGACTATAAATATGGAACAACATTTTTTTAAGGTTAGTAGTTTTGAGTATAGACATTTGCAATGTGAGTAGGTAGGTTTCAAAATTCGTAAAATCATTTTTTTGACATAATTATTTTAATATTTTCACGCTTCGATTTTTGCAAATGAATAACATAAAGTATGTTTTCCACTTTTCATGACTTTTTTAATTTGTATTAATGAAACTGTATTATATTCTTTGTGCCTAATTATGAAATATTACCATGAAATAACGCTATTTTCAGTAACCTTAACATAATACATGCTGAATAAGGGAAGTATTCACGAAACCAATTTTGCACATTTTGTTTTCTGACCCGTCCCAAAACGGGTGAGGTCGATTAGGTCATGCCCTATAAGGTATTCCCGCTTGATCTCATTTGCGACTACAGTTTATAAAATAGTACCTGAATGGCGTTTGAATAAAATATTGTAAAGATAATAAATAAAATATTAAATACTAAAAATCTAACAAGAAAACAGAAATATTTTTATACATTCTATAAGTGACCGTTTTTATCGCATTACAATAAAATTATGTTGGTATTTCTTTTTCATGCCACGTGCCTGTATAAAGACTGTTATTCAAAAATAAACAAAACCAATCATCAACCTACGAAACGTAATTACGTAGCGTAGCAACAAATTATTTCATGAAAAATTTCTGTTATGCAAAAAATGTAGAAATTATTTTTTATATTCCATTATTTCAAGTTATTTTTTGTCTGAATTTTAACGAAATGAAATATGTAGTTCAGTTAACGTTGAAGAATTTAAATTAGATATGTGAATTTCTTTATAAATAGTTTAATTCCAGTTTCTTATGATAGTTATATTGAGGACTTAAAACATGTTCGACACTCACTTCTACTCATAATTAATAATAATAACAGCTAAATATTGTTTACGACATAAAAATAAATATGACATTCTCGCTAAAAGGAGTAGTACGTTGATAAAGGTAGAAAAGTATCACATTTACATGTTTAATAATGTATATTAAAACATATTTACTTATGCAAATCAATTAGCAATCTATTGATGCAAGTAATGAATTGTATATATAGATTTCTCGAAAGATTGCCTCGTACAATACAAATGGGTTTGCCATGTGGAGTTTTCGTTTTGTTTATTTTAACCCTAATAAACCAATTTATTCTTTAGTTTTATAGTATAAAGTATTAAGTTTAAAATAATAAATGGTATTCGAAATGAATCATCCAATGATTTTAAAATACAATACACGAGGAAAAAACATTCAAAAAGTGATTTTTCAAACAAATACAGAGCTTGGAAAATGATAATTTGTTGGAGAAATCATGGTTTGCTTGAATGTGTCAACTTTATGATTTAATTTTTAAGGGAAAAAATCTTTTTTGAATACAATTTGTGATTTCTATTCATAAATTTTTATTATGGACTATCAGAACTGTTAAACGGCATTTTTCAAAATTTTGTGACAAATTACTTTTTGAATGTTTGCTCTTCATATACAGGTTATATGTAAAAAAAATGTGAAGGTTTGTTAAATGCCTCTTTCAGACCAACCGAGTGCATGGCCGAGAGAGTGAACTTGACCGAATACAAAACAGTCTGAACGCAATATACAGTACTCGGCTTAGTATGTATAATATAAATAACTGTGAGAAAATGTATTTGTTATAATTTTATTAGAAACTTTCTTATGCCGATAATTGGCTTTTTTTAAGAGGGTAATCGGCTTTAGTAATCCAATTGAATGATTATTTCCAGAATGTTCTACAAGAAATGCTTGTTACTCAGTTGCACAACCTCTCATTTTCCAAAGAGAGTAGGAATAGAAAGAAAAGGCTAGGACAAGAATAGTGGTTAGCTAATCGCTCTCGATACGCCCCGTACATAGGAGGGGTTAGTTCAAGACATCACATACATCCATGCCTTTGAACGGAAATTCATAAATCGATTGAAAAATCAATTTATAAAACTGCCCGTACTTAGATTCGAACCCATGACCTCGGAAGCGGTAGCCAACGACGTTGACCACTTGACCACACAGGAGGCTATTAGGCTTCTTATTTAGGGGTACAAAAAGTGTTCAATAAGCAATTATTACGCTATAAAGTAAAATCAATAATTTTTCTTTACCAAATTTTCTTTAATGTACTTTGTACTTTATATTATTGTTACGTGTTTTTATTTTTTCCATAAAGCATTGTTGAAATTTGTTTACGGTAAACAGGAAATGTTTACTCGAAATTTGATCGTACAAGATAAACAAACTTGACCTTAACGTTTTTCGGATATAATGTATACGTTTTTGTATATATATAATGTACGATAATATAAACCTTAATATAATATAAATGTTGAATATATACTTTCATTTCCGTTCAAAAACATTTACTTAAATCTAAATGCTGCATGTTTATAAAATTAAATTGCCGTGTCTAAAATAATATTGAACTTTTTTGTATTAGCTAAAATTGCTCCGTATTAAAAGATTTAAAATGATTACTGGCGAGGGGTAAATGTTTTTGTTAGGCTTTTTATAATAAAACTAAATAAAAATATACATAGTTTTTAATCACCCAAAAACCAAAATAGCGATTATGTATTATTATATGAAAATGAATAAGTTAAATCTTAGCTTACAAATAGTTAAAATGGTAATACACATACAATTTAAGGAAACCAAAAAGGTTGAGATATATTTTTAACAAACTGCACACACATTCTATTTGCCTCTATTGTTTAACGTTCAGTACAAAATATTACAACGTCGTTGGCTTCGGTTTTGGAAATCATGGGTTCATTGTACGATTGTTTTTCAATCAATTTATTGATTTACGTTTGAAACTACTTCGAAGGATATTTGCGATGCCTTAAACTAACTCCTACCATAAATTAGGGCGTAGCAAGAGTGATTGGCTTAGTACTAGCCCTGTTCTAACTTTATCCTTCTATTCTTACTCTCCTCTCTACTCTCTTAAAAAAAATAAGCAATCGAGTAACAAACAATCGTTTCGGATAAACTATTAAGTATGTATGGATCCACATTGTAAGCAGACATGGTTCTAAAAATATTTAAATTATTTAGATTTTACTCTTACTCGATGAACAAAGTAAAACATCTTTTAATTTTAATTGGGTATCTCATTTAAAGTATTTACATTTTTTATTTGATATGAAGTTCATTGTTTTAAATAAGCGATAAAAATATTTTTTCCTATACTGCTCTATTACTTGGTCTCAGCGTACATTATATGAGATATTGTATTTAATTTTCGTAATAAATTCAAAATATGATAGTAGTACACAAAAAAACGAGAGATCGTTTTAAGACTCATTGGATACATTTTTACATAGTTAGTTATAAATGCGTTTCCGTAACTTTATTCTTCGTCATTTGGAGACAATAAAGCGTGACCGCACATAGGAAACTATTTGCGAGAATGTCCTGCTGAAGTAATCGCCTCCATTAATTGTGAAAAGCGCATCTCATTCGTGGGCAATTAGTCTCGACGCCACCATGCCGCAGTGTTTGGCTAGCTACCCTACTGTGGTTGGTGGCCACCCACAGACCTTTAGACCATCCCTACACTGAAAGGATTAGTTCATTTCTTTGTTATCAAATTTTCGGTGTAATAATTGTTATGCTTTTATTTAATAAATTTACCCGTTGATCTGGGTTACGACCCAAAAAAAATATTTAATACATATGTTGGATATTAGTTTGTACCCAAAGGAAATAGTGTATGTGATTTTAAAATTTCTTTCCAATCATTTGATTCCAAAAACTGGGCGTTGCGAGCGTGATTTACTAACTGACAAGCCTTTTTCCTTAAAGGAAAGGTATTTTAAACATGAGAAATTAAAATTAGTTCAATAACGCATTAAGTTATATGCAAAAAAGCACAAATAATCCCTCTATAAAAATGTTAATTTAATTCAGCCTAATCGGCAAACACTAACAATTTTACAATGGTAAGATAAAAAAATAGCAATGTTTTTAGTTCAATATAAATGTCATTATCGTATTTTTTAAAAAACTATCATTGAATTACCCAATATTTGTAAAACTTAAAACATTGATTCATTCCAGGACAAATTATTATCATTCAAAACTTTGTCTACTACGCTTTAGAAAATTCAGGAAAATATAAGGTGATTGAATTGTGATAAATTTAGATTTGTTATTAAAAGAGAGTGTGGCTGGTGGCACCGATGTTGAACCTGGATGAAAATAAAATTTCATTTTTTGTAAAATAGATATTAAAAAATGTCTTTATTGCTAAAGCATAAGAAACTAAAAAGTAATTGATTGCAAAAAAAAATATTTACAGTTAACTTTTACTAAAACTATAGATTCGCGATTTCAAAGAGAATAAAAGATTTCATTTTCTATGGTATTAAATTATTATTGTACTATGTGTTGGTATTAAATAATGGTAGTTTGTTTTTTAAAGTAAGTTGCTGATGTTAAAAAATAATGTAAAGTTTTATCTTGTATTTAATGTCTCTATTATTTGAATAAACAACTGAACCTGTACTGTCGACGTTCAGAAAAGCGTTATTTTATTTCCAAATTCATTAAAAGTTCGCTCAGAGTTTTGTAAACCGAACATTTATTACGAACAATGTTTCTTTGTATTTCTTTGTTTTTTTATTTCAAAAATAGTATTCCCCAAATTTTTATAATGTATTTTGTTAATTTAAAATTAAAACATATAAAGTTATCGATGTTTTACAATATGCACAAAATTCTCATGTGTTCGTATGTGGTAAACAGAGAAAAAATAAACATTAAATTGTTTCAAAACATTATAACCTATTAACAAAATAGCAACGATGCACTTCATCAATGGTCTTTTGTTTGGTATGCAAGAATTTAGATTATTTCTACATACACGTTCTGTATTCAGAAACAAGAGGTGAACAACTTACTGATGGAATATGTAATATTGATAAGCATCAAATTTTAGCAAAGCAAAGGCAAATTTACTGAAATAGATTCAATTGTTTTTTCGCACAATATGCATTCTGCAGAATAAAAAACGATATGGAATTCGAACAAAATTTAATCGTACTTTTTTATACAAATAAATTTACATAGTTATATCAAATTTTAAATTAATTTACACAGTTTTGAGCGTTTGTTATATAACTTTAACGGATTTTAATATCTTTTGGTGACCTTTTTTCGTTAAATCATGAATAACGTCATTACAAAATTTATTTGATGTTGACTGCGTATAATTTACAAATATTCAAACCTTAGGCAAGATTTTTTTTAAAATCCATCTTTGCTTCTAATGTGAAGCATATGGCTTCCTAATAGTTAAGAACAGGAGTTTTTCTGTGAAAAAAAAAATTTTCTCAGTCGCTCAACCTCTAGTAGAAATAAAAGGATAAGGCGGGAAAAAAATAGTGGCTAGCAAATAGCTCTCGCTACGCCTTTTTATTCGGAGATTGAAAGATTTTTTTAGATATCAAATACTCACGCACTCGGACAGAAATCGATTGATTTATTTTTACTGGGACTGGAACCCGTGAGATCCGTTACGGAAGCTAACGACATTGAACACTGCGTAACGAACCCAAAAAATATTAGTATTTATTATTTTAATTCCGCCTTTTTTTTAATTGCTCAGTTCGTTTAGTCTTTTTTCCATTATTAAAAACCTAAATTATATTTTTAAAAAAATCATATTTTTTTAAAACTTGAATATTCTATGCAGCAAAAAAATCTTTAATCAAATGAGCATAGAAAATAATATTAAAAAAAAACATATTTGATCGATTAGCCAGTCATCATTAGTTTTCAGATTACTAAATGAGTGAAATATTGATAGTTTAGTTTAAGCGAACACAACCAGTTTACCAACTATTTTTTAACAATTTCATTATTTCATTACCAAATGTCATGAGCTTATCTTTCATGAGTTCTTTGCCTTAACAACCGGAAGTGGAAATATGCGATCATCCACGTTTCGTGTGAGGGTATAGATGCCGTTGGGCGACGCGTCACTTCATTGTGAGCCAATGTTTACCGCTCTGGGAGTACTAACAATGGCTATGCGATAGAATACCGCTCGCCGGCCCTGCATTGTTATACAAATCAAATATTCGTTCCCACTCTGAGAATTCTCGCCAAAACATTTAGTCATGTGTTAACATTGATACATTATAGATGCATACCGACAGCAAAATATATTAAATTATACGATCACAAATCCGGGGCCCAAAGCTCAAATGAAACAACACATCTGAGATAGCAATTATAAATTGTAGCGAAGAGTTAATTAAAATGTAATAATTTTTATTAGTTCTACTTTTATTGAATAATATCAGGTCAGGTTTTGCTCATGACGACCATTATCAACTGATGGGGGAATAAGATGTTACAGTGTTATTTTTGCAAAGAAAATAAAGTTGATAGGGTATAACAGACAATTGGTATTGAAAAGAATGTAGCCAACTTCTCCTATCCATCTGTTCTGTCTTTAAGTTATTCAAAGAGTCGTTTACTGATTAAATTTAAAATCTATATTTAAAAATTTATATTTAAAATCTTAGAACAGATACTGCCTCACTGGGAGCAAAGATGATTTAATAATTTAAAATGGTGATTATTAAAAAAATGTTTTGAGTAAATTCAAATAAATATAAACGATTTTAACTATAACTTAATACATAAAATTATAATCAAATGAATGAATATATATTGCATTTTTTCAACGATTTTTTTACCATTATGGCAGCGAAATTTACCGTCATTTATCTTTATGATTAATATCAAATTCGTTTTTTTTTGAAACTATAAATGTATTTTGTTGTGTTCGAGGTGCAGTGGTCAACGTTGTTGGCTTACGTGGCAGATCTCACGGGCTCGAAATCCAGTACTAACAGAATTATTTTATTCGATTTATCGATTTTCATTCGAAATGCATGGATGTTTGTGATGTCCAAAAATACTCTTGAAACCTTCTCATTTTAAATAACAGAGCATAGAGATAGCGATAATTTTACCACTAGTATTACCTCTAGCCTAATCTTTTCTATTCCTACTATATTTAAAAAATATAATAACTGAGTAACAAACATTTATTATTACATAATTCCCGATGCTATAAAATAAGCACTTAATTTTAATATGAAAAATAATATGACAATGAAGTTAACGATAATCTGGTGAAACTCGAATTTTTTTCATCCGGCCATGCACATTCACACAGAATTTCGCACGAGCAAAGGAATAACCAGTGGCAATGGAATGCTAATCAATGTGGATTTCATGCAGTTAAGCACAGAAAATACAAATGGTATTACGTAATAACAAAACATTCTTCTAGAGTAAAACAATACTCAAAAATATTTGCTTATAGTGAATCGGTTTTTGTTAGATAACATAAGATGTTATAAAACACGTTTTTGCTTTATCAAAGTAAAAGTGCATTGATAACACAAAAGTTAATGATAGATGTATAGTTTACATAACAAGCTCTTCTAAGTAACAAGAAATGCTTATGCAAACACTTCCAATCAACTTGCAATCGTAACGTATCTACGAGTCTACGTCGTAGAGGCGTATACTATAACATTAAGGAAAGCCGCTTTGTATTGAATTTATGCTGTTCAAAATTGCCTAACGATTTGCGGAATTTTGTTACTGTAGTAGTATAATTTAACAAAACATCAACAAGATGCATTTTTGTATTTTAAGTTATAAGTGAAAATGTCAGAAAAACAAGTAAGCCGATAAGTACGGTAACTTTGAATATTCAATAAACGTTTCACTGGCATTTTGGAGTAATACGATTTTTTTCCACGATCAAAATCATCGTGGGCTTAAGTTAAATGGCGAAAAGGGGCGAACTGCTATTTCTCGCCATCAGTTTTAGGGTAAATAAATTTCAGAGGCCCTGTAAAAATGAAATCATGAAGAGTGAATCTTATACAACACTTTTATGTTGCTACAATTTTTTCAAATCTAAAAAGAATCGCGTGAATAAATGCACTAATATTTTCAAAAAATGATTTCTTATAATTATTTTATAAATAAACGTTAAAAAAATTTCATCGATATCGTAGCTTTTTCTATACTCTTCAATAGGTTTTAATATGAGAAAATCAAATACATTAATAGAAATTAGTGTTCTGTATTATGTAAGTTTTCTTATATTACCACTACGTGAGTTCAATAACATGAATGTTTCCGATGACTTCAAACTAACATACAGTGAAATTTTATAATAAATTCTTATATATAAATATCAATTACTAAATAATTGTTTTATCCATATCCTCACAACGTGGAGCATATGGTCTCCTAGTGGAGTTATCTTAACAGATTTTTTTTACGAGAACTGCTTGCTACTCAGTCGCTCAACCTCTCTTTTCCAAGGAGAGTAGTAAGGATAGAACGACAAGACTATGGCAGTACTAGTGATTAACTAATCGCTCTCACTACGCCCAGTTATTGAATGGTCGGAAGGGTAGAAGGGCATTTTTAGACATCACAAATGCCCATACCTACGAACATAAATTGATAAAGCGATTGAAAAAATGGCGTTCGTACTAGGACTTGAACCTGTGAGGTCCGGCACGGAAGTCATCAACGCTAACCGCTGCGCCATAAGACCCGACTACTATCTTCTATAATTATTTAAGATGTGTTGCATGACGAAAATGACTCTCTTTGTTTGAATTTTTTGTGTACTGTATGTGTGTAAGTATGTATGCGCATGTGTGTGTACATGTACGGATATAGTATGGGAGATGCGTATGGAATGTGATTTGCAAAATAATGCATATGGGGTTCCCATGAACTTCTTATCTCTGCAGTGATCAAGCCCTTCCGTCTGCAAACGATGGTAAGGGGATACAATTTACAATTTTTCAAAAACGTTATCGACGAAGGAGACTAGAAGAACCTTGACACTAGCGCGTCCTGGTACTTAAAGCTCCATAAATTTGATATCCAAAAAAAAATAATTTAAGATGTACATTTATTGTGGGTAAATGTTTATTTTATTAATAGCGTATTTAATTAATTGTAGTAGTAAAGAGCGAAAATTATTTTTAAAGAAATTTTAGTACGTATTAAAAAAAAAAATCTGTTCTTACATGAAATCGAGGCGAAGTATATGGTTGTTCTCAAATATTAAATTACGCTGATAATAAGTTGCCTGTTAAATTATTTGGTCATTTTCAATATTCTTTATCAAAATAAATTTCTTCAAAAAAGTTATGAATAAAAGTGATCGAAAAATTCTCGAAAATAATATGAGCAATCATCGGCATATCGTGTTAACGTTATACTAAAGTAAACACACGATAAAATTTAAGTTTCCCTAACAAAGTTTCTTGGAAGATGTTTTGGAGTCAAATTTCGTGACTGGTCGATAAGTCTTTGCGGAGGAGGTGCTACGCGAATTTCAATTGCGATTATTATTTTGGGTTGTAATTTTTTTAAAATTAGCTATAAAAATCATTTTATTTAATCATTTTGACTCAAATTGTATTTTGATCAAGTATTTTTTTAGGATATTTGAAACAAATGATAAAAAGCCCAACTCAATATTATCAACAACAGCAACAACGACTGTGCATCAATTTTTTTCAAGACTGGTACAGGTAAAAATAGTGGCTTAAAAAATGAAAAATATCAGTATTTCAGCATTACAATATATAATGACTGTTCTTTTAGCAAGCAAGTACTTTTTCTGTCTGCACAAATGTGAGTTCAAGATTTTTAGTTGATCAAGTTATAAAATATATTCTAAAATCCATGCCTACTAAACTAAAATTTGAGACTCACATCTATACTTAGTCTTAATCTAGTACCAGTGATTCAATGCATGCATACTCAAAGAGAAACTTTACGGCTGAATGTCAAAGCACATTACAGAAACCATAATAAGCGTATACTGTACTGCAAGAACAGATACGATGGTTGAATATTTCCAAGAGCTAGGAGGTTTAAAAAATGCTTACGAGTTAAAAAGTGATAATTTAAATATAACATTCGAAAGCCTGAACTCTGCCTGTGATGGACCCCATCACGCTGAAAAGCCGGTAATAATGGATAATGTATTCGGTGGAGTTATCAGACGCTGGAATGACTCAGGAAGAAGCCTTGGAGACACCATGCAACGACCATACGCGTAACGTACTGTAAGAACGTTCAAAAATAATGCCAATCTTTTGAAGTTTTTTTTTTAACCAGAAAATTTTCTGCGAAATAGATCGTTTTGTTTGTATGTATACATCCAAACGGATATATTATTCAACACATCAACAAATATAAATTGATGATTGCTTTAAAAGAAAATGTTTTATATGCATGATTGTATGACGAGTATGATGTGAACAAAATACTTTAAATGCAGTTTTATAACGTTCCAAATAAAAAAATATTTTGAATTATACAAGAATGTTTTATTATTTTGCGCTTAAGATTTTCTAAAAGAAATTAAAAATGAAACAAATTACAATGCAAATTTTCTGTTTCAATAAAATAAAATATGTATATAGGTGGATTAAATTTAGAATTTATTAAAGCAGACTGAAATTTTGTAGGGAAATAAATTATTTATACCCCTACAATGTCAAAGGCGAGGCGCGAACAAATTTGAATAATTGATTTTAATTTTCTGTTCAAGTGGTTCTAAGATGTTAGAAAAGTTTCATCAATTAAAATTCTACTAATTTTTGTTTTAGCGTTTTATGCTGAAAAATTTAGACATCAACAATGGCTTTATATCTCTAAGAGAAGTTATAGATAAAACGGCAAAGTTATATTAGAGCCAGTTATTAGAAAATCGCTATATGTATTACATATTATCAATATTTTGAAATCAGATGGTAGAAATGCAATATTTTTTTTTCAAATATTGCGCTTTAAATATTTAATCCGTAAACATCAATGTATGCTTACAAGCGATTGCAGATTCAAAACTTTTATCACATACCAGCTGTGGTAAAGTTTTTTATCATCTCGTATAAAGATATACTTTATTATAGATATTTTGCATAGATAAGTTCAAAAAAAACATTATATTTGAAAAATATTCTATATATATTGCAATCGTATGACATTTTTGAATATCAAAATATTAAATTTTCCACGTGTTAACTCTTCAAAGCAAAATATTCTTAAAAAAATACGTAGCAAACGAAACGTTTAAAAAACCAGTTATATTGTTGTACAATAATCGTAATGTTAATTAAAAGCTTTATTTAACAAAAAAAATATTAGGATTTTGTACATTTATAAAAAAAAAAATTAATCGTCGATTTTTTTAAAATAATAAATAATTTTCTAAGGATTTCGTTTATTGAGTAATAATAATAAAAAACAAATTTTATAAACCCAGTATAAATTCTACTTACGTAAGTAACAAATTTTTATCATCTCGGAAAACTCAATTTTAGTCACCAACATTAGATAAATATTATTTTTCAATCGTTTTTTTAATAGTTTGAGTCAGAGATCCACAGATAATTTTGCATGGAAAAGTATTGCAGAAATTTATATATTTTTTTATTTGTTGACATTTAAATATACAATGTTTACATTTTTTAGAAAAAAACGAACAAAAATATTTCCTAACCAAATTAGGTTTATTGAGTGTTTATCGATATATTGTCGCTCTGATATTTAAAAAAATGTGGAATCACAATAAGAAATATGTTGAGTTAGTTATAATATGCATTATTTATAAATCGAAAAGAATTAATAATTATCACACAAACTAAGCATTAATTGGAAACAAAATTCAAAACTACCATTAGTTGTTATCATTACCGTAACACATAGTCACACATGAACCTTTTATAGTGACCTGATGTGAATGCATATTATTAAAATATATTATAATATATTATACACGCATTTTTTTTCAGCGCATTCATAATTCGTGTCTATCTGACAGTAAAACATGTAGTGATTTTTTTATATACGGTACTCACAAAATTTATATCCTCCTCTCTGTCTGCTCTCGCATTATTTGAAACGTATAGAAAATATTGATAGGTGGCAGTCCTAATACTTTTTAAATATCATAGTGGCCTCAATTTTATTGAGCTTGAATATTTAGATGATTTTAATTGCTGTTTACTATTTAATCATTCAAATTTAATATTGAAATTCCACCAAGCACCTTCAGTCGAAATCTTAAATTATTACTATTTATTGTAATTAAGTTTAATCAAAGCCATTTTATTTATCAATAAGAAAAAGGTTTTTTTAATTCAATTACTATCCAAGCATGTTTAGTTATTTAAAACTTACTTTGATAAAATATAACATGTGATACTGAAGTTACAACAATTAGTAGCTTCAGTTGATATTATAAAATAAAATGCTTATAATTATAATATAAAATGCTTTTGAAAAACGATAAACTGTGCAAAGATAATGTCACGTCTCAATTGCATGAGCAATTGAATATTATGATACTACAATTAACAAATATACAATTAACAAATACTTACCATATTATTGAAGGAATAATATGGTAAGTATTTGTTAATTGGGTAGAAAAATAATTGAATATTTATTTGTATAGACATTTACGTTTTTTTTGAAATACTTTAATAAAAAGGAAACAACTCATATATAAAATACAACAATCTTATTGACTGTGAGGAAATTAGAAGCTGTGACAAACTAATGCACTTCAAATTTGAACGTTTATATATATATTTTTGAATACCGCTAAAAAGGTAACTGTTGTGAAATATATCCATCACAGAAGCGGGAAAATTGTCAAGCAAAAATGAAAATTGATGAGAATTTTTCCACAAACTTTCCGGCGTACTTTTTACAGTGCTAAAGTGAATGCATTGCCATATGATTGATTGACGCTTTTTTGCGTTTTGTCAACTGCGATGACGTGCATTAAAAGCATTTACGCTCTACCATTTTGCGAACACACCGAGTAACTGCTCATTATTGGTGAATAGGGATTGCAACAACAGACGAATATATCATCGATACTGTTTTTTTCGTACTTTAAAAAAAAAGTTTTTGTATATATTCATATCGCTAGTATAAAAAATACACTAATACTTCTGATAAATTTTGTCAATCACTGGTATCACTTTACCAGATATATAAATCAATAGCCATGTATAATATTAGCATATAAACACACAATATTTAAAATTTTACTGTCTATTTAAATTCATTTTAAATAAACTAACTCTGAGATGACGTTACTTCTAATTTTCAAATTTAACATGAAATGTTCGTTTAATTCTGCGTGATTTATGAAATATATATATTTTTAAAACAAAATACATTATGTCTAAAAAATTGAAAAAATAGTTGAATATGCTATAATAACTACAAAACATATGAGAGTCTTAGTACCAAAACTCATCATCTCCATGTTCGATGGTTTTGAGATAAGTATGCCAAAAAAATCTAAATGCATACGCCAAAAAATAGTTGCATATCAAAATTTACTTCAAACACTGTTAAAATCTCGGTCTAAGATCACTTTCGGTGTCCAAGCACAAATTTTTAATGAATATATGATTAGAAAAAATAAATCGGCTATCAGTATTTTTTTGCGTAATAATATATTTTGGATTTTAAAAAGGTGCTACTTTTCACTTGCGATAAATATTCTATTAAATTAAAACATTTTTTATCGTTACGAAAAATTGTGCTCCTGTGTTTTTTTTAAATTTTCTCAAAACTAGATTTTTTGAGATTATAAGTTATGATACTAAGCCCCTAATATATGCGTAAAGAAAGAGGTAAGAAGACCAGTAAAATCAGCGTTGCCGAAGTTAATTTAAGGTTGAAACATCACATTTTACGCATATGTTCATATAAATGAAAGTATTGTTTTGACTCTTCCAAAAAACACCAATTTATGTCATATCTTCTTTTTTCTTTCGCACACTATATATATATATATATATATATTTTTTATATACTACTAAAATCGGAAATGTTTGTGACAGTTGTTTTATGGTAATTAAAGAAACATTTCCCAATAACTACAACATGTCAAAAAATACACATTGACTATTGTTTCAAAATTATGTGATATTGTACTACTATTTTCCAAAGCGCAAATTATAAGTTTTATTATGTAGTGATACGGCAATCATTTTTGAAGCGGTATTTAACGAGTCGATTATATTTAATTATACTATGACTGTTTTATTATGTTTCTAAACAACTATCCAGTTCTGTTTCACAGGTGGATTAACTGCTAACTTCGTATTCGTAAAAGTGAACGAGTAATTTATACATTGGAAAATAAAAATAAACAAAAAAAACAGTTATTTTTTAATACTAACATTTAATTAACTGTGGAAATAAAATACTAGCAATACTTAGTTACAAATAATCAAATAATTACCGTATTTTGTTTTGAATAGTAATTTATTTTTAGTTGTTTCCGTATATACCCCTTATTTGTTTCAATTATATTATTTAAAACAGTCGACGTATCATTATATTTTATGACAATCAAACAAAAAAATAACTTTGAGGGTATACTTCTTAAAGAAGTTTTTAGTAAAATATTAATAAAATTATTATTTATGAAGCTGGTATTTATTGAATAAAGTTCAGTCTTAATAAATAATAACACATTCAGTAAATATAATTATGAGAATTGTATGTGGCTAAAAAAGATCTGTGGCTTAATATTTAACAAACTTTGTGCAATTCTGTGGTATTCATTAAATTCAAAAAAAAAGTTGTATTCAATAACAACAAAATTATAAAATAATCACTAATAACTGCTGACAGTGAATTTGTGATATAAACGTAAAATTACCGTACTATATTTTATAATTATTGTAAATTAATTACATTTATTATTATTATAAAAATGTAAGAAATCTGCGTTTTATTAAAAATTAAGTTTGTTGTTTAAGCAAAACGGTTTCCTTAAAATATTTCTTAGCCTTTTGGGTGTAGTAGAAAAAAGGACGTGTTTACCTAGCACGCCGGCTATATTTTGCAAATATTTATTTAATTAGTTATTGACGAGATAACTCTTCTCTGGTGTGCTGAGCATGAACAATTTGACGAGATATCTATGGCCCTATTGAGTTAAAAATGTTTGTCTACATTTTTAGAAATAAGAATAAAAATTTAATTTGTAATTTATGCAGGTTGCAATATATTAGTTTAATTCTATTATATTTGACAATAAAGGTAGGTTAAATATTTTGATGTTAATCAATCTTTTAAATTTAGTAGACTTACAATTATGCAAATACAAAACATTAGCTTTTACTATTAATCTGACTTCCTGATGAATTTTCCTGGTCTAATTTTTGACGTAGATAATTTGACGTCGTTAAATAAACCATAAAATTAATTCAGTATTTGAAACTTCGGTAAAATATTAATTCTCCCATTAATAAGTTATCGATCTCGGTGCCTTCGTGTTGGAAAGCTGGTAAACTTTGCTTTTTATCGACTACAATTTTACGCAATAAACATTCGCGTCAGATAAGGTCAAAAAAAGTTCAAAGTAAAGTTTATTATTATCTGACGCTACAGCATGGACGTAAAGTAAAGCTTTCGTTATTTATCGTGGCTATTAAATATTAAAGTCACACAAAGATATATAAAAAATATGACGTACTTAGTGTTTGTTCACAGTATCATTTGTCATTAGCGTATGGAAGCTCTGGCATTCATATTTTTACGAGAGTGTAATTTTAATTCAAGCAAGCTCACAATGCCTAAAAGTGGATATTTCTGACACACGTGTTTTATAACGTTTTTATAGATAATATTTCACACATTAGTTTTGTAACGTGTCAACAGTATTTGTATATTAAATTATCATTGTATACAATTTATAACATTCGAATTGATTCTTTGTTTTGTTTTATTAACAAATATTCTTTCAAGCATCCGGATTGTTCGACATCACATGGTAAATAAATGTCCAGGTAATTGAAAAAGGAAATAATAATACTGAAAAACACACATTATTTTTTAGTAATATGTATTATACTAACTTCTAATTAATCCTAGGTGAATCTGACAAGTTCTTATTAATATATTTTTAGGAAAATTTTAAAATCCGTATTTGAGTTTTTTATCACATAATATTAAAATAAAATAACGTTCACAAATCTTTCATAAATGAAAAACGTAATGTCGTGATGATTTAAATGGGTCTTTTTTTCTAAGCGTCGTGATAAATTTAAAAGTATATTTAGGACTCCAGGAAAAAAATCCATGTCACCGTTAATGTCATTGCAAACACCTCATAAAAGAAAAATAATTGAAAGTTTCAACATTTTTAAAACTGAACAAAATATTAAATTTATTTTGATATTTATATTATGATGTATTTATTGTGTTGAAAAAACGTACATTTGAGTGTAAGTTGATTTTGAAAGTTAAAACATTATTCGAAGATAAAGTATGTCTATAATTAAAATGTATTATTTATTTTTATGGAAACAAATGAAAATAATAAAATAGTTATAATTTTGACAAAAACGATCCTTGCAGATTATTTAATTTCAATTTGGAAATTTTAGCTTGCGCATTGTTATACGTAAGTATAAGTTAGTTATTTGATAGACATCTTTGAACCTCTGACAAACCACCAAAGCCTTCTGTCTTAATGTAAAATAGGCAGTAGCACTAAATGACAGATGGGTACCGGTCAGATTACATTTATATTCATTTGTATTTCTCCCAATGTGGCATTAAGGGAAATTGATAAGGTTCTTCGTCTTGTTTCTACGAAAAGTTTCTAGTAAAACTGAAATGAGGTAATGTCTTTCAATTATATACGATGCCAATTTATATTTACTATTTTTTAAGCTCAACGAGTAGAAAGTATGAATAATTTGTTATGCTAGTACTACCAAAATTGATCTATTAGTTATCTATAAAAAAATGTTTCAAAGCACACATCTGAGTTTAGTTATGCTTGCTTGTTATAATTGACAAACTGCTACTAAGATGGTGAATTTTTCTCCAGCATTAGTTTTGTAAAAAAAATATTAAATTATTAAATTCAAAGGTAATTTTCCCATTTTAAATTATCAAATCATGATTTTATTATTTCTTTTTCATGTGATAATTCGTAAATTTTGTTTATGTGGACTGAAAAACCACTGATATGTGTTTGTAAAAATAGCATCAACGAAGGAAAAACAAAACTTTGTCGGATAAGTCTAAATCCGGCCAATAAAACTAATATTACCTTATAGGCGTACGATAACGTATTTTCACGTTTTGAGATTTTTATCCAGCGCGTTCACACCCTTCTTCTCGTTTATTTTCATTGTCTTTTTTTATAGAGCCAATTGACCCTTCTACCTCGGCATCGTTTCATTTCAGACGTTGTCAATTTCTGATCTCGACGAGGAAAAACAATTCAAACAAATCGTAAAATATGAGCAGACGACGCGTTGCACTTTGTTTTAATAATAAACGAAACAACGACATTTAAAAAAAAATGATCCTTGACCTCTTATTTTTATTGCATATAAATTCTTGATTTAGTTGTAGTGTCTTAATATCAAACACGTATAACTATTTTATATCTATTGCACTTTACTTATCAGATATCAACATTACCAAAAATAATAAAAAAGTAAAATCTTTGACGATTTATACTTTGTACTATTATTATCATTGGTAAATGTCTTTTAAGTATAATTCTAAATTTTTTAAGCTAAATAAACGTTTTTTTTATAATAATAAATATTATTTAGAAGTCATCGAACACAAAATCAATATCATTTATTGACTGACGGCTTGCCAGTTTATACAATTTTTATTATTACGCTTAAAAAATTTTTTTTTGGGAAGTGTTGCAAGGGTATAAAACAAGTTTATAAAAATCATTTTGGAAACGTTTTTTATTTCATAACGGCTTATTTGCACTTTGCACAAGGAACGAGTGAAACATTTTAACCAAATTAAATAGAGCAATAAAAAACAACATCCGAAAAAAATTATAAAATTGTCATACTCGATATATAAAAATAAAAGCATGTTTAAGTATATATATCTAAAATTCACACGTTTTTCAACAATTACATGTAAAACATAATCCATCAGATATTATTTTAAAATGTGTTATAAAGTAATATAACAAATATCAAGATTCCTTACAATCAATAGAATAATACATAAATTAGAAGGTGTTTAGTCTTCACCAAATAGTCGAATGTAATATAAGTCAATATTACTTAATATATCTTGTTACTGTTATTAATTGATTTCGATATAAAGATTTTGTTTAAGATAACAATATCGATAAGAATAATAAATTAAGTGACAATAATTTACATGAAATTATATATTTTATTTACAGTGTTATACTTGTTTAAAATATATAAAATAAAGGACACACTAACAAAATCTTATTTGTATATGTATGTTTATAAATAAAGTTTACTCATTTAAAATTGTCAGAGAAGATCAAAATAATACCTTTATCACCAACTGTCAGCGACCAGTAGAGAATTTATTTGATACAGTTCAAGCCTTGACTCCACTCAACGGTCACTCTTATTCATACTTGTATTGTTGAATACTTATAAACTAAATGCAACATAAGATTGACAGGCAATTTTTACAAACACATTAATCTAAAGTGAAGTCAGACGACGAAATGCAGCAATAAAACATTCATAACGCGACACTAATACATAAATTTCGAAAGGAAAACATAACACTTACGAAATCACTGCCTGAAAGAGCTTTGGCTAACGCGATTCTTTACAAACGATTACACTGCAGCAACTACGGTTTTTACCTCCTTATCACGATAAAAGATCGCAATAAAAATGTATTTCACACAAACCGCGTACTTAACAAAGCGAATAAATCATTATATTCCCGCGAAACGTAATATTCTCGGCGATTAGACACCCAAAGAAATTTTCACGTCTGCAAATGGCTTGGAGATAATTTAAAAGCTTTCGAATCGGCGGAAACGGTTATAGATACTTATGGGAGATTGGTTTTACGGAAACGCATACGCGGGCTTTTCATAGACGAGCTTTCGCTACGGCGGGCTGTGCGCGACTGAGGCGGGCGCGGCGTTTCAATTCTGGGACCGCTGTCACGCTATAGTACCGAGGGAACTGTCACGGCGGGGCGTCGCGTCGTAGCGATGGGGCAAGGCGCCTACGCTACCCCTTCGCCCTCCCTGCGCTCGCTGCCTACGACATTATTGTGTGGAAATTTGTTTTGTTTATCTTTTATCGGGGATGATTGCGCTCACTGCATATCGCCTCAAATAAAACAAAATGACACTCGTTTATTTTTTCATAACTGACATTGGGCTCGTATAATGTCCGACACGTTATACCAGATAAGCTTTGAGCGGAGATTTTTAAACGAAAATAAGTACAACACTGTAAAGATTTTTATGTAAATGTGTTTTTTTTCCTTTTTTGCATATCTACTTAGCAACTGATCGGTTACAGCGATCATATTTAACACTCTAATTGATGTCATTATCTATTTTTTTAATCCATATTTGGCAATCTGGAGAAAATGGCTTCCTTATGGAGGTAACCAAACATAAGTTTTTGTAGGATAATTGTTTATTACTCAGTTGCTCAACTCCTCTTTTTTTAAAAAGATTGGGATAAAATAAAAGAACTAAGACAAGACTAGTGATTGCCTTATCGCTCTCATTACAGCTTTTTTTAATAGTATAGGATAGGTGGGAAGAAATTTAAGTAATTGCATACATCCATTCTTTTGAAAAAAAATCATAAATTAATCTATAAAAAAACTGTCCGTACTGGGATTCGAACCCGTGACCTTCGTTACCGAAGCCAATAACGTTGACCATTCAACCACGCAGCTAACATTATATGTACACAGTGACTGATTAGACATTGAGAGGCCCTAGGCGCAATAAAATTAAGTTTTTGGTTTTAAGACATTTTGGTTTTAATCGTGTACAGCTGTGTTTCCTAGATAAAAAAAACTTCGTGTATACGTTCCAAGTGTCCAAAAATACGACATCTTTATACACTAATCAATTCAAATATGAATGGAAATATATGATAACTATTCACAGTAAATGTTGTTAAAAAATAGGACTGCTGGTTAAATATTTTCAAATACACGCAAGATTGAAATTTGTCAACGGTTGTTGCTCATTAGAATGAATGGTCAACGGACAAAATATTATTATTAAGGCATTTAAAAACTAGTAAAAGTATTAGGTACCCATTGTACGTATGACAGAAAAATAACAAAAGTTCTATTGGTTCTGTTTATACGATTTTTATAAATCTTCGTTATATTCATGATTAAAGAAATGACTTTGTATCTTAAGCATTTTAGAGTTGTGCAAATAGTCGGAGACACAAAGCAATAATAATATAATGCATACATATTTCGCGATAATTTTTTAGTGCAGTCATTGTGTTGCTTGTTAGTTTTTTTTTGAATCGCATCTCTTTTTTTCTGTAGCATTTTCCATTTGGCAAGAATTTACGCAACAATTATTGAAGACGCTTATCGTATTGCATAGCACTGCTATATTTGAAGTCCTTTTTGTTGTTATGTATAATTATAATAAGTTGTTTTTTTTTATGTGAATTGCTGGTGAATTGAATCCAACGGAAGAACTTATTTTTTATATTATTCAAGCATTTTTCATTTGAACTTTTTATATGTTCAGTGCAAATGATTGGTGGAAAGGCATTATATTAAGAATACCAAAATACACTTGTATTTTTATTTTCATCTGATGTAATTTTCTGTCAACTGTTCAATTGATAATATTTAAATCAGTTTAAAATATTCCTGATGGGCAAAATGAAATTTTACATTTTTATATAACTGGTAAAAATTCAGTGGCCCTTTTTTAATAAATAATGTTAAAACACGTTTCCTTCCAGCTTTACAATAAATTCTACTATCGTAGCATCAAACTGTTGACGGCGTTTTGATTTACCTATTGGCCTCATGGTAATGCTGCGGAATAGAAGAAAGTGTACTTGAGAGAAATCCAAAAAAAAAACATTGTAAAATAGTGAAAGAATTAATAGAAAATTTTTAAGATTTGTTACCTGAACTTAAAAAAAACTTTATTATTTGAAAAAAACTACAATAAGTTAATTACACAAAAAATATTCATAATGTATATTTTAATTAGAAAAACATAATTATATTCATCGCTACTTGGAGACTTTTATGAGCGACTGGACATACGTCTTTCATCGTTAGCAATGTCGGACACGTCTTTTGTGTTAGGATCTAATAAAGCTTTTTGTTTGTTGTTACTGTGTTGGATTTCTTGTTATTAGGACATCTGTTATCCGTTTTGTGTTTTTTTTTATGTTCGGGAATCGTGTTAAAATAAATAATATGATTAAAATGTTCTTTATATTGGACCGTTTTATTTCAAAACAGTGTAAAAAAGAGTTGAGTGTCAATGAATAGAAAATTTCATTTTTAAAAAACTTTTTTCATTCATATGCTGGGTAATCTATTTTAAATAATTAAAAGCATTTTATATTATTTATTGATTTGGCATTTACTTGGTAGAATTCAATTTTAATAGGGTAAAGATATCAACGTATTTCAGTTCTACAGTTAAATATAAGTTAAATATAAGTGGCAAATGATGTCAATTATAAACCCAATTAAAATTTGGGATATTTTTAACAAAGTAAAACTCTACATTACTAAAGTAAATAACTTAATGATGATTTTGTGTTTTTCCCCGCTTAATAGTTGCTTATACCTTTTATTTAAATTTAATTTGTATAAATAGCACTGTTTATATATTTTTCTTATCATTTGATAATGCTCGCAATGAGCGAAACCAGTCCTGATCCAATAAATTTTATGCGGAAAAAGTACTAAAAATGTTTTATTATTTTTATTTAAATAATTTTTCATTTGTTGTAAAATTTATATATTTTTTCTCTTATGTATTTTAATATACCAGAAATACCTTGCAATTTTCGTGTCAATAATAAGATTTAGTTGATTGTTGCGACATAGTATTCACCTTAGCGGGTTAAATTAAGATATTGCATGATATTCCAAATACAGAACACCCTGTTAAACCCACCGCAAACCATGCTTGGGTGGGTCTACTTGAGTCAAACTGGATTAAGTTTAGTGAACAGCCTAATCCGACTACCTCTAACATCCGGCGGCCCGTCAATAAGGCAAACTAATGCCGGACCCTGAAGCTTTGCTACCCTACTAAGGCATCGAAGCCTTGGGACGATTGTTTTACGAATAAACACGACCTTAGTACGGCTAAAGCTTTAAGTGATGAATCGATTGATACTTTGCTTGGGGACATTAAAAAAAATTGTCTACCCTGCTCTATGAATAGACAACAAATCATTTACTTCAAAGCTATTTAGGTAATTACTCAAATATGTATCTAAAATTTAGATAGATAATAACTGAATCAACGCTTTTATATTCATCATAGTACTTGTTGCTATATTTGCTTAGCGATAAAATTGATTTAATATCTGTTTTTTTTATCCATGTAGGCTTAAGAATAAATTGTATTTTTTTAATCCATTTCCACTCCCAATGTGGAGGATATGGCCTCCTAATGGAGGTATCTGAACAGTTTTTTTCCAAAGAGAGTAAGTAGTCACAATGAATATAAAAAAGTACGTAGCTAGAAAAAGAAGAATAATTTAAGATATTTGAAGGGATGAAGGCTTTCGCCTTTTTATAACTCCAATATGGATGTATTGGAAAACTCTTTTGAGGTATTATTTGTGCTCTCGAAAAGTGAAGTGAGCTAAGTAATAATATGGTAAAACATTTATATCGGACTTTTAAATACAATCACGTCTTAACTTAGTGGATTGCATATTTTTATTTTAGGAAGATAATGCTATAGCAATGTGTATTTATTCAGCTAATGCGAGTGTGTAAAATATTTTAATGCTGAAAACTTGAAGTTAATTGAAATCACAAACACCCACGTCATGGGCCTCAAAATTAAATTGAAATATCTTTGTTTGATATTAACCTTATCGGGAATAGAACCCAGACCCACATGGTTGGTAGAGCAATCTTTAGCCAATTATACCACACCTGGTGACAATTATAACACATCTTGACTATTTTTTCCTAAAATACCGCTTGGCTCACTTCACCTCTCAGGGGCTCATTAGTAATAAATCATTTAAAAAATCTTAGATAACGCAAGAGAAAAAGCCTTTGAAAAATATTACTTTTAAATTAATGAAAGGTTTTTTAAGCCTCGTTACAAGGATGTTTCAAATTTTTTATTAGGATATTTTTCTGGACCTAACGGCCTTAAAATAAAAAATAAGGTATCTAAGCAAGACTAGGTTGGGCTAAAAAAGCTTTTTAAATATTTATTTTATTATTTACGCTGAGTCAAAAGTTTTGTCCTGTTCATTGTTTGCGGGCACTGGCTTATTCAAATATTGCAGCTTAGTGTTCAAGAATTTCAGGAAATACCGTGCCATATGATTTTCATACATACTCCGTAGGGTCACATTGTGTTTGGGATACAAAACAAGACAGGCATAAATTGTATCGTGTAAGTACCTACAAGGACACTACAATATTATATTCAAATCTTCTGTGTACATTATAATAATAATGTCATTTAAATAAAGAAATCTCATTACAAAAAGGCAAATAAAAACAACATTTAAAACAAAATAGAATGATTCAAAGATTTAAAAACAATGAGTGCTATTTTTTTCACTGTTGAACGATGGTCGATAGGTTAACGTCGAAGACTTCTATTGCTTCATTCAAGAGCTTGGGTCTTACTACAGACCCGAGCTATATATTTGTAAATCAATTTCTTAACCAATTAAAAGTTATGTGAGTTCAAGTATGAATAAGTGAAATTTTTAACTCCTTCAAACTCACCCGATCGTCTACACTCTACACGGCTTAAGTCTATAAGTTTTGTAATAGCCATATCTTAAATACTAAAATTTTCCTAAAAATATAGTTTCAGCGACCTAACAACTTGCAGTTTTAGAAAAACGTATGTTGAAAAAAGTTGCATTACGAATCTATATGCTCCACATCAAAAGCGAACATGGTGATAAAATAAATATGTATATTATATTTTATAATTAACTTAACTGGTTTTGTTTGCTGATTACCTAAATCCTTAAAAACCAAGTCAAAGTCAAGTTATTTTAAAATATGATTCTTCAAGGGTTGCAAGGCTTAAAAATCAACGATGTTATGTCAGGTGATGTTTCTTTAAAGGCGAAATACGAATTTTTAACACAATTAGTGAAGTAACAAAGTGATGAAATTGAGTTTCATATTAACATGAAAGTCGCACAATGTAACCGCAAAATCTATCGAAAATATAAAATTTAATGGATTTGATTTTTTGACTATATTTGATTTAACTATCATTAAATTATCTTGATAATAATTATGGACAACGTAAAAAAATCTAATTTTCGCGCTTATCACAAAATCCAAAAAATTCGCCTTTACAAAACCTTTACTAAACCAGTCCTGGCGTATAGGTTAGAGACCTAGACACTTACCACTAAAGACACTAAGAAGCTTAAACTGTTTAAGCGAAAGATTCTGCAAACGATTTGCAGTGTTACCTTCGAGGATGGCATCTGGTGACATCAGCACCACCATGAACTTTATAACCTTTAAAGTGAACCAGGCATTGTCAAATTTGTCAAAATCCAACGCCTACGCTGGGCTAGACATACATATAGCAAGCATGTATGAAAGTAAGCCAGAAACGTGTCTCATATTCACTATTCCTGAAGGAAGACCACGACTTTGCTTTATGAATGGGATTGCGGAGGTCAGCAACTGGCCTAAGAGGGTGGAGGATCGATTGGAGTGGAGGAGACTGATTGAAACATACAAGGTTTACCCGTGCTGTAGAAGAAGAATAATTAAGAGATAGAACATGAGTAAAAAGTGTTAAGATACTTCCATTTGATTAGACTAAAAAAAAAAATTAGGACTTCCAATTTTAATTTGATGCAGACAGGCTATAAAAGAAACTGTTGAAGACTCATTTATCAGTATTTATCGGGATTCGAAGTAAATGATGATTAAAGTGAATGTTTTTTGTATATAAAAATAAATTTGATATGTAATAACTTGCATAATAATAAAGATTATTTTAAAAAATACGATAAAATAATGAAGCGGTTTGATGAAAAAAAGACTCTTATTTCTCGAATATAGTAGAAAAATACCGTATGAGAATTTCATACGTAATAATATAAATCCTCAAAGGTCGTCGACCGAAAAGGGAATAAGAGAAAAATATTTGCTATTTTTTTTATTGCATTTAAAGATTAAAACATTGCCGGGTCTTCTATATTGCGTGCGAACAAATTCAACAAACAACTCATCTCCTCCCCTTCTCTCCCTATATTTTATTCATTGATATAAATCTTGGAAATCGTATAAATGCCAAGATTTAAAAAGAAAATAAAAACTGTTTCTTATTTCTTAGTGGAATAAAATAAATTGGGTACCATATTTTTTATATGTTGATTTCTTAGCAGTTGCTAAATTGAAACAAAAATACGACTGTAAATATTTTTTTGGCGCTATGTTGTATTATTTAAAAAAAATACTTTTCTTAAATTATAACTTGAATTTTTTTTATCAATCATATCAAGGTAGTGAATAATTGTTTTAACAAAAAAGGTTTTTCAATATTAAACAACAATTATACTTTCTCTACAAACTTTAAAAAATATAGGTGTGATCTTGAAAATAAGTTTTATAACACAAAGTTAGTTGTAAGATACAACCAACACGATTCTTGAACAAATATATAAGTAAAGGAGTTAGGACAGTCAAAATTTATAGCCAAATTATTCAAATTGAGCATACATAGATGGGCAAATTTAAACTGACTTAAATGATACTCGAACAACCCTGGAATACCTTATAATGAACTTTTGCCCAAGATGTAAAACTATACAATTTTACAAAAATACCAAGAGAGCGTGAAAAAATGTAGTGATATATATATATATAAATGTAAAGATTTCAAAAAGCTACATAATATTGATAACGATATATGGAAATAGTTCAAGGTAGATAAGATAAAAAAGCAATATAGTTTTGGATATTATCTTCTGAGAATTCTTGGGAATCGTTGGGATTATTTTAGTGTCACCGCGGATTTACTCATTATATCGAACAGTAAAATATCGCCGGTGAAACTTATATAGTGCAAATAAATATTTGAAAAAAAAAATTGGTGTGTTTTAAAAGCAGTGTTTCTTTACCTTAATTGTGCATTCCCCACTTTAACGATTCAAAAATCTCCATGCCTAAATAGTTCGTATGTGAATATTATGTTTCATGTACTATTACGAAGAAAAGAACATACATATAAGTGCGATGTTAGTGTTTGATGTGAACTGCAAAGAGTTTTACATCAAGATTTATTTGACCATTTTTAATCGTAAATCAAGACGGTTTGTGATACCCGGATGATTTTAATTGCCCTTAAGGCGCTTTCAGTCAAATATGATTATGTTAATGACAGCAGTATTTTTCTTGCTATTTTTGTCGTCAATAGGTGTTTTGTTTTTCTTTCGACAAAAGCCACGCCATTAATTTTTTTATGTGAAATAATGTTTAAAAAATATATTTATTTTTCAATTATATACGGGATTTTCATTGATATTGCGTGACTTCTTCAGCTAAATTTACAAAAAATAGTAGTTTTCAAATTTCCTGGAAAAAGAGCTTATGACTGTCCGTATTTGGGTGTTACATTTTTAGGAAATTTTAGAAATTAATAGGGCACAGTTACATAGTCTTCCGATTTTGAACGAGATATTAAACCTTCCTGGCTCTCCACTTCTATACCCTATATAAATAATATCATAAATAATATCATAAAACCTTTGCCGACAAACAAATAAATATAATTCTAAAAACCACTCACTACTCAAATCTTTGGGAATTCCCATGAGCTTACCCTTTTCGCCAGCGATGGCTTTAGACTCAGTGATACATTTATTTAATATATAAACACGAAACATCCATTTACTAAGCGTCAGTTCAAGTTCATCCGTGCGCTTGAACGCCTGAAGATGCCGAAAGGCGAAACCCGGGTCGTTAGTGACAAAATCTGTGGGAGTGTACATAATTTGAATGATTCAAATTTAATATTGAAATTCCACCAAGCACCTTCAGTCGAAATCTTAAATTATACCAATTTCTAGATTGCTACGAAACTAAGCCATCGATATAATGATTTTCCAAATTATTTTAACATATTACCTATATGATCATACAATTAAAAAAACTGTTTTGAATCTTGTGGGGTAACATGTTAGTCGAGTGTGTACGTCCCCCTTTAAAAACGAAGATTGGGAAAAGTAGATATTGTTATCAAAACTCAAAAACGGTTTTTTACACGAAAATAAAATTTTAATCATTTTTAAAAATCTTCAAACGATATTAGCAAAATATAAAACAAACGATAGTCAGCTCTTGTCAAACTTTACCTCCCCGAATATAAGTCATATCTTGTTACATTTCATTTGAAATTTACAAAACGTAAAAGACATTGCATGATGAAACTTTGAGGTTCGCTACGAGACCCGCATATTAAATTTATGTACTAACAACTGACGTGACATCGAAAACTGTCAACGTGTCAGTTCGTACAGGAAAAAATAATATAGCGCTTTTACAATTACTCTGTATTTCATTGCGAGAAATTATTTTAGTGTACGCGAATATATTTTATGTAATCTGTATTTTTTTTCACTAATAAACATTTTTAATCATGTGAATTAGTAAGGTTATTTCATTCATCATCAGAAACGAAGTAACTTTGAGTGTTTTTTTTTGTGATTATCTGTTCTCCTGTTCCCTATTGGATTGTTGGTCATTATTCTTTTTGTATGTTAACTGTCATTCATACGGTGTTTCTAACCCAACCATTACAGCATTTCAATTTTAATTAAATGTACGATGTTATCATCTTTATACATCCGTAGAATTTATACTATATTAGTCTAGAATTTATACTCCAAGCCATCATCCAAGAACGGTCTATATTTAGTTGAATGATTTTATCTTTCTTAATAATCTCAGTTCATCGCAAACAATTTAATAATAAAATAAAAACTGCGAGTGAAATGATTCGAAATTATGTAATAAACTATTATTTTAATGCAATTATACCTATCTTTAGATTTGAAATTTGAGTATTATTTCATAAGAACGTGTTATACTCAGTAACCGTAGAAAATTAAATTTGGCGTTTATTTTTATAAGACACCTTACTTATATTTATGACATTGATGGATTGACTGAATTCGATTGAAAAATAGTTTTATTTTGCTTAGATATTTTACTTGTGACAGAGACAGCTACAATAACTATTATTTCATGTATGATTTACCTATTATTCAGTGCTTTTTTCTCATGGTAGGCTGTGGAGCGGCGTTTCAGCACCTTTTTTCTCGACATTTTTAATGTTTCAAGTAAATATTTGCATTTTTTTACTGGTGATTTTTTATGCCGAAAGACTTTTAAAAATATTTTTTTAAGCCGTGATCTTCCGAAAAGTAGTAATAGTAAAAAAAGATCATCAGAACTAAGATTAGAACTAGATCGATTTTTGTTTGAAGGCGTTGGTGTCTGTTATATCTATTCCTCCCACTCTTCCAATCCTAAAATAAGCAAGGCAAAGCGGGAGCGATTGGTTTACCATTAGTCTTGTAAACTAGCCCTATCTTTCTATTTGTAATCTTTTAAAGAAAAGTAGATTGATAAAATTACTAACAAGCAGTTCTCGTAAAAAATGCTCTGTCGAGATACTTCCATTAAGGAGACATATTTCTCTACATTGAGAACGGACCTAAATTTAAAAAAAAAACAATTGATTTACGACACCTTTTCTTTTCTTTCAAAAAAATGCACTGCTAATTATAAATGATAAACTCAAGTAGTGATGACTTTCCTTTAAACTGTGAACTGTGGTGAGTTAGTTATTAAGGTGAGAATTGCAATAGGAGTATAATAATGAAATTATGTACCCGTAAAATCCCCTGAAACGTAGTTACTATTTGAAAAGTATTTTTTTTATCCTAAAAAGATTCTATGAATTATTCTCATAGATTAAAACTTGATGTTACCAGCGGTTACTAATGCCTAGGTGAAAAAAGAGTGCAAATAAATTTTAAAAGATAAAATACACAATATTAAATTACATTGTAATAACATGTTATCATATAGGAATAATGGTGTTTCACATTGTCGCTACAACGTTCAAAAACCTTCAACTCATAAATAATGCAAAATTCAGAGACAATAAAAAACAGTATATTATTTTTAAAAAGATTTTATGTCAATATGAACGCTGCTTTTTTTGCGACGTTGTCGATACAGCGGAAACTACTTTGTTTTATTTTATTGCGCGATAAAAAAAATTCAAAACGCGTAATTGGTTTTAATGATTCCATACGCCTAATTGCTATTTTATGGTGGGATTACGCGTTTTTTCGGCTGCCAAAGCGCTCAAATGTCTGAAAACCTACTTGATAAGCATGCTAACGTCCAATATAACTTAATAATAACACGGCAGCTATAATCATAGTCGGACGTTCACTCACGCCATTTACTCGTCGTTCAAGTCACGTGACAAATTACTTTTATAGCATATATTTTTGAAAAAACATGGGATATGGTCTAGGGCATCCAATCCCGGGATTCGGGATCCCGCAATCCCGGGAATTCGGGATTGAGAAATTTTGAGTAAATCTCGAAAAGTGAGACGAAATTGGCAAATTGGCGATTCCAATTTCCCTGGTGAGCTAAAAACAAACGAGTTCGTGACAATCCTGGAAAAGTATACCAATCGAATTTCAAAATCTCGTGAGCTAAAAAAAAACAACGAGTTTTCGTGAGAAACCTAGGGAAAAGTATACCAAATCAGAGATTTCAAATTCCTCGGTAAATTTATCCCAATCCCGGGATTGAAAATTTATCAACCCCGAAATCCCGGGATTGGAAAAAGGCTCCGGGATGGGATACCCTAATATGGTCTGTTTGCAGTCAAAACACATGCATCTATCCGAAGACTCTCCTATTTTGATGAATTTTTGTAAAAACTACGATCAGTGGAACCCGCATTGCACTACCAGAATTACGCGTTAATAGAAATATTTGGTAAATATTTTTTTTTTGCAACACTAAGGGAAATCTTAGTTTTGCATTTTTTTGCGGAAAAAACCAAATCCCTAATTTTGTATGAGATTCACACCCCCAATTACACTACCCCTAATTACACGGTTTGGACTCAGTGTAAATGGGGGTTTTACTGATATCATAAAAATGATGGCCATTTTTTTCATATTTTAAAATTTGGGGATAACTATGAAGATTTTTTTATTATTATTATTCTAATGGGTAGGTTACTGGTTGATATGTGTTGTTTGTCTCTACAAAATTTTTTTCTTAATTTTAAACTTAATTTTTTGTTAGGTCTTAATTAATTATAACATCGAAAATGTTTAAAAATTTTCGCTTTTATTAAAAATTTATCTTTATAATTAGTTTTATTTTTACATTGACCTTTTCTTTTATTTATATTCAAAATGAAGGAATATGTTCGTTTTTGTTTTCTGCTCTTTGTTAAAATGGATGTTAAGAATGTTTTAAATGATAAGTTTAATCGTTGTTAATGCTAAAGATCAATGTGAACAAATAATGAATCATCAATCTTAAATATAAAATAATCATTTTTTGCAGGATTAAAAACATATTCAGCAGGCTAGTAACAGTAATATTTATTTTAGCAAAAGCCATCACTAAAAGATTGTTTAAAAATGCCAATATACTTCGCTGTCAAATGATTTGTCACCATAGCACTATTCCAACTCTCTTTACTGTGCAAACAAAATGTTTCTATTTATTTTTATTTTAATATATTTTTTCAACTTTTATCTCCCCAAAGAGTTGAAACAGATAAATTACGGTTTTAATTGTGTTTAATAACAAAGCGTACTTTTATTAAGAAATCCGGACATTTATATCGAGACATTTCTTACTCACGTATAATTCCACTTCCTTTGCTCATACAAGTTTCTCCGTGCGTTCCTTTAGGACTTCCTGGTACGGGATAGGAAAGAACTTTAGGCTCAAACACGATTTAACATTGTGCATAGGAAACTTTGTTTGCGTTTTTCCGTTCAATTACTGAGAAATTAAAATTATTTTTTCTAAATTTAATCTGTTCTGCTGATAAGGGGTAAGTTAACAGTGAGTTCTCAGCGATCTCGGCTATATCGGCTAGTGACACGCTAAAGTTGTTTTATTGGCCTTGCAGCCTCAATGTAAATTTTGTTATTGTTTTCCTAAAATGTTTTTATAAAATAATACTTTTAGTCTGAAGGATAAATTAAAAATAATAATTTATGATTTTCATTGTATAAAAATGGGGATAGAAAAATAAAAACAATAATTTTTATAAGAACCGTCTGCAGTGAATAAAATAAATTTGATTATCTGATCTAATGCAAAATGATTGCATTAGATCAGATAAGTATAGCAGTATATATGCATTTTTGCTTATTATAAAGTATGTAAAATATGTCATTTGTAGTAAGTATATATGACATTCAAAATTTATTAAACAACACGCTAACATCTTCATAATATACTACTTAATATATTGTTTATGTAAAATCAATTTTTTGTTTTCTAAAATAGAAAAACGCTATTAAATAGTTTTTTTATATAAAAACATCGTGCATTGGAAAACAATTATTTATTTATCAATTCGTAATAACATGTAAAATGCAAAAGTTGTTTTGTTTCCGTACGAAGTTTATCCGTTTAAAGCTATCCGCATGACACTATCAAAAATAATTGAATTTTAAAACAGAAAAGCTGTTAATCTCTACCCTTTGCGACACGTTTGGAAAATCCGCATTACGATTCTGCTGATATGTAAAATAATCAAATTTAAAACGCTGCGTTTATTTTAATAAATTTTATGTGAACGAAATTTCAGTAAATCTTTTAAATAAATAATGGCTTTTAAATAATATTTATCAGAAACGCAATGGGTGTACTTTACGTGTCTACAGTAATATTTCCGATCGGGATTTCAATCAAAATTCTTTTTATATCAATCGCTTGATTTAAAATAACATATAACGGTTAATTAAGCTCATTTTTTTTGTTTATCAGTTTGCAGCACATATTTCGCTCGCTTGAGAAGCATCTTTGGACAAGTCATTAAAAGGTTATTTACAAACAAATTAAAGCTTGAATTTAATTCTTAATCACAAAATGGAGTTTTTTCTCTTCTTATTAAAAGCAGGATGGAGATAAAGTACAAACACAAAAAGTAGTGCTAATCAAAAATTGATTTCTGATATAAGGACATGTAAATCTCAAATAAAATAAATTATACAATAGTCTTATTAAAAAATTAATAACTAATATGTTATTTTAATTAAAGGCTCTAATAATTTTCATGAACTCTAAGCTGTTAATTCTCAACTCTTTTATATAGTTTGTCTGTACGTGTTACAATTTTAAGCAACATGTAAAATAAAAAAATATCAATTTTAATTATATTTCAAATCATTTACTACAAAATGGTAAAAATGTTTTCAATCGAAATTGAGTTATTGACAGTTTGAAATGAATTTTATTTTTTTTACAAAATCGCTGCAAAGCTCAAAATATTGACATCGCTTAGTAAAATAACTGGAAAAACAAACAAATTTGCCTGGCATGCTACTGCAACGTCTGCATGTGCTTCGGGAGGCTTGCAATCACGTCACTGACTGTTTGTGGAATAAAATACAATGCATTATTTGTTTTTGACGCAAAAAAGTTTTACACCGACTTGAGCATCATTTAATTTTTATTGTTATGTAAAATACGCATTTCTTTTTTTAACCGCCTCATTTACACATTTTACCGTGAACTGTATATTCGGACATCAGGACATTGCCCGTTGTGGTTTAGTTGATAAGGGCTTAGCTCTACCGATCAGGCACGTTTGGGCTTAATTACCGGTAAGTTCAGTGCTAAATTAGGATTTTTTTTCATTATAAATTTGATATATAAGATATAAGACGTGGGTGTGTGTGGTGTCATTTCTCTTCGAGCGACACAAAAAAATCTTATCGAGTTAATAAAAGTTAAAATATTTGACGCATAAGCAGACTTGTCAAAAAATGTTTCAGCTTCAGTAACTTCATAAGTTCATTTATTTCAGAATACATTGATTTGATGGTTATTTCGATTACATTTATTTAAATTGTATATATCAAAGATGGCGAACCTTTTTGGGTCCGCGTGCCAAAAATCCTCAAATATTGTTTATTGAATGTGTGGCGTGCCCAAGGAGTAAAAAAAGTAACAAAATAGAATTTATTTACAGGCCTTAACATTACAATTACAACAACAACATTTTAAATTTAATAAGACGGAATAAATTAATAATAGAAAAATTATTTAATCAAAATTTTAATTTTTTAAACTTATTTTTTTTTGAACTTTTGAATTCTCAAACGTGCTACCTCGGGCACGCGTGTCATAGATTCGTGGTCAGCATTGTCAACTGACAGTTGACAATGCTCACTATGAGCGAAACCGGTCTTGATCCAATAAATTTTATGTGAAAAAAGTACAAAAAATGTTTTATTATTTTTATTATAATGCCATTCTACCAAGTATGGACAGTAAACACCTTAAAAGTGAAATAAGGAATTGAAAAATATGAATTCATTTTCCCACCAAATAAAAACAAGCCATTGTTTTTAATTTTTTGAAACTTGTTATCTTACTTCTATTAAAACAAAAACAAAAAACGAGAAATGCAATAACTAATGTGCATAGTGTGAGATATTTTGTGGAAAAACAAAACTTTACCTTCTAAGCTTATTTGCATTGGTTCGTGTCTCTGGCGAATAAAGCTCTAATGGATATTCCATTTTTACAATTACCGGTATATGCACGTCGCTGCATTAACCTGACGGTCTTTTGATTCCGGTATTTGTTGAACGCAGTTTTATTTTTTCTTATGTATGCAAATAATGCCTTATGACCATTTTACACTACATGTAAAAATAATGATTTATTATTCACCTGAATAACTAATTATTGCTTCCACATAATTTTGTTTTAGTTGAGTATTTTATGAAAATATAGAGAAATTACCAAGTGACTTCGTTGTAACATTTACTTAATGCACTTAGTGCACAGAGTTAGTTTTTATGTTAAGTAAATGTTTGTGTGTGCGTTTATGCGTGTGTGTGTGCTATTTAGTGTTGTGCATCTTTCAGATAAATAGCCCAATATATATATATATCATTAGAAATATATTAACCAAGCTTAAAACACTCGACTGTAAATTTGTAAAATTTCAGTCAACACTTAAATGACAGAGAAAAACGTTTGTGTTTGTGTGTTGTTTTATTTATAATTATAATATACAGTTGAGTCATACTTTTATTGTTTGTCAAAAATAATCCAGTTTTAAGTAATTAATTTATTTGCCGTAAGTAATTTTGTAAATACTTTGTTATTTTTGACAGGCATAAAATAGTAAAAGAAGAACACAAATTTAATGCAAAACTAATTTACTAATAAAGTATTTTTTAATTATCAAATGTAATAAATACGAAACAATTGAAAAACATATAGCTTTGGTCTTGAAATTGTCAGTATCAAACAAGATTTTTTTAAAAACTTTACTTTGTTAATCTTTGCTAAATATATTTGGAAGCACAATTAGTCTCATCTGGTTAAATGAAAGTAGTCCAAAAAAAAGTAAAAGAAATTAAAGTTGGTATTTAACACAAAAATGAAAAATAAATATAAATTCTAGCAGTAGGCGAGGTTGTCTGTGACTAAATATTTTCCCGGGAGATGAATTCGTTAATTAGGTTAAAATGAACATGGCTATTGCTTTCTTTGTGGGGGAGAAGTATAAAAATGACTTTGACATTTACGCCTAGCGTTTGTTCGGTGGCGGAGTCAATGTTTAAAAACATCCAAGACCCGAATTATAAACGTTGTTATTTAAATTTCATTTCCTTGGGTCGCGGAATATCAACAGCGATGCGGCTTCGTCAACCGTCGTGGAGGTAATTGGTTTATCTGTTGGAGTACAAACGTTTATGCAATTACTTTATTCGCGTCGCTTCTCCTGTGAGGTTTTACTAGGCCATGAAAACATAAAAATCGATAAATATTTCATAGAGTGAAAAAATCATAATTAATTTCAAAATGGTTATCTTTCACAAGATTACCTTTTTTTATTAACAAACCTTCATGCAAATTGAACAAGCGATTACACTTTATTATAACACAGTTATATCCACGCAAATATCAGATTTCTTTCATTATTTGACATTTCCTTTGAGTGGTGAGATTTCAAAACGTACGTACGAAATTTAGTAATGCACCACAAAGCTTATATTGTTGATTTTCTTCGTTGACGGAATTAAAACAATTCATATAATTCTATCTTTTCGCTAACGCAAGCGACATACATATTTCCCTTTAATCAATAATAAAGAGATTTGTATCATATACAAACTGTCTTGTGGAATGTGTTATGAGGATTACATATAAAAAATAAGAAGGAATATATTATCAAAATCTATTCGTAAACAAATGCATATGCTTAATGCTTTTTAACTTGGAATTTTCAAACCATCTCAATATAAATTATATTATACTATATAACAGTATCAATCTACAAAAACTTACTTCTTAGATAAATGCCTTTATGTTGTATGTAATGGTAAGAAATTGGGTATTCATAAACAGATATTTTTAAATATTATATTTCAATTAATTGTATTGACTGTTTATTTTTTGTTTTATCTGAAGAAATGTATTTTTCACAAAACTTGACAAAATACATTATGTTCAAACCAAACCATTTGGATCTTTGTTAAGTACCTGATTTTATTGAGTAAACTCATGTTAGAACAATAATAAAAAGAATCTGCAAAGCTGACAGCTGATTATTCCCTGTAGATCTTTGTTACATTACATGAACCAGTCAAAGATGAATGTTGGTTGGATCTTACAACGATAAATGACAATTACGTACACATACAAGAGTAGCATATCTTTCCTAGTAAATTGATCTTTGTGGAAACCACACTATAGCACTAAATCATATTTAAACATAATGAGGGTTGATTCGTTGTTACATAATACCATTCAATTTATATTCAGCCATTGAGAGTTTATAATTTTACAAAAAGCTGTGTTATAAATTAGCCTTCAGTTAAAAAAAAGAGAAACACTTTTGGGAATAACCTATTTAATTGCCAAATCAATATTGACTAATTACCTATTCAAAACTCATGTAATTTTCAAACATAATTGTATATTTGTAGCTTCGTAGAATGTAACTATAAGAGATTCCATAAATATTTGAAAAAAATAACAAAATCAAAATACGTAAGCGGTAACGAATTCCGCTGATAACTGAATGACTGATAGTTCGATTTTGTTTTCATTTGTTCATTAAGCATTATATGACAGCTAAACATGTAGATGTTATGTCAAGATGCGAAGTATTATTTTTTTGTGGAAAATATTTATTCAAAAAGACAATTTGTTTTATGCTGAATAATATATTTTTCGTGCAGTGTATTTTTTTTAGTAGAAAGAAGTTTTTTAAAGTGTTTATGATCTTTAAAAAAAAGCATTTGAAAGAAAACGTAAAAAATAAGAATTCGGCATTGACTTCTGAATTTTGGTGATCGAAAGAGAACCGGTGCTTTCAACATAGTATATGTAGTTGTTGGCGAAAGCATTATTTCAGTATGTGTACATAATAAAAAAAACGTCATGTATGTATAATCAATTTAAAAATCATCATATACTTGTATATTCTTAAAAAAAGTTTCATTTGGAGAATTATTCAAGTTTATTCATTCTGATTTATTTGAAAAGTAAGTATTCTTTGATTGTTCACGTCAGTAAATTTTCGATTTTTTTATAATGAGAAAAATCTTCCCGTTGGGGGCAACGGGCTTACAGCTCGTTATCATAAAATATTGATGTGGCTATTTTTAAATTTTTATGCGTAAGAATGTTTTTTTTTATATTAAAAAAAATATATTCAAATTTATCTCTGATTTGAAACTTATATTGATCTCGTATGTTGACATTGCAAGCTAAATTTGTAAAGAAAATATTACCAAAGGCAGCTCTAACCGAATTGAAGTTTTACCCCTTGTTACAATATCACGATACAATTCAAAGGCGTAACATTCATGAAGCATGGAACTTAAGGATTATATAATATTATTATTTTTAATTATTGTGCTATAATACTTCAATTTATAATTTCATTTATTTCTATCACGAATAATTTATTTATATAATCTAATTGAAACATCATTATGCAACATCAAATGAAAATCTTTCTAAACGATGTTTCGATGCATTCATAATAAAATATTAAATTTATATAAAAAAACATAGAATTCTGTAATGTATACATTCCGTTTTCGCTCAACTCTTCTGCGAATTATTACGTATTTTAAGTTGTGTAAGTATCATATTTGTTTTAATGTGTCAACGTTTATCACCAACAGTTTAATTACCGTATCACTTAAAAAAGCTAAAATATTCATATTTATATATTTGATATTGAAATGAGGTAATATTTCCATGAATAATAAATACACTGGCATGATTCGGCACGTCATTGAAAAGGTCCACCTAAAGGAATACGTCGGTCGTACGGTATTTGTTCTCAACACCCTTGCCATATAAAAGCCTTTATCGCGGACCTGATGTAATACGACATGAATTATTTGGCTGTGACCCAAAATCGACGAATCCTCGTTCGACATTGACAGCTAAAAGCAATAAGTCTTCCTAAGTTATATTCTAGTGATACATTATTGAAATGTTACGTACGAAAACTTACCACAATAAGCGCGGTACGTTCGACGAAAGCACCAGTTTTGAAATGTTCAATTGTTGTATTTTTTCTGATTATTTTTTGATAAGTTGTATATTTAATATAAAAAATATACAACTGAATTAAAGTATTAGTCAGATACGATAATCTGTTACACTTCGTTCGTTAATGTAAATTCAAAATGTACTCATTCAATAGTCAAAAATGCTTTAAAGTTGCGTTGGAAAGATTGTTAGAAAAATGATCAAGTGTGTTAATAAAAAAATTCAACCTGTCTAATTTATTCCATTTAAAAAGTAACTAAATGCAACTGATGACATTTTTTAAAAAACCATGTCCGCTCCCAATGTGGAAAATATGGACTCCTTATGAAGTTTATCTCAACAGAAGTGTTTCTACGAGAACTGCTTGTTACTCAGTTGCTCAACCTCTCTTTCTACAAAGAGAATAGGGTTAGAAGGATAAGGCTAGGTCAGGACTAGTGGCTAACTAATTGCTCTCGATACGCCCCGTTCATAGGATAGGATGAGTGGGAGGGTGGGGGGATTCAAGACATCACATACATCCATGCCTTCGAACAGAAATTCATAAATCGAAAAATTAATTTATAAAACTGTCCGTACTGGGATTCGAACCCGTAACCTCTGTAACCGAAGCCAATGACATTGACCACTCGACCACACTGGCGGCTTATTAAATATAATTAATAGTAAGAAAATACCAAATTACCATACATTGGAAGCAGGAAAACAATATTACCATGAAATAGTCATCATAACATGCTAAATGAACCTTCTTAGAACACATCGTAAAGCGAATTTGAAATAACAAGACGAATTTTCTTAGTAATACATATTTAATAATTCTCGTGAATTATCGGTTTTCTATTTCCCGACGGTTAGTTTCTTATTTTCCTATCAGCAGTTAAATTTCCTAGAGTATTGCTTTGTTTCTTTTCGGAATCTAGTAATATTTTATTATATATAGTATATTAATATTTATATTATCTGAGAGAAAAAGAGTAGTATATTGTAAAGCATATTTACCTAAAATTATTTTCTTGGAGACATTTATTCGTAATTCCTTTTTAGACTCCAAAAATATTAAAATCTGTATCTTTAACTAATCACATCAATCAAATAAAAATAAATTAATAATAGATATAAAGATGAAGCGCTTAATATAATATTTTATATTTAACTCGATTTCATATAGCAATAAAATATTACATGTATTTCTCTAATAATTCCTGTATCAATTATTTCAGCGTCGTTTTTTCAATGCCAAGTTTTTCTCAGCTAAAATTTAACGTTTATTTTCTTTTATAATAATTCAAGTTCCTGTATCATGACGAAAAAATTTCAAACACTGAATGAAGACAATTTCCATATGGAGGGAAAAAATGTGTAACAAAGAGTTTTGAGGTTGAACAGAAAGTTTTTCAAGACTTTTCGAGCGAAAAATAAGTTGGATAAATGATAGCATCAATATGTGACTGAACCATAATATTATAAAAACAAGTCATATTTGTTGCACATATTTTTTTTTACAAAAAAGCAATATACTTACTTTTCGAGAAAACATCCCAAATATTATACAATTACGAATTAAGTAATATAATATTTCGGTCTCTTCTCATAAATGCATTTATTTTAAATTAAAAACAAATAACAGCTATTGTTTTAAGTATTGGACTGTAGGTTGAGGTTTACACAATATAAAATATTGAATTTTGAGAATTTGGTAAGATCACACTACATTTAAAATGACATTTTGAATGAAAAATTAACAAATAAATTAAATTATAGTGGAATTGCAAATTTCTATTAACAATGTTCTGCTGTAAATATAAAAAGGATAAAGAAAAATCATATCATTTTTAAAAACGGAAATAGATTATTTAATTTTTTAAATTCAATAATCATATATTTATTTAAACAATTCCTTATTTTATTGTTGAAAAAACACATCTTGAGAAAAATATTTCTTTTAATTATTCACACTTTATTTAAGTGTTATTTATTCCTCTGAGTGATTTTAAAGTTTGTATTTATTAACATTGATGTTTTAAAAGCCACAGGTAATCAGGTTTAGAATGGAGATAGCGAAAAATATTACGAATCTATTTCCGCTAAAGTTTGAAATAAGAATTTTTCAAATATTACTGACACGATAAGATCTCCAAATTCCAATGCTCTCAAAAAAAAATCAACTAAATATCTTCAATTGAAAGTTTGGTTTAGTTCCCAGTTTGCATAATAAGACGAAAGCCTTAAGCCTTTCAGAGCTCTGTAAAATCTAGCTGATACCTTACCTTTTCCCTCGCGGAAAACTGAAGTAATGGTTACTGTCAACATGAAAGCACTGACAGGGGTGAAAAAAACACCTTTTATTTTTTGAAATAATTACACTTCATATTTTTTGTTGTTTGTTTGTTTCACACCTTACTTGGAACAAAAAATCGTCACATTATGTATTTACACACTTTTATTTTTACACAAATTTTATTTCTGCATATTCTTTTATGTTATATTATTATAAACGATTTGTTTTGACAATGTGAGACACTGTCAAGCCAATGATATTTTTAATGATTAAACAAATATTAATTCATTTCCATCTTTTCTAAGACCGTTGCAATATACTGAAGTTATTATACAAAATCAGTTACATTTAAATTAATAACTTTGCTTTGCAGACTAATTAATAATCTCATATTTTTTATCGTCCGGGAAACACATAAGTCAAATAATTAAATTTAAAACTATATTTTTCAGTATAAGTTAGAATGTCTAAATAGCTGATTTAAGTATTTCTTCAGAGCCAGTATATATACAGCAAAGTCAACGTTTAGTTTAAGCATATTTATGATGAGGACGTTCGTAGAAATAGCAATCAATTATATTATTTAAAATAATATTTCTAGAACTAAAATACTTTGATATTTTGTCACTTTATTATAAAAAAGTTTGACCAAATTAATGCCATCTGAATAAAAAGATTTATTTTAAATATTATATTTTTTTAAATATTCTCCGTCTTAATATAAAATGGTAATTTATTAGTCAAATTAAAATATACATTCCAAGCTTGAAAACAATTTGGTCAACTTATTTACAGTTTTTTTTATTAACTGAAATCTATATTCTTATTCTAAAATAAAATGTCGAACCATTGATCATTATAAAATAATTCACTGTTAAGATTTTTAATTACTAATTTATACATTTGGAGTGGCCGTACCGTAAAAAAATATTTTATATTGAATATAAACACACTTTGAAACGGTTACTAATAAGGTGAAAATATTCCATAATTAAAATATTTTTTGGTGTGTTATGGTGCGTATGGCAGATTTTAAACAAAAAAGTTATTGGTACGTTTGATTTAATATTTTACTATCAATTCTTCCAATCCAAGAATTTAAAAAAAAAACAATTGCGTTGTCTTTCAATTAGAATCAAGAACCATTCTTTCACCAGCGAAGCCAGTTAAAAGTGCCTTTATTTTTTTTATTGTTACTGTTTCTGATACCAACATTATCTATGTGCATGAGAATAAGTTTACACAAGTCTTTTTTTTTTATTAAAAAAGATTTGGTCTGACTTTGTTCAGTATACTTCTTTGCCAATTGCTTTTTTTTAATTTTTCACAACACGAAACTGTCATAATTTTTAGGAACACATTTTAAAGTTAATATATTAAATAATTTAATATTATATAACCTTAGCGTCACTTTGTTATAAATAAAATAACTTGAGACAGATTCTCAATTCGTTTGAGTAATGTCTAAGTATATAAAATACCTTCTGCAATGTTCTTTGCGGTTGAAAATATTTTTTAGCATCAGAGTAAACATACTTTTAGAGGGTTAATCCGATTTAGATTTGATTGAAGATCGCATCGCTTTCAGGGCACCATCAATCCAAAAGAACGTAAGCAATAAAGTCTAAAAAAAATCCTTCTCCAGATCTTAATGGTGACGAATCTCTCTACTATCTTCGTACTGGACGTGGTATATAAAAACCTATTTTTTACTCATTCAAACATTTATATTCTATACATACTACCTCCACTTTGTTGACCTTATCAGATTTATCCAGTGACTTTTGTCAAAACTCAAGAAAGAGAGATTCTTGGTTTTATGAGCTAAAATAAATTATCGAATCTCAAAATTCCTGTTTTATTTTTAAATATTTATACGTAGACCTTCCTGAATTGTTAGTTTTTTGAGTTTAAAAATTTTCTACTCTTCCGTTTAATAAATTTAAAACCTTTTAAATAATGATGAACAATAAGATGCAACACGATTTAATATATCAACTATTGTGGTAAAACTACATAGATAGTTTCAATTTATATTTGATTCACTTTTATTGATATTTTATTTAATGATTGATTTAGGTATATCCTAAAAAACAATATACATTTTCATTGTTTATGTCCACTCCAAATGTAGAGCATATGGCCTCCTAATGGAGATATCTCAACAAAAGTTTTTCTATGATAACTGTTTGTTACTCAGACACTCAACTTCTCTTTTCCAAAGAGAGAAGTAGGGATAGAAGGACAAGGCTAGGGTATCGTATCATTAGTGACAAACTAATCGCTCTCGCTACACCCGGTTATAGAAGGATCGGAAAGGTGGGAGGGAATTTTCAGACAACACAAACACCCATACCTACTAACAGAAATCGATAAATCAACCGAAAAATGCTCTTTGTACTGGGACTCGAACCCGTAAAGTCCAGCACGGAAGCCAACAACGCAACCGCTGCGCCATAAGACCTGACATATTCATAATCCAAATAATTAAATTTGAAGAAAAAAAGATACTATATTATCTCTTAACTGAATATCGCAAATTTTATGTTATATATTGTGATTAAAAAATTCACAAGTTATAAATAAATTTCATATTTTTAAAACCCGACCGAAATGTATGTGCTTATGAACTTAGAATATTGTATTATTATTTGATTAAAAACTAAGATTTTTTAGTAATAAAACCTTTAATATGTTTACAAGAATGATTTGTTCGAGGATTTATTGGTAGGCGTTAAAAGTTTTCTATCTCATATGCGCTTGAATGATGACAAAATATTTAAAAAATACCAAATTGCTTTTTGTTATCATTTTTACTGAGCAAATAGAAAATGTTCACTTCGAGTTTATGGTGGGTGCTTAGTTTTAATATCAAAAATAAAGTTACGTATTTGATATCACAAAGGGTGCCATATCATTCAATAAGTTAAAAAATTTACTGTTAAATCATGTAAGTTTCACTAAGTTTTGTTTGATGTCACCCGCTTTCAACTTTCATATGCTCAAAAGCAAAAATTGAACCTTATTGAATAAATGGTGGAGGTTGGCGTTATTCTTTTGGTTTGTTTTTGAAAAACTTTGTCGGCATTAAATTTATCAACAATAAGAGCTTTGAGTGAACCGTTTGCGAATTTTCGGTAAAGTTGGAAACTTTATTTTATTGAAAATTTTTAGTTTTTATATGACTTCCAAAACAAGTCATAGAAGTTTTTGTACTTATATATCGACCGTGGAAATAAAAAAGGACGTAACCCACACATAGCATATTTTACAGAAGGCACAAAAAGGTGTTATGATGATTTTGGGCCGTATGCAAATTATAAAATATACACGACCTTGAAGTGCAAGGAGACTTCTAAAATGGTGTTAAATTGACCTAATCTAATATTAATTCAAGCAATCGTCTAGGAAAAACCTTTATTTCAGTCTTTTTCTTGGTTTCAATTTTCACAAACTAATTCTTTTTCAAACTTAAAAGCTAAATTTAGATACTAATTCGGCATTTGAAGCTTACATCCTTTCGATAAAACATGTATCAAGTTTGATACATTGTGATTATCGAAAAAAAGCTGTTTTGAAAAAACTGTGGGTTACGTCGTTTTTCTTTTCCACAGTCGATATATAAAAAAAAAACAGAAAGATGTTGTATTTATTTTCAATTGAGAAAAATATTATTCCCACTTATTCTTAAAATAATTAATTAACGATCCCCTGGAAATGTTTTGAATCATTCCATATTTTTTAGATTGATCACTTATATACGAAATATTTGGTTGTGGTGTATACAACTAAAAAAAACACTTTACAGACTTTGAAATTTACATTATTTAGTATGAATTCTTGACGGATCAACTAATTTACGTATTTCTGTTTGCCGAGCGATAGTTATACGTTTTTTTATGAGAACCAATACAACTATTAGTTAATATACTGTCCACTGTATTATTGATTGGAAAATAATGTTTAAAATAAATTAATACAATCTGGAATACATCTTCAAATCTGTCTTATTGAATAAACATATTATCATTTGTTTTTTTATAATGCCATACAATATTTTGAATGTATAAGATCAGATGGACTAATATTTAACTGATTAAAAATCATATTCATTTGTATAAATATTATTTTTTATAAACCTCGATATCATATAAATAAAGTTAAAATCCTAGAAAACTGAGAATGAAAATGTTTTCATTTATTTTCCACCTATTTCCGTGAAAATACTTTTTCACTTACGTAAACAAAATTACAGAAGTACTGAATTTATTTTCGCTAAGCAACTTTTCCAATTAGTCAAACTCACACTTTTGAAAAGCTCACTAGCCAAAATAAAGCCGCAACAAATTCACTCCAAATAAAGACGCGCAATAAGTATATGTAGGTACAGCAGTATGGGATACTATAGACACAGCTCGTAACTTATTGTTCCCTCAGCAAACTGGGCTAATTAAAGTTTAACCATCGTGGAAAGTTTTTGATCTGCACGCGTTGATTTCGAATTAGCTGTGGCACATTCGACCACAAAAAAGGTACAACCAGAATAGTTTTCCTAATTGTCTAAAGTTAAGTGAAAAAATATCACACTTCCGTCCCTTTTTGTGTAATTTACTTAAAGCAACATACATACTATAAAAAAAAACGTAGTGTAGTTCAATGATACAGACTTGATGATCGAAAAAACAACATAATATAATAATAACAAATATCAATCTGAAAAACGCACACGTAAGTTTTCTCACCTCGCAAGGTGAGTACTACAAGGTTCTTAGTGTCAACTTTTGGCCAAACTAAAGTAACAACGAGGCAGTCTTAAGCGTAGCATTATCTGCATGCTGTATTAATATGAAGTCGAAATATTGCTAAAATTTCCAATAAGCCGTAGTTTTATGTGCGCGTCGCAAGATATCTGTGGTTTCAAATTGACCACCTGGAGATGCCGAAAGGGGAAACCCGGGTTGTTAGTGATAAAACTTGTGTGAATGTACATAGGTTTAATAATACCTTTTTTATTTTGATAATTTTATTCCTGTATTTTTTTTCAATTATCTGATTTAGATCAATTATTTTTATTCTTTATCACAATGGAGTAATTTTTTATCATTATGATGTTTTGTATTCTTGCAGTGTTTTGTATTACATTTTACAATATTAACATAGTACTTAATGATATCAAACACAAATTACGAAAAAAAAAACTCCTTTTCCTATTTATACTCCATTTTTTAAATATATTTTCTCCAATAATAATGATCACATTAGATATTTTCCATAGAATTCTTTTTTATTTTAATATATAAGCGTAAGTCTGTTTTTTGAATCACCTGTGCTTTCATACAAATTTCAGTTAGAACCTTGTAGTACTGGCGGTTTGTTTGAATTTCAGATGGACAAGGATCTAATAGAAGTTTAAGAATTTCTAATTAACTATGAAAAACTATTTTTAACAATATTTTATTAATAGTTATATCATGCCAGTACTATCATTGATATATATTATACAAGCAAAAAGAATCTTGGAAACATTTACAATTTTCAAAATACAAGCATTCAAAATTTCAAATGCCCATATCTTTTTTGGTGCAGCTGTCTAAATAGAACCTTGTGGTACTCGGCTCGCGACCTGTATGAGTTATTGGAAATGTATCTGAAGGTTTTTGTATCGATGACATCAGCATTTTGCATCATTATACAAACAAAAAAATATTCCAAATCTTATGTTACTTGAAATCTAATAATTTTGGAAAATATTTTAAATTTAGCTTAATAAAGCTAAAATTACTTCTGTTTATAAAAAAACATAATGATGACACCAAATTATAGACATTTTCAATAGGAACATAATTTGAGGCAGAGTTCGTTTTCTCGCCTTTGCTCATTTCAATGTTGTTTTATATGCAAATTTTACTCTCAATTAACGTAAATTTATTCTGAGTTCAATTTGCCAATTCCTTATTCGTTGTTCCTATGTACTTTGAAAGTAACTAAACCATGGTAAAAAAATATTTGTCATGAAAGATACAGCACCTTAACTTTATTTCAAATACTTGCCATCACAAAAGTGTATAAATAATATATTTTTATTATTTTCTAAGCATGTTCAAAATATTTGACTTTTTATTTTTTTCAAATTCATGTCCGCTCCCTATGTCATATGGCCTCCAAATAAATATATCTGAAGAGATTTTGTTTTTATTTTTACGATAGTTTATTTATTACTCGGTCACTTAATCTCCCTTTTTCGAAGATATTAGTATAAGTATAAGGATAGGGCAAGACAGAAATAACGGTTACCTAATTATTCTCGCTCCAACCTGTTCTTCAATGATTATAAAATCGATGGGAAAGGTAGTTTTTAGACATCACAAACACCCATGCCTTAGTACTAGGTCGCGAACCCGTGAGATAAGTCACGAAAACCAACAACGCTGACCGCTGCACCAAGGACCCTAAGATTTATTTATTTATACTAGTGTATTGCAATCTGATGACTTGGTCAGTATGATCACTAGATGTCTTTTAAAGTTATTGTTGACTTTTTTTATTTGCACATAGTACAATTTTAAAACTAAAACACTGAATTGTAGATATTAAAATTACCTACCAGAATTCACGACTCGGCCGCTGTTGATTCTGGGCGCTTCAAATAATAACAAGTTAAATAAACTGGAAAGGAAAAAGTACATAACCCACACATAGCAAATTTTACAGGAGGCTCAAAAAACGTGTTTTTACCATTTTGGGCTATAAGCAAATTATGAAATATACACAAACTTGAAGTGCACGGAGACTTCTAAGCTGGTGTTTAATTGGCATAATCCAATATTAATTAAAGAAATTGTCGAGTGATAACCTTTTTTTCAGTCTTATTCTTGGTTTCAATTTTCACAAGCTCATCTTTCTTCAGACTTAAAAGCTAAATTTAGATACTCATTACGCATTTGCAGCTTACATCCTTATGATAGAACGTAATAAAGTTTGAGACATTGTGAATATCGAAAAAAGCTGTTTTGTAAAACAAACTGTGGGCTACGTCCTTTTTCCTTTCCACAGTCGATATACTTTAAGAACATTTGTTCCAATTACAATTCAATTAGGAGCAACATATTTACGTTATTCATATTGTTAAAATTGTACTAATCGTCGCGTGACATTATTTTATATAGAACCCCTCACAGAATTGTTAAAGTTATTTACTTCACTAATCTCTTACATACAATTTGTGCTATATTCATAACGAAGAAAGGAATTAGAGCTGTTAATTTAATCCTCAGTGCAATGGGCTGGAAACAATTCTAAGCGTAGCCTTTGTCATATTGTATTCTATTATGTGGTGTAACTCTTTAATAATAACCACCTGTCACTGTCATTTAATGTCAAATTAATTTCGCAATCAATTATTTCGCTGAAAAGATGACGGAGATGAGATGTATGGCGAGGCGTGTGACGAAACTACGCGTTTCGTAAGCATTTTCATTATTAATTGACGAGTGTGAGAAGTGCTAAGGCTGTTTACTTCTAAGACTTACGACACGGCTTACTTCTCCGCCTCCAACATTTGTTCAGGGCGGATGCTGTTCAGTGGCATGGTACGATTGTGAAACTAAATTAACAAAAAAAAAAATGAAGAATATTACATCTAATTTTGAATCGTTCAAATTTTATACACTCTCACTAACGACCTGGGATTTTTATTTTGGAATCTTCAGGCGTTCAAGTGCACGGATGAACATTAACTGACTGGTCGTTTAGTGACAAAAATGTTTAGTGACAAAATTTGAGCGATTCAAACTTTATATTAAAATTCCATCACGAACCTCTAATTGATAATTGCTGCCAATGTGTCAAATATGTTGAAAATAGTACATCGCATGATATAGTTCAGTGGTAGCTAACCTTTAACGAATCGTATGCCAATTTTTTGTTGGTGATTTCAGATACGTCTAAAAACTCGAGAACATCTTTTACCTAATTACGTAACGTAAAAAAAATAAGTAGACAAATGTATGCAATGCTTCATGGTTTGCGCCCCTGGTATAATCAAATCAAAGTTGATAGTAAAATTGCCGATAATTGAACCCATACAAACTAGACCAGTGGTTTAAAATGCTAATTATAAAAAAAATCATTGCAACCAAGCAAAAACAAAAACACACCAGTTTTACCATTTAATAATAAAAAGACTTTGATTTTATGATTGTTTTATAAATCTCTAGCTATAAATATCTGTTCAAATAAAATAAAAAAGTAAGTGGCTCATGTGATAAGTTATTATTGTCGGAGAGATTGGCGACCGCTGCACTATACCACAAGTTTTTTTATAGTTCTAATTTACTTTTCAGTTTTAGTTGTAAGCGACCAAATATTCACGCTCTAAGCAACTGCACACACAAAGATTGCAATCAGTGAAAATCGTGCACAAATAAACTAGACAGCTGAGGCAACATAATGAATTTACTTTAAAAAAAAAACAAATATTTTCGTTTAGATAATATTTGATGTTTTAATTTAATATTTGTGACAGTATAAGTGAAGATATATTTTTATTTATTAGTTCATTATTTTAAAAAGGACGTATAAATTGAATAAATCTTTTAATTTTGTGCACAATATAGATAACATACTATATGTTTATGGGCTCAATTATCACTGTGCTCGATCTCCAATTTTCGTGTCTTACTTATCTGCATTTTATGTGTGCATTTGGTTTCTGCATATAAGCCATTCAACCGATATTATATGGTCTACCTCTTTTGAAGTAAGCCTTTTAATTACGAAGTAAGGATTATTTTTCTGGAAAAAACTTTTTCTGGTGTATTGTCATCTTAAAAATTATGCATTAAATATTTATGTGCCACAAAAATAACTATCAACAAAATTTAGTATTTAGTGTAACGCTTAAAAATTTGCTAAATATGATGCAGTCGTTCTGTATTTAGCTGTCTCAACAAACAATGAAGACTTCATTATTTTTTCTTTATACATATAATTATACTAACAAGTTGATAAGCTGATAAATTGGTTCCAAATAGTACACAACAGTCAATTATATGTATCTGTTTGATTTTATTAAAAATTTTACAATTCAATTTAAACAATATTTTAATAAAAAAACTCATATTTTTTTTGGTTTTATTCTCAAAAACTAAATACATCCAAAATAAAAATACAGACTAATAAATTTCAAAGATATGTGTTGATATATTTTCTTTTGAAGCTTTTTTTTATAAAAAATGTTTTGTTTCATAAAAATACATATTCTTGATATCCAATTATTATGAGCTACGCCACTGTGCACGCCATCGGGCTGGGCACGCCACTGGTGCTGATTCCCATCCTCTCAGGTGAGAATGAACTCGGAGCGGTTTCCTTCTACATTTTGACATTAAAATAATTGCTCTTATATCCATGCCGTATACAACCTGACACAGAAAATTATACTGCTTAAATGTGGAAAATCTATCTTACCTGAATTTTTTCTATTTATTTTTATTCCATTAAAGTTTACGGTGATTGCAAATCAATACTTTTCTGGTTCCAAATGGTAGATTGCCATATCAAATATACGCATATATGTGTAATAAACAGAGTTAATTAACATCAATACAATATTTGAAATACGCTAATTTTATATAATATGTTATAATGAAAGTATGCACTTAATCAATGAATACATTATCTATTTTAACCAGTTAAAATATACACAAGAGAAAAAATATCACTTTTGCTAGTCAATGTGTACATCAACTACAAAGGCGTTCTTAAATTGTTCACAAACTTAGAAATAATCACGCGTGCAATAATAAGCCTCGATTGGAAGCCCCACGCTGTTCATTTGGGCAAATCCGTAATTTATTGGGATTTTAGCTAAAAAAAAGCTTTTGCGCCGGCTATTTTGAGAATTCCGCAAATTTTTGGGTTTTTGAATTTGACATGAAATTTGTCCGAAAAATCCCATGATTTCAAAATCGTCGACCAAAAATTTTCTTAATACGGTATCCAAATGTATACACGATTTTATGTTGAGTGTTCAATCAAGGGTTTGAAAAATTATTAATCCCGAAATCCCGGTATCACAAAAAGGGTCCGGGATTGGATACCCTAGTTCGTATGTTGTCTGAATAATCGTTGTTGCGATTTTTATAAACAATAAAAAAATAGACGCCATTGTGCGGAACGCATTCACCGTGTAAAAAGGAGTCTTATTGTGAATCGCATTAATACGAATTACGCAAATCATGAATAACGATAATTTTTATTGCATGTGTTTACTTTGCGCGCGATCATTTTTACTCAGAACAATAATACAAGGGTCACAATATCCAGCGATTTATTTATATTTTCTAAGAAATTACTCACTGTTGTAATATTTGTCCAAAACGAGCAAATATTATTGCGAAATAAGCCCCCGATAGCTGCCGGCAACGAATTTCTCGCTTGTGCTACAACAAAAAGCCAAATAATTTATAAACATTAAAAAACAATTCAGGAAGGATTTCATATAAAAAAAACGATAAAAAGTATACTTCTCATGGGTCCTATTTACTTTCATCAAACAGTGAAACATTTCCTTGAGAAAAGGCATGTATCAACAATGTTTGCTTTATAAACCAACATTTTGCAAGAAAGAATGCACCAGAAGCTTCCAATTTAAAAATAATTTCATAAAAGCTATTTCATACATAAAACAGAATATTATTTTTTTCCATTCGTAACAATTCAAATTTGAAGAATTGTGACCGTTAATTTAACTTATCTTTTTTCAAAATAAGCAAGGTGAGTTTCTAATAAATTTAATAAGTGAAATATCGACGAATGAAAATCAATTGTCAAACAGCATATTTTTTAAAAACCTACATTTATACAATTTACATGTCAGCAGTTCAGTGTTTAATATATAAAAAAAACAACTGCAATAGATTATAATAAGTTTCATTTTTAAAACTTCGGTAGACAAAACTGTTTATAAAATTAAAAAAAAATTCTTTGACGAAATATTGAATAATATATTGTCCAACCAAAAGGAGGAATTCGCATTCCAATATAACAAAAATGATAAATATAACATCGAATGATCAAATCATTGCATACATATTTCAATTCAAATGTGATTACGGTTATTTTTTTGGAACAAAGAGGGAACCTATTGTAGTTATTAAAATGCATTGGAGAAAAAAATAAATTAGTTTCCTTTATTCTTTATAAGAGTTTATAAATCAAATATATGTATCTTATGATAAACACTAAGCTGTCAAATATATTGAGAGGATTAACATTTCTTGTCAAACGTAAGCTTCGTGATTAAAATTGATAAAACTATTTAAAACTTAAAATATTTTGACGCAAAAATATACTTACTCTTGTATTAGAATTTAATGAGATGTCAACTAAGTAATGTTTTAAAACTAAAGCTTAAATTGATTATCATTAATTTTGTTTTTTTATTATTATTCAGTTTAATAACATTTTTTTTTATCTGTTGGGCAAAAATCTCTTCATTCATTATTTTAAAAAAATAACATGAGCTTACTACCACAAATATATAAAAATTCCAGATTGTTCAAAATAAATGTCTGAGAGATATGTAACGCCCCATGGTACGTGCAAAATTCGCTTCTTTATAGAAACTTGAAAATATCTACCATCCGAGAGTTTCTTCGTGAAATATCTCAAAAGTTTCACAGCGAGATAGGAAAACATTAAACGCCAAAAAACTTTTATCTTTACAACTATGCTGAGACACTGTGCAAGTATCGACTTGCAACGAGAACAGTCCTGTTCGACGACTCACCATAGTTTTAGCATCATGAAAATGACTTTCTTTGATTTCTTTGTCTATTGTATGTCCATATGTATATATGCGCATGTGTGTGTACATACATTAGTATAGTATGTGAGAAAGGACATATAATATGATTCGCAAACGAACGCATATGTTGTTTGAACCAGCTTCACTAAGGATTGATCACCTCTGTAGAGATCACATTTTTTAATAGGCAACGATGGTAAAAGAATGCAAGTGACCAATATATAAGCGATAAAGAAGGCTCAAATAACTTTGACGCTAACACACCCTACAACTAAAAGCTCCATAAATTTGACATGCAAAAAAAATCTCAACACAAGTAATTCTACGAGAACTGCTTATAACTGAGATACCTCACTTTTTTCAAAGAAAGCAATAATATAAAAAAGAGCTAGGGTTGGACAACGAGTACGCTACGTATGTCATTCCCACTTTGGTCAACTATTAGGATCGAAAGAGTAGGAGAGAATTTAGGCATCATAGATTTTAAAAACTGGAATACGATTCCATAAGCACCATTACTAAAGCCAAAGATAGACATATTGGCCAAAAGCCTAGTTTTTAAATTTTCAATTGAAAATAACCAGGAAGTTGTTGTTAGAATTGTGAAATGCGTAAGATATCGTTTTTCAACATTGCTTATAAACAATGTCTTTAAGACAAGACAAAACAGTAAACAATTTTGAATTGATGTCTTAATCATAAAAATACATCTCGTTTATTATTTATTATAGAGAAAATATTAAGAATTTTGAATTGAAATACTTCCGTTGTCACGAAAGCCTTCTCAAAACGATCAAAGGCAGGTAAGAGTCTTGGTTATCAAAGTATTTTCTATGCTTGTTAATTTCAAAGTGAAATTTCATCATTTGCAAGTCCAGGTATATCTCATTTCTGTGAAATAAAAAGAAAAAAGTCCAAAATTAATCATTTCCAAGACAAAGGTGGCGCTATTTAATACAGTGGTGTAAATTAACAAAGGTGGGAGCTTCTAATTTATCTTAGCGAGATGATAAACATTGTGCCCATAAAGGCTTAGTACAAAACGTCTTATTACAAAAAGAATGTTCTCATTTTAAGAAACGCACAGAGATCTTCATTACACTTCCCATTTTAAAATGTAAATTAAAAAGCAGAATGTTCTTCCCATTTTCGCGTAACAACACAACGGTGTATCTTCATCACGTTTAAAAGTACCGCGAATATAATGAGAAAAATATTTTATACAAGAAAAACTCTCTCGCAAATTAAGTTGTTATTTATCCGGTTACAAAAACCTGCGGGGTATTTTTTCTTAGTTAGGTACAAAAAGTTTTCGGCTTTGATATTATTTATCTGCTCTCTGTAGGTACGCTTAAGAGATATCATTTATGCTGTTCTTGTAAAAGACTTTCAAAACAAACCATTACACCTTAAAATGAGCACTATTACATGTATCTATGTTTTTTTTTTATTAAATTTACATTGTTTAAACTTGAAAATTTAACGCTTTTTTTCATAGAATTTGTTAAGACTTACTAATTAAATTTGCAGGACAACTGAAAGCTCTTTTTAGATATGTGTATACAGATTTTTTTAATAGCAACGCTTGTAAAATTTTTAAAAAATATATATTACATATCGACCGTGGAAAGGAAAAAGGACGTAACCCACACATAACAAATTTTATAGGAGACAACAAACGAGTTCTAATGATTTTGGAATGGAGGCAAATTATGAAATATATACAACCTGGAAGTGCATGGAGACTTATAAACTGGTTTTTAATTGACTTTATCTAACATATTTTTTTTTCGAAATAAACCATTTTTAAGTCTTTTTTCCTGATCGCAATTTTCACAGGCCTTCTTTTTTCAAACTTAAAAGTTACATTTGGATACCAATTAAGCATTTTCAGTATACATAATTTTTATAGAACGTGTAACAAGATGTAAGTATTGTGATTTTCGAAACAATGCTGTTTTAGAAGAATTGTGGGTTACATCCTTTTTCCTTTCCACATTCGATATGTATTAGCCCTCAAAAACATGATTTTATACTTTTTATAAAAATGTATGGTTTTTACTTATTCACATAAATTGCAACATTATTTTGATAGTTATTTTTCCATAAATAATCAATAAACATCCATTAAAGATTGCATTTTTTTTTGTTTTGGAGAAAATCGACTTTAATAATATTTTTAAATAATAAAAGCTTTTCTTGAATTTTGTCGCCACTTGGTATGTTTTTAGTGCCCACTAATTTCTTTTAATTTCAATGTAAATATACTCTTGCCGGCATAAATTTTTTTTTTGGTGTTTGGAAATTAATGAGTTTCTCCTGTAATTTGAACGTATTCATTCAGTACAAAACGTGATGGTGGCTGCAGAGTTAAACACGTTTGTTCACTTTCGTTTCCTGTTGTAGGTACATCCTGTGTACAGTGTTTAGCATTCTTGACGTTTCCTGTGGCTGTCGATCTAATAACTGGCTTTCATAAAAGCCACCCCAGTAGATGTATTTTTTTTTGCATTTAGATTATTAAAAAAGTGATTTTTAACATCGTTACTATTATTGAATTTTATAAGTCTTGTAATTATTAAGTATTTATTCGTGGTTGAGTGTCAACATCGTTGGCGTAGAACACAGAGGTCACTAGTTTAAATTCCAGTACGAAGAGTTTTTAAAGATTTATTTTGTAATCAATTTATGGATTTCTGACTAAAGGCATGGGTTTATGTATATGATGTTTTAGATTATCTCCTCCTACTTATTTTTCTTTCCTAGCCCTATCATTATATACCTAGTATCTAAGAGAGGTGGAGCAACTGAGAAACAAACAGTTATCGTAGAAATTTTTCTGTGGAAATAAACTTTGTGGGAGTCCATATGCTTCACATTAAGAGCAAACATCATAACTAAAATTTAAATTTAAGCCAAAAAAACTAGCACCAGTCCTCAGGTTACTACTTTTGTTTTTAGTTGTGATGTATATGGGTTCCAATCCCAGGAAAGACAGTTTCATCATTTATTGATTCTTGATTACTTTAATATTGTATGGATGTGTACATTTTCTATAAATAATATATATACATATATTATAATACCTATTGGCATTAGTAAAAAATTGTATGATAGATGGCAGTGTTAATCTTATTTTTTTTTTGTAATTTCTTTATTCGCTTAATAAATAACTTTCATCGATTTGACTATTTGTTGTCTATCAATTTTTTGTACTCTTAAAATGTTTTGGTTTTTTTTTTGAGTTGTTAATTAATTTAATGTAATATTTCGATTTTGTATTCAACATGGCAGAAAATAAAAATTCAACTGTAAAAAAAAGTTCATCACTCAAATTTTGTCCCTTACGACGTAGAAAATTTTCAATGCTGATACTAACAATAATAATACTTCATAACACAACTCTGAAAATATATTTTTTTAACAAACGCAGTGTCCCTTTTCCAGCGAATAAAACTTTTCGAAATTAGGCGAAGAAAAATTAAAAAGTTAAACTTGTAATGAATTCACTTCACATACACTTTGTTCGTGTCCCAGAAGTGATCTACGTAACGAAAAGGGAAATTTTCTCCGAGTACTATTTAGTATACAAAGTCTCCTTTTATAATTTAATTCTATCCCTACTGGATACCGAACGTGTGCGCAAAATAATAAATCATAATGTATTTGAATATTGTGTAACGCATTTTTAAGAAGTATAATATTTCGGTTATATTTTTATAACGATTGAAATCTGATCGAAATATTACGAAACATAAAAACTTATTAATAATTATAATTTGAAATAATTTTCATAACAATAAAAATACTTCAATGTTTACCAATTACAATTTCATAACGCTAGAGAAAAATCATATTGATTTGATTGAATCGTATCTTCAGAGTATTGTTAATACTTACTTATATTATAATGTAAAAAATATAATTCATTTGATTTTTCAGGTATTTATAAAAGCATTAAAAAACATTTTTGTTTTTAATGACGAGAAACAAATTTCCATGAAATACTTCATATTGAAGTATTCTAAAAATATATTATACGTTGAAATTATACACATTTTTAACAAGAAATTTTCAGTTTTTTTAAAACAGACGTAAATGTCAGTTGCTTTTTTGTCAAACGTTTTCCATTGAAATTTATCTATGGCAAAGATATTAACATTCTAGTAAGCGGGCGTTGCCGTATATATAAAATATAATATGTTTTGTAGAAGAAATTGAAAATGGTAAACATATGATTAATTAACAACAGTTATATTTTACGAAAAAGTAATAACTGTTATATAAATCTCTATCCATTATTAGTAAAAAAATATTTCTACGAATTCATTATTTACGGGTTAAATTAATTTCATAGCTCTTATGTCATCCAAAAGTTTTTGATGACTTATCCCACTATCAATTTACCTAATAAATTTTCGCCGAAAGCTTGATATAATATTTAAGTGTAATTTCTTGTAAACCTAAAAAAATGATCATTAGCTCTCTATTAATCATTTCACGTGATTACAATCAAGAAGCTTCTACCAATAATTAGTTTATATTTTTTATGACACGCAAGGATTTTGTTTGATTTCTGTACACCAGTTTATTTTTTCAATCCATTATCGATATCACTTTGACCATCATATCCCTTATATATTTTTTTTCAAATATAATAATATCAGTCAATTCAAGGTTTGCATATTTTTAAATATGAAGTTAGTTCGTAAAATACATTAAAATATCAGATTTTCTCTCATAAAACATATAAAATAAAGAAGTTTAATATTTCCAATTGCCAATGGACTGTCTTACGCTTAACAGATAAACGTTGCGTTTATTTTTTGCCTTGGATTGTAATTTAAATCTTTATATTCTTGCATCATATAATTTTACTACAAAATATTTTTTCTTATGTATCCTCTTCTGCGTATGTAGCAATTTAACATGATTTATATTTAATTAAAGAAATAGTTTTAATTTAAGTTCATTACTAAATATCGAAAGGTATATTTTTGTTTCTAATGGTGACTCTCCCGATATGTGATTTTAAAATCTTACAACTCAGGGGTCAACTCTTATGGATTGAAATATTCATAAGTAAAATAGTACAGAACACAACTTTTATTATTGAAGTAGTTGGTTTTTACAATTTGTATGACATCTGTACTTTTTTCTTGTATTTCATCAATTTTAGTAATTGTGTTGAAAAGTTGCACGCAAAAAGTTAAACTCAAGCACAGACAGGGCAGAATTGTTCAAACATGTTCTGCTACTTGAAGCGGAATATTTCAGATTATTTTATGTAGATACGTACTGCCAGGAAATGTATTCTCTTTGCATGTCGGCTATAAATACGGCAATGTGGTTTATAAAAATAGCGAAGTCATTTTTATTGAACTTTTAATTCAATATTTGAAGAACTTAAATACACTTACCGTTTTTTATCATGCTTTATTTTAACTGTTATTCATTTAAAAATGATCATGTGTTCAACAAAGTTCTTTGAAATGAAAAAGATTTTTTTATCAAGCTAATAATAAATCTACTCACGCAATCACCATTGCAATCACTTATCTAATACAACCAATAACATTTATCAAACGGTAACTTCGTGTGTTTAAGAAAATCATTTTATTTGTTCTTTAAGAGAGGCTTCTAAAATAGTTAACTTGTATTTATTTTGTTGATTATACAAATCTTCTATATTTTCATAAAACTGATGTTTTGGACAAATATGAAATAGTTTATTAATATTTTTTAATATTCTACAGTGGAATTATAACAACTCTCATTAGTACTACGTTTTATTAACCTAAGACTCTCTCATTAAATGGGATATTATTATGATTGCACATTTAAACAAAACGTCATAAGTTTTTGCTAAAAAACTGAATTATGATGAAAAGCTGTAATAAAACGAATAATTTTCTTTTCATTTTGCTTTAGTACAGTTAAACCAACTTAAAATGGCGCTCTTGAAAAGAACAAACATTAAAATATTTTTTCTAGACTCGTGAAAAACATTTTTTTGTTTCGCTTATTCACTTACTTAGTTTCCCATTTTTCAGTTCTCAAGTTCTTCTTTGCCTTTTAATAGATGTTATCATTTTATTCTTTTGATAAAAACTTCTGTATCCAAACATAAGTGATTAAAATAAAATTCAAATACACCTTTATAAGAAAGTTTTGTAAACTTTGTTTTATTTTTTTTCCTGCTCTATTTTATAAGTAATATTCAATCAAAGTGCCTGCGATGAATGACTAAGTAAATATTACTTAATTAAATTTTAAAATATCTGAAAAATCGAGCACAAAACAATACAAAGTTTTATTACTTCTGTTGGATTTTTCATTTTGTTTTTCGGTTTATCCGTTTAAGCTTTTTGAAAGTGTCTTATATTATATAGTTACTTCTACTGTAATTCTTTTCAATGTCAATTGTTGTTTACATCATTTCATTTCAATTTTTTTTTGTATAAATAGCACTCTTAAATTATATTTATTATCAGTTGACAATGCTCGCCATGAGCGAAACCAGTCCTGACTTTTATAAATAAAATGGAAATAAAGTACAATTTAGTATTGTCTTTTTTTTATTTAACATTGAATGTTTGATGTTTTAAGAGTTGGCAATTATATCATTTTCGAGAGTGGCTTAGTCCATAAAAAGTTTGAAAACATGTATTTATTTTTCATACATCTAATAAATTGAAAAACTTGATGCTTTATAGAAATTTTTGTCAATTGTTACACGATTTTAATAGAAACAAAGCAGATGTTTCGATCCCTGACATAACTATATTACTGCAACAAACGCTATTAATATTATTATTTTCAAAATTGTGAACTAATATTTTTTTTTTAATATCAGATTGATTGCGTTTTTTTAGTACAGATTGCTTGGAAAACTATTGTGCTGTATTGGAATCATTACGATAGCATTCAACAAACCAATCCCGCCAAATTGAGATTAGAAAATATCTAATAAAAGGAGTTCATAATTTCGGGAAACATTGAATACTTCTATAAGGTATATTTTATACGTAACGTAAACAACCCTTTTCTTCTTATACAATAATTTCCTCTTTGGATTCATGCGGAGTCTTATTTAAGTGACTGCGAATAACAGACTAATGGCGGAAGTGTAATTTCAATAATACTAATTGCTAAGGACCAAAACGAGAGCGAATTTCAAACAACCTAAAGAATATAAGAGTCAAATCATTGAAGTACTGCGTATTTTTTTTAAATGTATTATTTACTTTTCGGTGTTTAAAATGTATTATTTACTCTTCAACGATAAGTTTATTCGATTGCGCGGTAGCGGCATTGAATTCCCGTGTGAACTTTTTTTGGATTGATCAATCGATGGATGGAGTTTTGACCGGAGATACATATATGAATATGATGTTTACACCCGTTTCAACACCCACCTCACTGACATTTTAAAATAGAGGAAATTATACAGTACGAGGAGAGAAAAGACCCAACCGTCCATCGGACCTATTGGCCACGCCAATTTAATGGCTAACAAGGAAAATTACTTGGTTTTTAAGACATTTTTGTTTCAAACAGAGAGTGAGTAGACTTTTAGTCATAAACGTTATTTAAAAAATATATATATTTTTTGTACACACCAATTCTTGTGCAGTTGCTTTTAAGACAATTCAAGCCAAAGAAAACAACTGTAGATACGCTTAACGTTTGTTCAGCCACTGGATATTGGAGCATAAAATTAACGGATGGGAAAGTAGTGGTGTGTGAAGGAGAACAAGTTAGTATGATTAGCTTCTGATAAGTCATAAACTAACACCATTCCTCTAACAATATCCTTCTCGGAAAATCAACAAAGTTACCTAGCAACTGTCGTAAAAAAATAACTTCTATCGAGAAGCTTCTTTTTTAATAATTAACATCGAACCGTAACGATAATTAATATTTTACGTGTAAACGATGCATTCAAATTAGTACTACTGAATAACCCGCGTGGATGCAGGCTTCTATGCACAGAGAAAATTTTATAGTAACGGTCACATGCCACCCCATCAAAGATTTTTTCTTCCTTGCAAGTTACTTATAAAACTTACTATTAAAAAAGTCACTGAAATCTTCATATTGAAACAAAATACCCATGCTTTCTATTTGCACATTTAAATATATATACAAAACAAATAACAGACAGTTTTAATTAGAAATTTTACGTTCCTGATGTTACAATGAATATAAAATTTGTATCCAAGCAAATAAGTTAAAGCATGATAGATGATAAAAAAATAAGCTACTTATAAGATGTATACAATTTAAATTGTCATTTAAATAAATTATTTGCTTTGCAGTTTTGAAAATATTGTCATTGTTTTGAAGTATTTTTACATTAGAGTATTTTGAATGCAATATACCAACATCTTTTTAAAATATATTAGTTTTTTAGGACGCCAATGGGCTTAAGGTTCATAAAGCCTCGTGTTTTGGGGTGAAAAATACGTTTTGGCGACTATTTTATTTTACTCACTTATAGCCTAGCTATAAGACTAGAGCTTTTTTTGTTTTAGAAATAATTGGTTATTGATACACGCACAATTGCTGAACTAACTTATTAGATCATTATGGTCTGGAAAAATTTGGTAACCTTAAGCATTATCTGCAATTTTTTACTTTTTTAAATTAAAAATGAATCGCATTATCAAATAAAACTACGAAACCTAACGTATACAATGTTTTATAATGTTGGAAAATTACGCTTTTTAGTGAAATATCTTTTGAAATTACTTTTCTTTTAAAAGATGAACAGTGTATTATAATCTTTCAAAAAGCCACATGTTCAATTTTTACTTAAAACAACATTGCTTGTAATTTATTTAGTAAAATCTTTTCTGAGTGTTTTAAAGACATCTAAGATTATGATTATTACTAATCAGTCTTCAGAATTAACATTGAAGATTCCAAATGTATCGTTTTTTTTCAAATGTTTTGTTCTTAACCGAAATACGCCACGAGGAAAACGTTGATTAAAAAACATTAATTAACTTGAAATATATAGGTATACATTATATTTTTAGTGCTTAAAGTCTGATAAATATATCTTGTTGGTTTGCTTTTGATAAACAACTTGGAGCACAACATTAAAAATATCATTTGTTCAATTTATTCGTCTCGCACGTACTTTATTATTTATACTAAAAACTTTTAAGAAAGAATTCCAATTGTATATGAACTGATGAAAATGAAAAATGTTGACATTTAAAAAGACGAATAAATTTTTGATTTATAATAGTAAAAAACGCATTGCTTCATTCGTTAAATTTGACAATCGCAAATTCCAGACACGTGTGCATGGTTCGCAATTCTCCGAAATTAAATATTCTCTTGATCCAGGCTCTCCCAGGAGCTTATCTTACAAAGTTTATGAAAAAAATACAATTTAGACATTTGACTCATTTGAATTTACTTTGAAAATTATTTGAAATGCAATGTTTAATTTGTTTTACTTACTTGTCTTTTTTGACACGTAAATAAAAGCATTTTACATTTCGAGGCTTAAAAAAACTGTTTTTATTCCTAGCATTATCAATTTTGGTTATTTTAAGCAGTTGGTAAAGTTTTGTTTAATATGATTGCAATTCTGGCATACAAACTATTGTTATTATAACAGTGTTAACGTAAAACATTGCCAAATTACTTACGAAATTTAAATTCAATCAATATGTATGTATTCAATTAGGTTCTTGAAATTGTAATCTAAATTACCAAAGTGTAGTGGAAAAATTAGTGAACTTAAAAATATCCATACAAAATTGATCACCTTACATAATTAAAGTTTTCATTACAGTTATTACTGACACTATTATTCTGGTATTCCTTTTATTTTTTAATACCGATAAAATAGTATTTTGATATTTCAATACGATCGTTTATTAAATATTTTTTCTAGCTAAAATGGTTTTTTATCTAGCAGGAATTGTTTGTTCAAAAACTTTATCAATATTTTGATAGAAAAAAAAGCTAATTGGCAAACCTTTTTCAGTTCCTATTTTATTTTAGCGAATAGAGAATTTAAAACATCCATTGATTCACATTATATGAGCGTTTATTTTAAATTTATAAATAAGGGCATTAGTTCAGTATTTGTGATATACTTTTGCAATAATGATATTCATATTTGCAATACCGGTAATGAAATCAGTTTTTTTCAAAACGACCTAATCCGTTGAGGTTAACGGGAAATCTGTTGTTATTATAAACAGTAAAGTTCGGTCATCATAAAATACTTTAACGGTAATTTAACTCGATGGTTGCCACAGACGAGATATCTCGTAAATTTTTTCGTGCTCAACACGCCAGTTACGAATTAACTCGTCAATAACTAATAAATTAATAATTGCAAATTATAGCCTGTATGCTACGTAATTACGTATATTTTTCTACTAAAATCTCAATTTGAGCTCATTTTTGTCGGCCAAATTTCGCTTTATTGAAAATTTCAAATTTTAATAGGCTATTTGAAATAACCTAAAATACTGAAACGACGTTGTGAGATGAGTTGATATTCGTTATTTAAATAATGTAAAAATATATTATGCTGAAATAGCTCATAACGACTAAAACTGTGTCATTTATCCAACTTTAAGACAACGATTTCACACAGTGACGTGAGTCAAGGCACAGCTAAACATTTCATAATACTGAAGCTTATGACAAGTTGATTGCTTTGAGAAACGAGGGAAAAGTCGTAAACGGCACCTTAACTTCCCTTTGCAAGTCGTAAAAGTGAGTCAAACTGCTGAAATAAAAATAGTTCTTCGGATCGAATCACTGATTTTTCTCGCATAACAAGAGCCCACAACAATATATGTTTGTTTATTTTAGCCGACGTACAATAATGCCATACTTCAAACGAGAAAACTTTACAAGCTCCGGCATTAATATTGAAAGGCAAACAGTCGATTTCGAATTTTATTGATGTCACTGAAATTCAGCAAAAAAAAAAAACAAAAAAAGAATTGAGTGGCTTCGTGAAAAAGCAATGTATGTATTAAAATCACCTATGTTGAGATATTGGTTGTTATACCATTGGCTTTCATTTTGTGGCGAGAAAAACATTGGCTAAGATAGTAACAATCATTTTGAATATTCAATTTATTTTGTTTTATCATGTTTATTATTTTAATGTTTTAAACACACTTCTTGAAATTTTTGAAGTAGAAATGATATCGTTGGTATACCAAATTTTGTACAATCCTATGTATAAAAAAATCTCTGTTTTATAAAAAAAATATTTCGTATTTTATTTGTATTAATTATAATAATGAATGTATGATCAGTAACATAACATTTATTTAATATATTATATTATAGTCCTATTTTATTAGATACAATTGTGTAACTGTCAACTATATGTTTCTTTGTCTTCTTTTCTGGCACTACAGTCCAGCGTAAACCTTGGCCTCAAACAGTCTTCTTCATTCCATTAAATCCTCCGTATTTCTACATTAACCGCTTATCTTATTGTTGAATTCTTATGACATATATTATATGTTTATAAATTAGAATATAGACTTCGAACGTAGCCAATATTAACACTAGTTTTCATACATAGCTGCTTGTTTTTCAGTCATCAGGATTACCCTTTTTAATCTGAAATGAAAAAAATTATAATGTTCATAAAATATTCGGTGGCATTCAATAATTGTTCACCCAAAAGTTTGACCATACAACTGATTACATTTTATCTTTTTCTACTAGAAAAACATCAAAAATATCATTAGATTAAATTTAGCGCTTCCAGCTCACGATTTTACTGTTGCTTGTGTTAGCCGTATAATTTTCGGAAGAGGGCTGAGATGCTGCAACGTCTGGCATTTTGCCAAAAAAGCAGTGATACAAAATTTTTGTACTTTTCTTTCGAAAAAATAACTGTTAACAAACCATGTGATTTTTTCACGAACGAATTTTCCCAACTGTTATTTCATCATACCAACAGCAACATAAAAACCAAAGGAACAACATATGGTTACATCAACTTTTTTAACTATTACATGTTTTCTAACAAAGTGGAACATATGGAGCATAATGAAATTTATTTCAACATAAGTGTTTTTACGAGTATTACTTGTTAGTCTAAAATATTTCTAAGGGATAACTTGTGATTAACTAATTGGTCTCAGTTTGCCTGTTTTAGGATAGAATTTGTGGGAGGGAATTCAAGACTTAAATACATCCATGCGTTCAAAAATAATTTTATTAATCGATTTATAGAAGGTTTGAGCTGATGACCTCCACACCCGAAGACAACAACTTTGACCACTCAAAAATGCAATCGGCAACTATAAAGAGATATTTTTTTTCTTTAAAATCAATGTTATATAAAATATTAATCTTCCGATATTGTAAGCTAAATAAATAGTTGACATGTTTTGCTTCTGTATTACAATTTTTGTCGTTAATATATCGGTGTACTTTAATTTCGAAAGATTCTACAGCTTTTATTGTATTTTATTTGATTTGATACACGCGAACTATCGATATGTTATAAAAAGAGTATCATATTATATTAAGTGTACTATACTACATTTTTAGTGTATTCCATATCAAATTTTTAATTACCGCACTCTTTGTTTGCAACAAAGTTGAACTTGTGTTTTTTTATTAAAAAATGAATATAAAATGTAAACATGCGTTTTTGTAACTTTTATGTAACTAAAATAGTTGATTAATAAAATAATTCAAATATTGAAGAAAAATTAAAAATCGTATTAAAAAAAGATATTATGTCATTGTCTACTGTAAACCAGGCTGATAAAAATATTTTACTTATAGAAAATATTTCTTTTACCTAAGGGTTTCTTGACATTTCTCAGTATTGTAAGGTTTCAGTATTTTTTTTTTAGTTCGTTTTAATTTTTATTACTGAGGGTTGCAATCATAGTGTGCAACTCCCAGGGCGGTTCTTTTCAATTCATTCTTTATTCAGCTGAGCGAATCGCTGACGATCCGGTAGCAGTATAAATGTGATCAGACCAGAATTCTAAGGCGCGTATACTCTTTTTTTCTTATCTACGTTGCAAATCAAAATCAAAACCGTCATCTTCGCTCAAGTCGCATGAAAAAAATACTAACTAGTAAGTTTTATTCCAATAATTTAATATGTTTTTGTTTCCTTTTTCCTAAGAAGCTATCACCTAAAAACTGTTGAGCTTATTTACTGATGCAACTATTCTCCGTTAAAAAAGTCTGGTTATAGAATTTTAATAATACGGTTTTGTAAAATGACAGTACAAAAAAATTATAGCTGACACCTATGCAGAAAAAATCATTTTACAGAATTAAGAATAACAGAATATCAAAACAAGTTTAAAAAAACAATACACAAAGTTCGTCCGCTGAATACCACCTAACCTCATCAATTTCCTTATATAGACAATAGTTATTCCAGCTAGCGTCCCGTATGATCGATGTGAGAAAGTGCGAATAAGATATTATATACAATAATATACATATCACTTTAAAGTATTACATGTCAATTGTTGATGAAAGGAATTATATTACGAAATAAAACACTTATTAATTTTTTTTCACATTAAGTATTGCGATGAACGAAACCGATCCTGGTATAAAACAAATCAGGAAACAAAAGGGCCATTTTCAATAATCCTAAAACGTTGAAAAATCAGCTAAAACGTTTTTTTTCAAAGATTTAACGCGTGAAATAAATAATGTCAAATATTCTTTTTCGGTGGATTCTGTGTAACTTTGTGGAAATTAATTTTTAGTATTAAATTTAATAAGAGCTCATGCTCTACCGACCGACTTGCCGCCTGTGTGGTAGAGTGGTCAACGTCGTTGGCTTCGGTTACGGAGGTCACGGGTTCGAATCCCAGTATGGACAGTTTTATAAATTGATTTTTCCAATCGATTTATGAAATTCTGTTGGAAGGCATGGATGTCTGTGATGTCTTGAATTCCCCCCTCCCACCCATCCTGTCCCATGTATAGAGAGCGATTAGCTAACCGCTAGTCCTCTCCAACCTTTCTATTTCTTCTCTCTTTGGAAAAAGAGAGGTTGAGCAACTGAGTAACAAGCAGTTCTCATAGAAACACATCTGTTGAGATAAACTCCATTAGGAGTCCATGTGCTCCACATTGGGAGCGGACATGGTAAAAAAAAAAAATATATTCTTCTTAGTATTATCTAGCTATTTTAATAAAATAAACATTGTTTTGTGATCCGTTTAATAACTGCTATTTTTGTGACAAATTCGATTTTAGTTCTACAAAAATGTACATACATATGAGTCTCATTTTTTTTTTTAAATTGACTTACTACTGTATACCAAATTTCTAGCTTTTCACGATGACAAATCTTCCTCATTTTTTAGACTGCTTTCATTGTTTTCAGTTAATTTAAATGCTGTCTTAATTTTAAATATATAATATATATGTACTTATCATTATGAAAAACTTTTCTGTATTGAAAGCAACACAGCTCGATTTAAACGATTTTTTCGTTCATAAATAATCATTTTTTTTTATTTTTACATTTCAACTTCTCAAAAAAAAGATTTTGCATTTTTTTATATTTGGGAAAAAATATAATAACATAAGTGTTTGTTTATATACATACTCAGTGTTGCACGTATAATTCCGTTTCCTATACATCAGGTAAATACGCTTCATGTTCTTTTGTTGTTTTTCTATTCATAACATTAAGCGCTGACTACTTAAGCCATTTTTAAAATGCTTTATGTGATGCAAAAAAAATGTTTTATTATGTGATGAAAATCAGTAAATACCAAGTGAGGCGTTATGTAGAATACTATAATTATGATAAAACTAAAGACATGATGATAAACTATAATTTAATGTTAAAATTTAATAAAAAAGCTTGCTGTTGTTTAAAAATAACGTTGTAAGAAGTACTTATTACTAAATTAAATTCACCACATATTTACAACGTACTCTTATTTATGTGTGTGTTTTTTTTATATAAGCGTTATCAACTCGTACAATATTATTACGAGGTTTTTGTTTAAAATTGATAACATCTGATTAAAACCCCTAGTTGAGCAGGCGCCAACATCACGCGTGCGCAATCGACTGGATTCTAAGCAAGAATTATTTTCCACAAAATTTAATTCCGTGAAAGAGTCCATGACTTGGTCGAGTGACCCTATTGCAATATTCACTGCAGTGGCGTCGTACAAAACCTTCACTAAATTATACAGTTGTAATAATGCTTACCTCCATTATAGAATTAGATCTTGTGTTCTAGGATATATTTATCTCATAGAAAACTGCAGTTTTTGCTTTCGCTTGTCTTCAATATTTTGTTTAATGTATACGTTCCTTATCATTTTTTTTATTATCCAGCACTTTTTTCCAAAAACACTTAAAATTATGTAGGTCGGAAAATTTTAATAGAGTCCAAAACTGCTTCAAATGCGTTAGGTTAGGTTTGTTTGAATTTATAAAAGTGTTATAGCTAAGTTGTTGACTTCCATGCCGTACTTTGAGAGTTTGAATTCCAGTACAAACAGATTTTTTTAAATCGATTTACCGATTTATGTTCGACGGTATAGATGTTTGTGTTAATTAGTTTACCACTATCTTTGTCCTAACCCTAACCTATTTATTCTTAATCTCTTTTTAAAAAAAAGAGGTTAGGCAACTGAGTAACTATTAGTTCTCGTAGAAACGCTTCTGTCAATACTTCTCCACTAAGAGACTATACTTTCCACCAAGGGAGTGAAAATGGATTAAAATAAATATGTATAAACAAATGAACTTTTTTTTAGAAATGAAAAAACAATTTTGATCCAGTAACAGGAATTGATAGTTGATTTAATATAGATACATATGTATTATCTTAATAAATAATCTAATTTGAAACTACCATTGTTTTTTTTCTATTCAAAGTAATATTTTTTGATTAAATGACTTTGAAACATCTATCATCAAAAATTGGTTTAAAGTAGAGTACGATATATCTATATCTTTATGATATACTTCATTGAAATTTAGCTGTAGAAGTGTATAGATTAACTAGTTAAGACTGATAATTACAAGCTTTTGCATCGATATACCGGGATCTCACTAATTCAAATAACTGTATAAAAGAAACATATTGTAACAGTACTTACATAGGTACATCAATGATGAGAAAAAAATATTTTTTTGTGTTATACATATACGATAATGAGAAAACATATCTTTCTCTATTTTATTTTTCAAAAATTTGTATAGATAATATGCATTTCAGCTTTATTGGCAAATTCATTGAAGAAATGCATTTAATAAAACCATTAAAGACTTAACTCTCTTTTATCCGTAGATTTATTTTATAAGCATGGGATATTCATATTCAGTGTAAATAGTCAGGAAAAAGTTTTTTGAACAATGCCCAGAAAATTTATATGATTCCTATAGAATGAGGTAATTTTACTATCATGATATAAACTAGCTTGCTCGTATCCGTCTGTTATAATTTATAAAAGAAATATCAGCTATGAAGTTACTGCGGAATATGTTTCGCTATAAAAATCTTCTGAATAAAATCTTCAAGCAGACTCTGCCAAAACAATGAAAGCAAAATAACTGTGTAATGGCAAAATTGATAAATGAACGTTAGTGATCTTTGCCCCACAACTCGTTTGTCAAACTTAACGAAGCAAATCCAGCTATATTTCGGATTATGTTCTTGATGTGTTGACAATACAAACGTTTGAGCATTTTTTCTGTTTTTTTCGTTGAAAATCAGGGTGAAATATTGTTTTCGTTTCTTTTATGTTTGTTATTGTTATTATTTTTTAAATGTCTGTATATTGAACGACAAAAAATGGGTATCCTAACACAAGCGTAAAATTAATAATGCGTAAAAAACCCTTCTTTTAAAAAGTACCCTTCTTTTGACAGTTTTTTGTATCTATCAAAAACACATTGAGTAGTAAGTTTATTAACTATCTTCAAAAGCCTTCTTTTGTCAAAGAAGTTAATTCATATATCATATAATTTAAATGCTATACTTATATTATTCTTTTCATATATATAGATTTCAATAATATTTTAATAATTGAATAGTTTTCGACGGTAGTTTTTACAACTTGTATTTTCATGTATCAAAAAAGATTTTTAAATTCTCTTAAAGTAAAAAATTCTATGAATAAAGAAAGTAATTTTCGTACTCTATTCTTTTGAAAAAAACACATTTTTATTTCAACGAGTCATACTATCATTACTAAGTTATATATTATACTAGCATTGTTACCTGGCTTTGAAAGGCATAGATTCAAAATATTTTTTTAACCATCACAAATATAAAACATGTATAACAATCTACCAAATAACAAATATTTAACCCTTTACGGGAATAATACAGTTAATAATACATCGCACTTCTATGAATAAAACGTCTGTGTTTTATAAGTAGAATAGGTGGTGATTTACCCGACTTTGTTATAAATGTATTGAATTTTCAAAATCAGAGACAGTAAAAAATATATACATTATCATGGTGATATTAATTTGAATGTTAAATGCTTAAAATATGACTGTCGATTTCATATAATAATTGTAAAATAAAGCTTATTAAAAAATAATAATCTTTTTGGAAGTTTTAAGTTGAAAACTGTAGATATGGCAAGACCAGAAAATGTCTCACATCGTTGATGAGAAATTTTGTGACAGACAGACACACAGTAAATATAAGGTAAACAAATAATCACTTTTTGAACTCAAATTGTATGATTAACTGGGCTGAATAAGCTGCAAAGTCATGACGTTATTAGTATAGTCGCGTTTTATTTTTATTACATTTAGTATTCGCTTTTAAATTGTTATTATCTACGATTTGCGTCTAAAATATTTAAAAAAAACAATCAAAATTGTCTACATTTAAAGGTAATCTGACTTATTTAGATGGTGTTTACGACCAAATCTTCAAATAAATGTATTGAATCGAAAACTTTGTATATAAACAACATTTAAATATGAAAAAATCTCCACTCCCAATTTACGTTTTACCTTTAGCAATTTTTCGTCAGTCCCTTAAAAAATGTAAAAACGGGGTTTCACTGCATTATTTATTTTGCTATCAAAATTGAAAACACAGATGTTTTCCAGCGGTTCTACTACACGTCGGGAAACGTCTCATCAAAATCCGATTTATTTAACGGTTTCACTTTTTGCAATATTTATTTTTAAAATACACAGCTTGGGCGGAAATGTTTTCTTGAGTGACAAGCCCCTTCCGTCACGCTCCGCTCGAGGGGTGTCCGCTACTCCACTGATATCTTTATGCTCTCCCCCACCTCTTCCAGAAATTTCCCGAAAATTATGTAAGCGATTATGTAAAATAATATTCATAGGGCAATGAGGTAGGGGGGCAGTCTAATGGATCGTAGCTTCGACCGTCTTGCGAGTTGTATAATAAGGTCTGGCAAACTTGGCCACCACGATTATTCGTGTGTGGATCCATTTGGATTAACGTCTGAGTAAATTTCTCGTGACCCGATTCTGGAGACAGTTTGCCTAATTGACTTTGCTTGGTTGTTGTCATTTGAGTGAAATTTGTTTGAAAGTGATACCGATGAGACAGAAATGGTTATCCTAACTGGAATATACACTTACAGACTCCGTACGTAAGCACTCACTCGTTTCTCTAATTGACTAGGACGGCTTTTTGCGAGAAATACTCATTTATTTGTAATTCGACAATTAAACCTGTATCAATTGAGATTGTTTTATACATTTCAAGTGCGAACAGATATTTGTTAAGAGAGTTTAACCGTTTCGTAATGTTTTGTTAAAGTGGGTATAACAGTACAAAATTATTCAAGTATTTTCCTCAACAATAATCTTCTTCTTCTTTTACTACATCCACTATTTATGTAGAGCAATGGTCTCCAAACTTAATAATATAATAATAACATATTCCTTCTTTATAGTTTTTTTTATCATCGACCCTTATCGTACCATATATAATATTATTATATTACTTAAAATAAATTAGAACATTATATTTTCTTATAAAACATTAATTATTTATTTATAAACAAAATAATAATTGAAAAATAAGTATGGGTAAAAATAAATATAAAAATAAAAGTAAAAATAATTAGTGAAAAGAATGGGATTCATTTTCCTCGATATTTTTTTCAATTCTCGGTGAGTACCTTGTTACTTCCATCCGAATGCAATTATCAAGATGTACATCTGTGAGACTGTTTCTATATTTACTCTTAACTACCTTCATAGTGGAAAACGTTGATTCACATAAGTAGATAGAACTAGGGCTTCCAATTAACCGGACTTAAGCGCTAACCGGTTTTCGTTTTTTTTCTGACAAATAAACCGGGTAACCGGTTTAAACCGAAATATCATACATTTTGATTAGGTAGATATGCAAAAAAAGTCTTAATTTTTTCAATATTTGGCATAACAGCTAATACTCCAATTTCAAACAAAAAAACGATATTTATCTTAATGGGACTCTAGTTACCAACCTGCTTGCCATGACAAAGTAACGATACTAGAACTTGAAACTAACAACAAGAACACAGAAGGCAATATATGTAACAATTACTATAACATGTGAAAAAATATTTTATGATAAAAAAATATACATCAAATAAGAAAAATAGAGAACGATGTTTAAATGTAAATCACCTGGATAAGACAAGACATCCAATGTTTAGACAAAAATAGAGTAGAATACCAAAATATTAACTTTATTTATTATGTATGTCCCAACTCCCAATGTGGAGCATATGAACTCAACAAATATTTTTTCGGCGAGAACTGTAAATGTTTTTTATATTTTGTGAATTTTTTCCTATATTACGCAATAAATTTATTGCAAAACATTTTTCTTTTTGTAAAAAAAACAATGAAAAACAAGAAAAAAGTATTTTTGTTAAAACGCGGTTAACCGAAAGAAATAAACCGGTTTTCGGGTTTTTTCAAAACACGAGATAAACCGGTTAACCGGTTTCGGTTTAAACCGGTTTGGAAGCCCTAGATAGAACAAAACAATGCCTTCGTTCGAGTTTTTTTTAATTTTCGGAGTTCAATATTTAAATTTTATAGGCAAATTTTAAATATGATAAAATATCTTACGCGAGCTACCGAAAGAGCCTCGGTGAGCTACCAGTAGCTCGCAAGCGACCGTTTGGCGATCACTGATGTAGAGCATATGGCTGACACGATGATCTGTCTTCGGCCAATTGCTTTTCTTCCTCCCATAACATACCAACATCCTTCAGTTCTGTCTGTATATATTACATGGATAATATCCTAAGATTGTCAAGGACGTTGAGATTACACTGGTCATAAGATTGAGGCTCTCCGAAGGTATCTGTAGCACGTGACCTAGTCACTTTCAATATCTCTTCATGATCACTGAAGTAACAGAGCGCTGTCTTTTTAGTTCCTTCATATCAGAGTTTCTCACGAAATAAAAACACCTCACTACAAAAACAAGCATCTATTCTCAAAACTCAATGTACAGTTTTACAGCTTTTTCTTTATGTGTCATGATTTAGAATGCATTTAACTCAGTGACAACTGTCTAGGTTCTAGAACACATAACTTTAAGCGATTAAAACCATGTTTTGTTCAAGAATTATCCTTATATGATAATTGTTATTCATTTAAAGAAACCATTTTACCTTTCCAATGATGTTATTCCAAACAGATTACCGCTAAAAAAAACTCATCTTTCAAATCTCACTTAAGAATTATATGGGATCCTTCGTTGCGTAAAAATTTCTTTTTGTGTCTTACTTCACAGTATGTAGATAGCATCTGCGATTACGGAACTTTCTTTCAAGTTTCCCAGCAATTGTGTGACATTGTTCGTTAAATGGCTCACGTAACTTTTTATTTTATTTTTAAATTTCGTTTTAGCCTGCTCAATTTAACATGCGGATTTTATCATGCACGAATCATATTTTGATATATTATAATGTATTTGAAAAGATACACTATCCGTTATTTACAGAACATTTATTAACAAGCTTTAGAATTATCTATAAAAAAAAATATTTATTCAGAGTTAATAATTAATAACTTAGAAATAAATGAACGTCGAAAACTGTTAAATAACATGGTTTTTTTCTCTCCTGTAAACAAATAAAACGTGATTTACTGATTGATTCATTGGAGGTGACAGTTTATAAGTATTATAAATCATGGTTTCTCAGCCGGAGAGAACTGAGTAAAAAATAAATAGGGGAGTCACAGTACAGCGTTAGGGGGGGGGGCACGGGTATATCCATATACTCGCAGGTTTTAAAAATCAGGCAGCGACAACATATTTAAATTTTGTGAATCCGTAAACTGCTAAAAATTTAGATTCGAAATTCTTGGAAGAGGTAAAAAAACAGGTCTCGCGTCTTTTAGTTTTGGGAAATAACTTTCCAACAAACGAGCGATGGGTGTGACCTTCAGGCGTCTCCTGGCAAGAAGTAAAAGCTATCTAACGACCTCTAAAGATGTATCTATTCCATTCATCAAAAGGCTAATTGCTCCTCGTAATTGAATGTGCAAATTTAGTGGTAGCACCCCAGCCAGGACTAGAAGCGCTTTCTTCTCCGTCTTTTTTTTTATACCTTTTTAATAGCACATGTTATATAGATTGGTCTTGTGCAACTCTGTATTGGGCGGACAAAAATAAGAGCTAACTTGTCGTTGTTGCATTATGGAGTACAGCTGCTGCATACTCAAAATGGACGGTGGTGGGATAACCAACTTGTATACGAAGTAGACCTCACAATTTGATAAAATAAAACCTTAAAATATTCATATTCTTTTATTTTAATTAATTCTTTATATTATGTTTATACGTTTTTCAAAAATAAAAAAAAATATTTTGAAAACAAATTAATGAGGCGATACAGGCATAGCAACATTTATTTGATTTAAATTACTTTTACCTAAATATGCGCGTTCATTACTAAATAAGGTATTTTATAGATTCAATCTAACTAATTAAGGATTCATTGGAATAGGGAAATACCATATAAAAGCTCCACAGGGAAATAAAATGAGATTATTCGTAACAAGAGTATTTGAAAACCCTCTTTATCAGTGGTGTGCCATACATTTTTTTAAAAATATAAATTAAATTATTTTTAAAATATACACATTTTTAAAGTTTAATCGTGAAAATTGGAGCTGACCCTTTTTTATAAACATATATCATTTTAATTGACGAAAGTAAATCGTCTTTCTTGGACTGGCGCTTTTCACTTAAAATTTATTTTAGTTCCCCTACACACTCGCAAGGGTAGTGGGCAAACTGGCTACGAATTGACTCTCCAAAGAGTCAAAAAAGTGAGGTTACTTTTTAACCCTTGGCAGTTTTGCCGTATTTAAAATAATTCTTGTGCTGTAAAGTGTCTTACATATTAATTTCATTATATATTAGGATGAAAATTGTATAATAAATAAAAAAAAAATATGTGGAGCTGTAGCACTACAAATTTGTCGGCGCTTCGTGCTCCTGCTCAATTGCTCTATTATTGCGTTATTATTTAATTTATATGAGCTAATTTACTTCATTAATTACCTTTAATTTTTCATAATCCATTTAAATATTTTAATACAATTCTTTGAATGTTTTGAACTGCACAGATACAACCGCAATCTTTTATTTTGTTTTAAAAAGAAATATGTCAAATATTTCAATATCTTTTTTTATTCATGTACGCTCATAATATAGATTATATGACTTCACAATGGAAGTATCTCAAAATAAGTTTTTTTACGAGGACTACTCGTTACTCAGTCATTCAACCTCTTTTTTCAAAGAGAGCAGTACGGATAGAAGGATAAAGCTTGGACAGTACTAGTGGTTAACTAATCGCTCTCGTTACGTCCGGTTGTCGAAGGATCGGAAACGGTGGGAGAGAATTTTTAAGACGTCACAAAACACCCATTCCACCGAACAGAAAACGATAAATCGATCGAAAAATTGCTGTTCGTACTGGGACTCGAACTCGTGAGATCCGGTACGGAAGCCCACGCTAACCACTGTGCCGTAGTACACGGTATCTTAATTCTTTTACACACATTTATTGTTATAAATAATCTTTAATAAATATTATAAAAAAATGGAATATATAAAAGTCGCTAATAATCGTTGTTTTATGGAGCCGGGTTTTATCATTCCTGAGAATGCTGATAGATTTAAACATTAGCATTGGTAAGATGTTTGAATAATTATCAAAAATAATGGAGAATTTTGTTGTTCAGTTTTTCTTACAGAGATATTGTTTATGATTATTTTATTTTTTTTACATTTGAATCTTTCAAATTATGTACATTTATTATAATTTATTTTTACAATAATTGGTTTACAATGTTTTTTTTTACAATTAAAGCATTTAAGATTACTCAACCCTACTTTCATTCAAATCACAGAAATTTATAATACACGAATCAGGTGATGAGATAAAAAATCGGAATTGCAATGGGGTATAAAATAAAAAGATTATACATATTTATGACTTTTCAATCAAACCTAAGTTGATTGCAACATAATGTCTAAAAGCCTATATTTGAGAATTTGAACCCTTGATTACGTAACCGAACAATACAAGCGAAGGTGAAAACTATTTTAAAACGAAAGACTGCATTGAAATCATTTTTATTGAATATGAGTCAAATTTTTGTCATCAAATGAATGAAAACAGTGATATAACTTTAAAAAAATACAAAAACGCGCACTTTTGGACCGTAAGTTCTCCACCTTTTGCAACTTTACATATCGGTTACAAAGCGGACGACCGTCTATCTAACTAAACATTGACATTAAACTATAATATTTCATGTTTTTTAATAAACACTTCAGCAGCTTGGCACGTTTCAAGAAATAATTTTCTATGTAAGACTTGCGTACACCACTTCCATAGAGTTGAAGGTTTACATCACTTTATTACCAGCTCACATGTTTATGTTCGTTACAAAATGTTTAACCTTACACGAATATGGTTCGAAGGGAACCTTTTAAGAATATTGGATGATGGAATAAATTTCATTGAATACAACATTTTCTTCATACGTATTTGCACACTTATTTTTATTTCGTTTCAACCTCGGCGATGTACATTTACCATGCAAAACAGAATACATGCTATTTAAAAAGATTACGACACTTCGTATATTGTTAAATTCCAGCGCTGTAACCAAGATAACAATATTATAAAACAATTTTCTTCACTGCAGCGCAGTAAAAAGTTTAAAACTACGAATGGATATATCATTGCATTTAATTTACAATCAATGTATGGTTTTGTGTTTTTAAAAAAGACAAATTATCCGAAATTGTAGAAAAAATTTAAAAACAGCATCTTTTCATATTTTTGTTGAGCATTGAAGTTTAGATTTGCAAACAGCTCTAGCTTATTTTATAATTAATATTTTCCCTTATACCATTTCAGAAGAAGTCGCGGTTAAAAAATGTGTACTAAGACATAATAAATGTATAAACTATTAATAAAAACACAATACTCCTTTGTACTTTATTCCACAATATTTAAAAGGTCAGGACCGGTTTCGCTCATTGCGAGCATATTTACTAACATTTATACTTAGAGTCACTTATACTTTAATTTGAAAATTCTTTTCAATGTTAATTGTTGTTTACACCTTTTATTTCAATTTAATTTTGTATAAACAGCACTGTTTATATATTTTTCTTATCAGTTGAAAATGCTCGCAATGAGCGAAACTGGTCCTGAACATTTAAATAAAATTAAATAAAGTACAAAGGAATATTGTGTTTTTATTAAAATAATGCCTTTCCACCAAGTATTGACACCCTGAAAGTGATAAATGTATAAAAGTTGTTTTTTCAATAAATTTTCATTGACACTTTACACAGTGAAACAAAAAAAATATTCACCTGTGATAAATATCATGTTGTATTTAAGAACAGGAAAATCATGAAAACATATACACTATCGAATTTAAATAAATTATTTTATTGATATCAATCATAAAGTTTTTCATTAATGCTAGTCATATAAGACCTTTCCATTGAAACCTACTTCATATTTTTTCTGAACGGAATACGATAGACTACTTACCGACTTATCCACTTTTCTTTTTTAAATTGAAAATAATTCGAAGCGTAGAGAATCCTGCGTCGTATGTTGATTCGTTCGAAAAAGTTGGAATTGGTTCTTTTAATTAAGAAATTGGCATCGCTTCAAGTGTAGCTAACATATTATATCGAGTTGATTTTTTTCAAAGATTATTTTCAACTACACATTTTACATTTTGAAACATTACTACAACTGTAGTAAATTTTAAAACCACAATTGACTCATTAAGCGTTGACATTGCTATCTAGATAGTTTCAAATATTTTACTGAAAAAAATATCGTATCGTATGATTACTTGTATTCGATAAATTATTACGAACGGGACAAAAAACACTGAGAGAAATATACCTTTGAATTTATATATTGAACCATACAATATTGGGTTGTATTTTTCCTCGTACATTTGCTGCGAGCATGTAACGATTGGGTGACTACTTAATACACAACCTTCATATCAGTTAAGAAATGGTACTATATTTTGTATAATATTAAAGATAACTATAGTATAGATTAATATAGTACTGCAATAAATATTATAGTGACAACTCGCGAGCCGAGTACTACAAGGTTCTATGTGAAAATTTTTGACGAAACAGAAGGAACAATGCGGCAGTCTTCCAAGTACTATTATTGGTATACATTTTTATTTTTGTGTCGTCAATGTTTTTTACATAGAACCTTGTAGTACTCGGGTCGCGAACTTTCTACTGTTATAAACATAGAGTGTCTGTCAGTATTTCATTTAAACTTTTACATTAAAAATATCTAAATTCAAACAAACACTAGGATATTTTTGTTAAAACATATGATTTTTTTAAATTTAAAACTGCTTATAAAATAATCAAATTAATGAAAAATATAACAAATCTATTCAATTATAACGTAGCTGCGATGTTGCGTAAATATCACTATCAATTTTTCTTTTTATAATATCTTTCGGGATAAAAAAAAAAAAAACAGCTGAGCAACGCTCCGTAAGTTAGGAAAAAATATGTGACCGGTGAAAAATTATTTGTGCTATCAAGATAATAGGCAGATTACCTCTTCAAAATTGTATGGCTTAATACGTCTACTATTAAAAGCCAACGTATTTACTGCATAACAAAACGCATCATTATATTTTCAAATCCGTATAATAGGATTATAGATATATTATAAAATAGAACATTCATTGGATCAAATAATTTAATGAAAGACTTGTAAGTGCAAATGATATGTGTTTACTACTTTGAAGTATTAACAAAGTGTAAAAAATCAATATTTTGTACATAGTATGTACAACATAATAAAACTATATCGTGTACATATCTTAAATTTTCCTCTTGAACTACTTAGTAGGTAAAAACCTTTTTTTATTAACTGAAAAATTATCTATATGTAGTTCGAAATCATCTCTATTGGTAAAAAATATAATTGAGGCTTTTATTTTCAAACCAGGCTGATTTTAAAATTGGTGAAATGTGAACAATGAATGTTATTTAGTTAATACAAATACATTTTAAAAGTATTTTAACAGGGCAACCTCAAAAAAAGGTTTTGATAATATACAAAATATTATTTCAAAGTAATTTAAAACTAAACATATTTTTTAAATGTATATTGTTTTACACAATGAAATTAAAATTTTATTTTTCAACCATTTTGAAATGAGCCGTGTTTGCAATTAATAGCCTCAATTGGTTTTTCTTGGTGTTTTGATTATCTTTCCAGGTTTAATAAGATAATAATAGTGAAAGTTTCCGGAATTTCTCGTCAGGTAGATAAAATAAAATATCTTTTAAATTATTTCATAAAACATTGAATTTGCTCACGCCCTCCCTACACTTATTCAATTACAAATAAAATATTACACATTTTATTATTTAAAAAATAAAACATTTTGCTAAAGTGTTGTTCTAACAAACATCGCGTAGCATACGTGGAAACAAATAAGATAGTATTGATTACTTTTTTTGCCTTGAAGCTATCGTATCTGCATACTTAAGGTGTTGTAGGGTAAACTGTTCATTTAAAATTTAATTTCAGCGTAAAATATGTTGAATAAATATTTAAATTTCTAGTTTCTAGCACTAAATTTGTTAGACCTCAACGCCTACGCTGGATCAGACACGTCACGCATGGTTGAAAGTAAACATATTACATATTTCACATTTGATGCTTCTGAAAAAAGACGGAGCGTCAGAATACTGTGAATTTTGTGGAAAGATGAGGTGTCACGAAATTTAAAAGTGCTGGAGGTCAGCGACTGACATAGAAAGGCAGAGAACCGAGCTAAATAGAGAAGATCAATTGTGATAGCCAAGGTTCACCCGGTACTCTAGCGCCAGAAAATGACGCAGAAAGAATCTTCTAGTACTTATTTATAACACTCACCGTCACAGGGTATCAAAAGCTAAATAACAAAATAACAAAGCAATTTCAAAAGTATCACATTGTTTAATTTCATATATTATATTATGTTATTAATCATATTGTGTCTTTCAATTCGAACATAAAAATATGCGTTGCTTTTCTTTTAAAAAAAAGGTTCCGGAACTTTTTTTTTTTCTTTATTCATGTCAGTTTCTAAAGATATGGCTTCCTAATGAGGAGGTATCTCAACAGATTTTTTTTTGAGAACTGCTTAGAGAGTAAAGATAGAAAGATAGGGCTGGTACCGGACTAGTGGTTAACTAATCGCTCTCGCTTTACCTTATTATTTTTAAGATTGGAAGGGTGGGAAGGATATATATCACAAATACTGACGCCTTCGATCTTCGATCTGTTATTACTTTTTCGGAAGATCATTTAAAAAATATATATTTTTAAACATCTTTCAGCACAAAAAATGTAAAGTTTTCAAATGAAGAAACAAATGCGAATATTGATTTGAAACATGAAAAACGTCGAGAAAAAATGTGCCGGAACGCCGTTCTACTTCTTACGTGGGGAAAAAAGCACTAGAAATATATCAACGTACCATCAAGCTTTACATATATTGCTTCAAAGTTTGTATTAGTTCAGCTTGTGCACCACTAAAGTTTTAAGTTCTTCTTAGTTGTTAATATCGCATAAATCCGTCAAAACATGTCACATAAAATAGAACACTAAATAAACTGTCACCAAAATTTAAGTACAATTTTCTCAAGGCTTGCAGCCATCTATCTTTCATTCATTAGTCAATGCCCAGAGTTGAACGTTAAACGAGTGTTCAAACGTCGTTTTATTCTACAGAAATCATTTGTCTTTTGGCTTTCATACCTTTTTACATACACGAGGAAAATATTATTCAGTCTAGTTTCATTGACAGTTTGGTGCTTAGTTCCTTGTAAAATGTTCAAAGTCTTCTGAATCGTGAACTTTGTTTTATATATATATATTTTTTATATATTATAATTGAAACTGGTGAAAAGTTAAATGATCAAAATAAGTTTTTTCGTGAAATCTAATATATTTTTAACATAACTATTTGTGTATGTATAACGAAAAAAAATTCATCAGTTAGAAGCTTGTCTACATTTTTTTTTGACTCATTGAGAGAATATTGAAATTAATTGTTAAATATTGTTTCTAACAGTATGACAAAATTGTCCAATTTTATTTAAGATATAAACGATATTTCACGACAACGTAAACAGAAAGTTTCGTAGAATAATCTAGGGTGATTGAAAACCATCCTTGTATAGCTGATTAATTGCAAACCTTTCTCAGTTTGACAAAATCACAAAGTTTTTTACACATGATTGTTCGACAAAGCTTTTTGTCAAGATCTCTGTTTGTAGATTTGTAGAGTTAATACTTTTTGTGTCGCATTTTAAAAACTTATGTGGCCATGGAATACCATAAAAAATGATTATCAAGTGATTTTTGTATTGAATATGCAAATAAAATAAAGGGTTGAAACACTACTAGTAACTTGTGTTTAACTTATCACAAACACAAAAAATATCTGCATCACAAACAAACCTTTTCGCTTTTCTTTTTCCATTATTATAACTAGTTTAAGGGTTTCAAAATTATACACAACTTCTTGTATTTGTTCTTGTTTTAATATAAAATCATTTTTTTTTCAAGATACATTTTGCCACTACATTAAATATGTTTTTTCATTTGCTACTATTTTTTAATCTAACTAATAAAGATGTCATATATTTTTTATAAAAATGTCAAAGAAGCCACTTCCGTGTTATTTGAAGAAATAATGTATTATTAACTTAAGAATAGCGATAGACCACAATTTGTTTACGAACAGTTTAAACTCAAACATCAAACAGTTAATGATAAAATGTTTTCCCAATCATAATTATATGATTGATTATTTGTTCAATACACGTAATGTTTTACGTAGTTTTACAGTGTTTTACGTATTGCCTGATAAGTGTGCAATATCTATATCAGCCATGTTAAATCGTTTTTCTCAAACTGGCCGTAAACATCAATTATTATATGGAGTGACTAAGAAAATTTACCGTCTCTCTTCACGAGTGGTTTTTTATTGATGCGAAATCAAAATCCTTTGAAAAAAATATCGTGGCAATAATTATTGCTTAAGTTTGGGGAATATTTATTTATGCCAACATTAATGAATGTAATATCGTTTCGCATAAGGCATAAATAAGTAAATTAAAAACCGTGGTTATATTTCGTTATAAACGCATGCGGTCGAAATGTTTGAAATTCATTCAGTCGGCAAAAGTTTGAAGTTTGTGGCCATTATATTGCTACAGACTTCCGACAACTAACTTTAACATATTTGTATAATCGCACACGTAAACAACCTCTCACATTTTAAGAGTTCTTAACAAAAGTCTTTGAACACTTAAAATTATTTTCAAACCCCAGAAGTAAACTTGTTTCAGCGTAAAATGTTAACTTGGTTACCTTTTTAATAAAAAAAATATATAAAATAGCATATTTTACTTTTTTATTATCGATGCAAAGTAGTATGTTGATATTTAATAAAAAAAGTAATAATTTAATTTCTCTAAATCAAGTCGTTTATTTTTTTGATACACTGTTTATTGGTTCCTAAACATTCACAATTTCGATAATGTATAAATATTCCATAAAATAAATAATAAAATGAATAGCTTGGAGTTTTTAAAAATTAACTAAGTCATTGATGATAAGGAAATAATTAAATAACAATTTTAAATAAGGCGGATCACGATTATTGAATTAAATTCCATTTTGATTTATCTTACATTATCTAACTAATTATTTAGTTAATAATTAGTACTCTCAAAATGTGTACTTCATCTTCTCCCGACGTCCAGTAGAAAAGGACAAACCTGAACTTTTAATTCGTTATTTATAACTGAAGAATTAGAAACAGTTTTAGTTTATTCGTAAGTCTGATGATGCTTCTCAAAAGTGTCTCACGTCACATACGTTGTTTTTCATAAATTCCTGTTTCAACACAAAATATTTCCTAAAAACAGAATACAGTGGAACCCCCAATTACACTACCCCGAATTACGCGCTGGCTTGAAATATTCGCCCCAAACCCCCCAACTGCACGGTCGCACTCCATTGTCGTTACTACGAGACGGTAGTCTGTGCCGCGCATACAGTCAAATGTTGAGTAGCTTCTGTGTATTCAACACGTGCCAGGCTATACATGCATACCTGGGCGTCTGTCTGTGTGCGGGATATTTACTACTACAAAAGCTAAATTTTTCGTACATATTTTTCGTCCAATGCAAAACTAAGGGAATTCTTAGTTTTGCATTTTCCGCGAAAAAAAACCAAATCCTTAATTTTGTATGAGATTCACACCCCCAATTACACTACCCCCAATTACACGATCCCGACTATAGTGTAAATGGGGGTTTTACTGTACGTAATAAAAATCAGATGGCAGGTTTAAATGCCGCAAACTTATTTAATACGAACGAGAATAATATTGCAGGATTAAAATTATTAATGACCACAATTTCCCACGGAATTTTTATTTGAAAAGTTTAAATGAAGTAAAAGGAAAGCACTTAAAATGACATTATTCTTCTAAAATATTAGGCATAGACTCAATTACAAGAATAACAGAATACCTGAAATCATAGACAACACGAAGTTTTTTTTCTTTTTATTTTAATTACGGTATATTATTATCTTTTCACTTTCTTCGTGTGCCATTTTGCTGAAAATGTGTGAATATATATCATATAACTCATGGATTAATGTGAAAACTGAGTAATTAAGGAGGGTCATTTACTTTTATCTTTACCTAGTGACCCTCATTTTTAAATTTTTGTTTTTATTTAGGGATTAAAATAATATACAAAAATAAAAAATAAAAAAATCTACTGAATTCAACTGTGTTTCGATTGTAAGCTTATTTTAACTAGTAACTTGATGCGTACGTCTAAGAAGACCCAGTACTAAAGCCGAGTGGTTAATGAATTTTGGTTTAGTGTTCACTGAATCTAATCCCAGTGACGACAATTTCATAAATTGGTGCTTAAATCGATTTTTGGGTTGAAGTCCGACTACATTATACAATATTTTAACGAAACGTTTTTGACTAGATCTGTTTTAACTTTGTTCTTTTATCTTTCTTTTCTCCAAAAATGAGATATTCAGTAATTGGTCTACCATTTTTTTCTCATAAAACAAGTTCTGTTGACAAAATTTAGATTAGAAGTTTATATACTTTACATTTTAAAATCATCAAATTCAGTTTCATTAGAATCGCAACATTAAGTTGAAAAACTCTGTTACTTCAAAAAAGTCACAGATATATTGATTTTTAAGATTAATTTTAGCTTATTTTAATTTGAATGCAAAGGTTTGAAAAGAGCAATAGTTTTAATGGGCGGAATTTTGTAATGCCTTTTTATGGTCACCCGCAGTGACTTTAGAGAAAACTTAGACTTGCGTAACGCGTATAAAAATATATTAACCTTAAACACAAATTGATTCCACCCGCGGTGTAATCAGTTGTCCTGTTTTCCACCCTTATTCATTTACCCCATCGGTCAACCCCGTAAATTGGCTCACGTATCCGCGGGCTTTTGGACTCTGAACAAATGGAATTTCTTCAGTAAAAATGTCGGAGACTTAGCCCCGGGCACTTTGTATTCATACCTACTGCCGGCCCGGCATTACATTATCCTAAAACAGCGGTTCCGAAATCCCCCTAATATCGCTATTTTCATTTCGAAATTGGTATTTTTATCGTCATATCTGGCGTAAATTTATTTTTTACTGCGCGATGGAGATATCGAACACGCTCCGCCTATATCATTTTACATCGAATTTTGACCTTGACTATCCATACTAAACGATATTCATATGATATAATAATTCACTTCCATATTCATTGCTTTTCTTCTCTCGGTGGAGTCTTTTATCGAAGGTTGGCGACCAAATTTCCATATTTATTTAAAATATCATTTGTTATATTAAGTAACAGAGGTAATAACATTGTTAAAATCTTTTTACTCATTAAAACATCATGTTCATAGCTACACTTTTTAGAGTAAATAATAATTTAATCTTCTCCGTTAATCCCTCAAACATATTTTACACATAAAGAGTAGAATTTTTCGATACACTAAGTTTTTGGCTATAGCTTTCAGTAACAATTTTTGTATCGATTGATTTGATAAATAATACAGTATTAATCGAAAACATACATTAATTAAACAAAATTTCTACTGACATAAAATTAAATAACGTTTATTTAAAATTCGACTTGCTCATTATTCTTATTTATAATTTTTTTTTCGGTATTAATGATAGAAAATCTTTTCACAAAATTGCTTAACATATAATACACAGTCGTTTTTAGGCCATAGAATAGGCATATTTATAGTTTGTGATTTGAACACATACAAATTAAATACATAATTATCTCAAATTTAAATCTTCAAATCTGTAAAGCTTTTTGTCAAGATCTCTATTTGTAGTACTTTCTAATACTTTTTGTGTCGCATTTGAAAAGCTTCTGTGGCCATGGAATACCGTAAAAAATATTATCGAACGAAATAAATAATTATCTCAAATTTAAATCTTCGAAATAAGTCATGATATAATTATTCTCAGTGTAGATGTACATAGTAAATGAATTTTCATCTTCAAGTAATTATTAATTAAATGAAATTAAAAAATGGTATGATAATAATCATATAAAGTATTGCTATTCTGATAAAACGTTTTATTATTTAAATTAAAAGTCTTGTTTGGAAATGCAAATAAAAACTATTTATAAATTTATGTATACATAATATATTCATATATTTATATATATGTATGTATATATAACGAGTTTGCACCCATTTTTGAGTGAACGGACACAATATATTGAAGTTTAAAGCAACAGAAGTGTTCCAACGAGAACTAATTGTTACTCAGATGTTCGGCCTGTCTTTTTTTAAAAGAGTACTAATTGAAGAATAGGGCTAGAACTTAATTAATTCATTTGCTTTTTTTTTAGAATTGGTGAGAAAATTTTAGACATTTTAAATATTATATGTATGCTTGAAACATTAATCCATAATTCGATTTTTTTAATCTATTTATAAAACTGCCTATACTAGGGCTTGAACTAGGGCTTCCAATCCCGACCAATTTGGCGATCCCGTAATATCGGGATTTCTTGATTCACTATAACACGTAAAAAAACTTTAAAAGAGCTAAAAAACGAAAGAGCTGGAACACTTTTTCAAAAGATGGAGCTTAAAAAAATGTCTTTGAGGTTAGAATAATTCTAAAATAAGAAATATGTCGCCATAGTCGTTAGCTGTAACGCCACCTATTGTTTTTTTTTGTAATAAAATTAGTGATATGTAAAAAAACCACTGTAAACCACTATTCCTATCCTAGCCTTATCCTTCTATCTTTTCTACTTTCTTTTAAAAAAGAGAGGTTAATAGACTGAGTAACAAACAGTTATCGTATAAAAACTTTTGTTTAGACACCTGCATTAGGAGACCATATGCCCCACATTGGTAGCGGACATGGATTATATCTATATATATATATATAAAAAAAAAATCTACATTTTTTAAATTATTATATTTCAATCAGTTTCTATACGAAGTTAAGAAAAATGATTGTAAGAGTTGAACAAAACTAATATAGAATCACTTACCCCAAATACGCACCACACATTTGCGGTCTCTCCTCTCCCTCGATTCATTTATCTGGGGGTTGTAATTTATTTTTTATACTACGTTGACCTCACTAGCACAAACATTTATTCAGTAGGGAAGCGTACTTACTGATTATTAATTACATATATAAAATATTTTGTCCGCAATGAACCCCCACACAAAAACATATCAATTAGCAGGAAAAAATCGCAAAATGATCATACCCTAATAATTTACAGCGATTTCTTGATACCAGATATAGCCGCTGCTAAAATTCTGTGACTAAAATTTAATATCAGAGGAATTTCGATAATTAAAAAAGTTCTTCAAAAGAATTTCGGAATCGGATTTTCTGCTGAGGACAAAAATTTTGTTAAGCTTTAGACTTTGTATCACAACAGCTCCTCAAACCTTTGATTAATTTCCATAAATTAAGCCAGCATAAAATATCCGACCTTATTTAGAATATTAACCTATTATAACACATATGTTTTATGTACTTAATGAAGTTAAGGGGTTAAATCTGTTTAATATTATCGTGCTTTTAATGATTATTAATGTAATATAATTTAACGTAAATTTAAAATATTTTGATAAAATAAGAAATTAGATGGTTTACAAAAGAATTCCTAATCACAAAAGTATTTAAAAAAACACATGTTTTTATTTTCTTTTTGGATAAAAAAAATATTAATTTATTTTCAGTTGCTTAAGTGTATCTTAAGAATTTCTAAATATCTTTTACATCTACGCTAGCTTAGTATGTAATGAAAAAATATGTTTTAAATCCAAAATCCGGTTTATACCACACAGGCGGCACCACCGTCGAGTGGTCAACGTCGTTGATTTCGATTCCGGAGGTCACTAGTTTGAATCCCAGTACTGTTAGTTTTATAAATTGATTTTTCAATCGCCTTATGAGTTTTTGTTCGAAGGTATGGATGTATTTGATGTCTTGAGTTCCCCCCTCCCACCCATTCTATCCCATAAACGAAGCGTATCGAGAGCGATTAGCTAACCACTAGTCTTAACCTAGTCCTATCTTTCTATTCCTACAGTAAGCAACTGAGTAACAAGCAGTTCTCGTAGAAACACTTCTGTTGGGATAAACTCTATTAAGAGTCCATATGCTCCACATTGGGAACATACATGGTAACAAATAAATAAAAGTGATTCTGTAAAATTCTCTAATAGTTATGTCAGATGCCTTTTACAAGTGACAGTCGATACAACTTTGGCGAATGCTCCGATCAGTTGATAGCATAGTAAATATCAGGAGACATCAGTGCTTTTAAAAAACTTACATATAGCATAACAGCTTTTTCGAAAGTTTTGACTTGACTTGTAGCAATGTAATATTTAGTGGGCTTAGTCCAGTGGAGGGAAACCTGCGGCCTTTCGGCTACTCTGATGCGACTTTTTTACTCGATCAAAATATTCACTTTAATCAAAAAATAATACGCAAGCGTTTGGAAAAAGAGCGTAATCAACCCATTATATGTTCGACGGAAAAAGGGAGTGTTTCAACGTTTTCTTTACTGCGGCCTTATTTTGAATCGCATAAATGAATGCGGCCTTTTGAAATTAAAAGGTTCCCTACCCCTGAACTCTAGTCTTATGATCTGTGTTGTGGTGTTGATGAAAGTCTCGATATTTCATCTTATCGGTATGACTTTGCACTAGGGCTTGTCGGTTTTCAAAAACCGGTTTGAAAAACCGGTTTTTTTGCTAAATTTGTGACATTCGAAAACCGGTTTTTCAACTTCGTAACCGGTTGTGCCGAATTTTCCATATAAGAGTCTATAAACAAAAGGACAGAAAATTTGTATCTGTTATTTGATGCCTTGAAGACCATATACCCCACATCATTACCCAGCGAAAGGGTATTTTCGATATCAGGAAATTTTGTTACAAAACGATTAGTGGACACCTTGTGCTTTCTTAAATCATATTTTCTGAAGAGTAACACCAAATATTTTTTTGTTGTGCATTATTATGTATATAAATAAACAACATAAAAAATTGAAGTTTTTCTCTCTATTTTAATTGAATTATTCATTTTTTGTAAAACTTCGAAAACCGGATAAAACCGGTTTTCGAACAATATTGACATTCGACAACCGGTTTTTTCAAAAGTCGGTTTTTGTATAAGGCCTACTTTGCACTTTCTGTCACGTGTTTGTTTGTCGGTGTGATGTTGTTAGATGGTGATTAAGTAGTTTTTTTTCATGGGGATGAGTATTGGTTTCAGTGTTTTAGGCGATGTGAATGGCTTTTTGTAGGGCCAATACTTCGTTTTCACTCTTTTGTTGATCAGGCGTTGGGAATATTATGATGCTTTAAATATTTATTCACGGACCACAGTTACGACTGCACTTTTCCATTCCACACCTGGTGTAATCGTCTCGAAAAGTCTTCGTATAATAAATATTTTTGTTGAAATGTGGCACGGTCGTGTAAAGTTACGTAAATATTTTAAGTTTTTACTTTGTACCGTCACGGTATTAAGTGTACAATCCAGAATGAAAGTTTAATAAATTCCCGACTGATGGCTATATTAATATCAAAGCCACGCATATTTTTAGTTCTAGTAATGCGGCGAAGTTCATTTTCTTTTGTGTTGTTAGAGAGCGCGTGACCTATAAAAAAAGCAAAGCTGGTTATTTTTTTTATTCATTTTTTTGTGTGACGGACTTTATTTGGCGGATTTATGGGGTTTGCTCCCGTTGCTATAGAACGAAATATTCCTAACAACTCGTAGTTTATTTTATTTCGTAAAAAATACGTGGGGAATAACTATTCTGTTATTTTATAGTTTGTATTATACAGAGCATAATATTATATATATTATATTATATTATACACATATGTGATTTAGTAAAATAATTAAATTATTGATGTTTTTAATTAATGTTGTATACATGTCAAAATCACATAAAAATGACATATGACAAGTTATATTATATTATATATATATATATATATATATATATTAGTAAAAGGAAACAAATTAAATGGTCAGAATAAAAATATTAAACAGTCAGAATATTTAATAACAATTTTGGTTAGTAGGTTAGGTTAGGTTAGGTTAGGTTTTTTGTTTAAATTTCATTTAAATTATGACTATTTATTCTGACCGATATATTCTAATCATTTAATAAAAATTCTGACCAGTGTTATTTAAATTCTGACCAGAAAAATACGAGTCTTAGTAAAACTTATAGAGATTCCGTTTTCAACTTCATTAATCATAACATTTTTTTTTGTTTCTCAACTTATCTTCTTTTTGTTCACTGACCAAGTACCAGCACTTATTGTAGATTTCGTAGTAGGGTTTATACAAAATCTAAATTTTGGACAAACTGATTTTTGAATATATTCAAAAACATGACTTAAGCCGGTTTTCAAGTGGAATAAACAGATTTCCGAATGTCGCAAACTTCATTTAAAAACCGGTTTATGAAAATCGACTAGCCCTAGTTCACAGTTATTTCTGTATACATAATGTGATCAGACGTTCCGTTTTCAGGCGGCGTGTCCCGGTGTCCCCGAACACAGCTTTGAGAAGCCAAAATGTACCATTTTCGAAAAGAGAAAAACTCGCAAAATCCTGGCGGAAGAATCTAGACTAGTGTGCGTGGGCGTTTGCGCGCAGTAAATAATTATTTCAAGGTAAATACTAAAATAAAAAAACATGGTCGTTTGTATTGTATGAAAGTTTGAGGCGCCTAAAACGGCGTCTAAAAGTAACAATTTTTTTAGGTGTTCCTGTTTGGGGGGGAAAAATAAATGGTCACATTATGTGTCCACTATCCACCAATATTTTGTCATTTTTTAATTCAGAAACAATTTAATCTATTTGAAAGAAGATAAAAGCATTCTTTTTAAGTCAACAAAAGAAAGTGTCTCTTTTAAAACTGTACCCGCGGGTCCAAGAACCCATGAGCATAAGGTTCCTAATAATACCGGACCTGACGAAATAATAGTTTCTGTCTTATTAAACACAATTCTAGATTTTATTATTTTTTGCGTATTGAACAGTTATACATTAAGTAAATCATTAAAACATTTGTTGTAGGTTTATTTTTTGTGCGCCAGGTACTTCAAAAAATATTCAAATATTTTTAAAAGCTTTGACCCAAAACGGATATTATGCCGTTTGTTTAGAGTTTCGTATTTTTTACCCTGAGAAAATAACTAACTTTAATTGTATACTTCTTTGCATAATTGCGTTTCTGGGGCAATTCTTAATAGTAAAGGTAAATAGTTTCAGTGAGCATATCACGCAACTTTTGATGGCAGTGGTATTTAAATTTAAATACATGGGAGGAGTTTATTGCTTAAGTCATCGACATTGAACCAGATTTATTCATAATTTGTCGAAGGAATGGTAGTTTAATATTTTCAAGATTTATAAAATACAAATTCAAAGTTTATTATACTGGTTCAAACAAACTTAAAATAATTTAATACAACTGAAAAGGATATTTTAATAGGTTGACATCGAAACTAAAAATTGTGTCACTTAAAATAATATTGAAGTTTTGAGATAAACATCTTTTTGTAAAATAAGAACATCATCGGATGTTAGCTATTATTATTAGTAGAAAGACTAATAGTTTTCTATCATAAAAAATATTGAATGTAAATGAATTATAAAAAAGTATTTTGTATGAATTTGAATTCCTCAATTCTGATATTGCATGTAGTTTACTTTTTCTATAAAAATTATAGTAAGTATGGAAGACAGTTTTTATAAGATAAACCAATGTTATTATACATACACATTGATATATGTTTAATGTTTTTTTTTTTTTGATTTTCAGTTACACGACTATTTTGTATGTTACTCAATTAATAATCGAATGTTAAACGATTTGTAACATAAGTTTCCCAAGCATTATTTCAATTATACGATATAACCCTCACCCTATTTACTCCAAGAAAAAGTAACATTTTTTTAATGTAAAATGTTTATTGAAATAAAAAACCATCTATAATGAATTGGTTTTACCGATGAAGTACTGCTATAAAACTTACTCAGAGAAATTGACAAATCAGTATTAAAAGAAATGACTTATTTAAATATGAATTTCAGAATATTTTTTTAAATGTGAAAGAATATAAAACACTCTTGCTTCATTATCATATTTAATAGTGGGAGAATTATTGAAAGCTTCGAAAAATCGCAGTTTGTTTGTGTGAAGTCTAATGAGAAACAAACACTACATTCAGCAATTAATAATGCAAATTGCAATCGATGCTTTTGCTTAGCTTGTTGGTTAGATTTTTGTCGTAATGACCCTGCGTGATATGTTGTATTAACTGTTTTATTCCACAATCCAGCATGTGAATTGTTTGATTCGTTATACTATCATGCCACTTGAATATAATTCAAATGTTCATTTTGTACGTGATTGTTTACCTGGCGTGTCACTTAATTAAATAAACTCCAGTACAAAAAAATAACAACAGACAAACGAAGCACCATGCTTTATAATTTATTTATTATTTCAATAAGAACTATTTAGCGCTAGTGAAAACTAGACGACTCTCTGAATAAACAGTGACGATTCGTTGATAGTTTGTGTACTGTTATTGTTGTTGAAATATAGCAATAATCAATTGATTTATTGTTATCGATTACCTACACCTACACCAATATAAACACGATGAACATATAATCAAAAATCAAAGTGCTTACAACATTTTATAGAAGTCTAAAAATGTAATTATTTCTTTCATTCGCTTAAAGAAACGTATTTTGAAGCATAAGCAGATATAAATTCGAAACAATTAGGAAACCCACTTCCCGGAAAAATTACATGATTTATCAATATGGCGACATCTATGCCGATAGCTCAAATCTTCACCGTACTGGCAAATGTTGGTAATTAACAAAATTTATAAAAAAAATGATGAATGCAAGTAAAAATAAAATTCTTGCACTTTGTCTGGAATAAATCAGTATATGCATTTATTATACCAGTATGACAAATACAGCCATTTTTTGTAGGTATTTTTTATTACGCAAGATAATAAATGTCACTTCATTTTAATTCGTTACTTTATTTGTGTCAAATAGACATAGAAGCTTAGAAGTTAGAAGCTTTATCCTATGATTTTGTTACTTAACGACATCTGCTAGTACGGTCACGTTATTTGCTTGAATTTTTTTTATAAACATTAACAACATAAGGATTTTTTGTGAATCGGTTTATAAAAAAAGCAATATAAATATTTTGTTTAGTAAATCAGTATAGGAAAAAAGTCGTAAAGTACAATTATAAATTAACAAAAAAAAGATTAAGTATTAAAAAAAATCTCCCCAGACACCTTGCACGGTTACTTATATTTACGCACTATCACGTACTTTATCAATACAAAATAAACTTTGATGTAGTACATTAAGTTGGTTCTAAATTTTAAGAAACGAAACATTTTTTTCTTTGACTCTCTATTAATCAACACTAGCAAATTAATATTAAAACACTTTTAAGTTTACAGAATCTTAATTTTGACTTATCTGAAATATTACATGTAAAATATATTTTTTTTAATCCATGTCCGCTCCCAATGTAAAAAATATGGCACTAGACCTCACTTTTTTCAAAGTGAGTAGTAGGGAAAGAAATATATGGCTAGAACAGGTCTAGTGATTAAAAAATCGCCATTGCTACACCCAGTTATTTAAGGATCAGAAGGATGGGAGGAAAGGAAATATTGTGAATTGACATCACAAACAACCAGTCTTCGATCACAACTTTGAATTGAATAATTCTCAAATTCACTGTGATCTGACCGGAAATCGAACCCAGACCTGCGTGATCGGTAGAGCAAGTTCTAACCAATTGATGTAAAATAACATCGCTACAAAAAAGTGCATTCTCAAGTAGATCTTTTTTATTCTTATACCTTTTGAAAATAATAAAAAGTGTGCAAAAGCTAGGTTTGAATACATTAAAGTTTCAAATATCATACAAGCAGCGAACAGGTTAATAGTTATTATTAATTACTTGGTATAAAAATGCAATCAGTAACCAGTTAAATGTAGATATAGTAGAGGTATTAGAATAATTAATCCATAAATTATCTCATTATTTACGTAGTCGATTCGTGATACAGAATCTCATAAATTTTAATAGCATGAATAAAATATCAACAATGTTTTATAATGCTGTCCTGAAAAGAAATATGTCTCACGCAACGCGATATTCATTTGACACTATGGAAACATTACAAATTTCAATAAAATACATTCTGCGCACCCTTTCAAGAAGTAGCAGTTTTAACCAATGTTGGTTTATATTTATTATATGTTCATTGCGTTACAAGTTAAATATTACTTAATAAATTGTTTATTAACCTGATCTGTGCCGTGCGGGATTTATATAGCCTTGCATTGTGGGCCGTGATTTTCTTTCAACAAATAAAACCTAATAAATATGTACTTTTTAGACATATATTAATAGTACATCATCAAAACTTACCATACACGATGAGTCATTTCCACTATCATTTATCCAAAAACTTTTCAAAAACGGATATTACCGCCAAGGAATTATAGCCTTACTAGCGACAGATTTGAACACAACGAAAAAGCTCTTTTTAAAATCGATGTATTGAATCGATTACAAAACAATATCTTTGAAGTGTAAGTATCACACTATAATTCCAAGAGATGTTACTATATGCATGATATTTTTAAATTATTGAATACGTTTCTTGTGGCCTTTAACCGCGTCTCGCGTACTGCGTGTAAACAGGCAAATTTTGTATGGCCGGCCCTACAAGCACGAAATTAAATGGCGTGTTAACACGTCCGTGGCAGAGAACCGGTTAAATTATAAGAAAATCTGTTTTGCTCATCTCGAACATTTTTAGTTGAATAAAAACACAAAAATAAATAAGACTATATTATTGAAATAAATTAACAACACAACAGTTTTGAATTTACATCGTTGAATTGAAGCTGAATTAAGAAAAATAAATATTATAATTAGCAATTCATTATATATTCATGCCAAGGTGTCATAAATTTTATGCACTTGCACCCTTAAAACCTTTGAATAATCCTCTGCCATAACCGCGCTCTTATCGCGTGTACGCTTTGGGAAAGCCGTGGTAAAAACTCACACAAGACACAGTTTAAGGGTTGAAGAGGTCGCCGGAGACCCTGTGGGGGAAAAACGGCTTAATCTCAGCAAAGTGCCAATTAAAGTCAACCTTTGCAGCGAGGATGTAGTCAAAGAATGGGCAAACGACATTTGGCTGTCGAGCTCGTATCGAATGAGCATGGTAACAGTTAAACGCATACCAGGCCACTGTAAGTTTGGTATTTTTTCCAGACCAAATGTTGCCATTACATTTCGACACAGCCACACAATCCTTTTTTTTTGGAAAAGTAAAAATGGTTAGAAATTGAATACAGGAAATAAAAAAGGCAATAACTACCAAAAAAAAAAAAAAGTGAGTATGCAAAAATATTCTATGTGTCACGCATAACATTTTATAGTGATGTTTTCTTTGTTTTGATATTTGGTGCCTTTTTTATTTCCTGTATTTAATTGCTAACTTATTTTAAAAAAATGTTTTATTAGATCTTTTGCTGGTATCAAAAGATGATATCATTATCTAAAAGCAATTATTACACCCGATTTATAATTCTGACGATGTTTTCAACTAAACGCGTTAATGAGAGCTGCTTTTAAGTAATTTTCTTAACCTCTCTTTCTAGAGAAGTAAATGATTTGTGAAAGATAACAGGATTAATCTAAAACTAATCTTTTGATCACGTTTTTTGTCACACAACTAAAATATCCATGCAAATCCATCTGAAGATTCCATTTTATAACTCAGAAACTGAATATGTCAAGATCATAAATCCTAGAGCATTCAGCTAAAAATGTAAAAAAAAAACATGTGTGGTTGCATGAAAAGACCAAAGAATATTCACTGGCATAAGCATGAAAAACACTTGTACAAACTTGTGATTCGGCCGTTGTTTTGGCTAACGCCGGCATACGCAGTAGCGTTATTTAATGTTGCCATGGTCAATGAAAAATATGAACTTCGAGATGAAACTGTAATATTGAGTAACAATTTACCACAACTACCTATGTGTAATTCGTAATTATACATAAGCGTGGCTTCATGTTACTCAATATCATAGTTTGATTATGATTCCTTCTGAAAAGATTTTTATTTAATAACCGATGTCGTATAAATATTTAAAAAATCTTAAAGTTAAGTACGTGCCATGTTGGGTCCAAGGCACAGTAATCAACCTCAAATACGTACGTACTTACGAATCTCGGTGGAACCTTATGGACACCGCCGTGGCACCGTTAGCAAGAGCCACTGCAATGACAATTTGTATCTCTGTATCTATTTTAATTCAGAACATAAAATAAATAAATTCAAGCATTAGATTGTTAAAAAAATAACTACAATCTTAAGTACAGGGCAAATGGCCACCGTAATTATAACATTAAACCAAGTTGATTTTTTTTTGTTAGTCTTTTGTCTTTATTTAATTTTTTTTTCAATTAAAGAACTATATATTTTGAAAATTCCCTTTCATTTAGCGTGGATGCCTATCATTACTTGTATTTGTATTTGTATTTATTGATAAATACTTTTCTTAATGAAGATATGTGTGGAAAATAAAAACAATGAATCTAATATTGTGGTGTATTGCTGTTAATTTTTAGTTAACTTATATTATTTGACTTTATTGATAAAAATATTTTTATGAATAAAGTAAAGATATTTAATATTGTTTTGATTAAACGTGTGAAAACAATTCAAGATTATTTGCATGCGAGTGAAATAAATAGTCTCTTTATTGAATAAATATTAATAGGTCTTGAGAAGAGTTCACAATAAATAATGTATGTGCCGATAAGAATAAAATAATTTTATCTGCAAATATTTTTTTTACGTGTAGAATTTGAAAAATTTATCAAATTTATCAAATTCTCAGCACTTAAAATTAAGAGGGCTATTCACAATTTTAATTAGCAGGTGTATATAAAATAAATTTATTGTTAATCTTAAAAATTTTCTTGCTTGAGACTTAATGGGAATGCAATAGAATTTTTCAAATATCATACGTTTATAATTGTAAAGTGAAGAACCCCTGATTCTGATTGACTTTGTATGTAAACAAAGTCTGTTCATTGTTTATAATTCCCACATTAAAACACCCTATGGGGTTCACAACCCCCCGCACTAATCTTGTCCCTCTCTATTCATTCGGTTGTATAGCGTCCCTTTGGTAACAAAATATCCCTTTGGCCTTAAGTCCTGCTTAACGGTAGATCCGATTGGTATTTAAATAGGAAGATGTGAGTTTGCTTTCATTTAAAATATAAAGGAACAGAGATAATAACTAAGACACGCAAATTGTTTTACCTCACATGCTTTTTTTAATTAATTTTTACTGTCAGTAATTAAAAAAATCACGTGCTCAATTAAAAATATTAGCAAATAATTATATTTGAGCTCGATTCTTATTGTATTTTTTTAATAAGAGAAAGTCAATTGTACAAATGTTGATTATAAAACAAAAACAGTGAAATTTAATGCCATGCGATTTATACTTTTACAGATATGTCGACCCTCTATAGTGTAAAGATTGAGTCTACGCTATAGTAATACTACGTTATAGATCAGCGGTTGGAAAACTTTTTGGGCTCACGGACCACTAAATTCACAATTTTAATCCAGCGGACCACTAACTGGACTTTTGTACGTATTGAAATAAGAGTGATCAAATGCGCTTAAATATGCACCAAGTTCATAAAACACCAGATTTCTACCGTTGACCATTGTTATAGAGGACTAGGCAGTAGGCACACGTGCAAAATTTGTGATTAGGTTTTTTAAATTGTATTTTGTGAATTTAATGAAATCAGCAATTAAACATTTTCTAAATTTTGATATATTAAATGACCTTGTATTTAGCTTGTTCACAAAAGTCAAACTACATACCGACAAATATGATTTCAGTAAGTACACGTACATAAAAATTGTATTTATGAAAAAACATATTTTTTTTATATTTAAATTTGACTTTGAAAATTAAGCGTTTTGTTAAAAACTGCGCTGTAGGGGGAACGTTATAAGGGGGTTATTTTTAAATGTATTTCGAATCTCTTTTACAAACTTTTACCGCATCCTATTGCCTTGTACTCACATATTTAAATAGTGTTATGTTATACTTGTTTTATTAAATTTTATCAAATTTTAGATTGTTATCTTCAAGCGATATTTCCGGATGGTTTTTTTTAGTGATGATAATTTCACTTAGGTTAAACATTCCCAAAAAAATATTTTTTGTTTTCCGACTTTTCCTATGACACGATACAAAGTTCTCGTATATTGCGAAAGTTAACGTATTTTTTATGTGAAAACTGTTACAAACAATAATCGTTGTATGTTGGTTAAGCCAACTTATAAATGCTTTGTTTTTCCTTTAACTCAATTTCATAAAACAGAAAAAATATCAAATGAAAAAGTTTTCTTTAGAAGTAGAACAAAGTAATTATTTCATAACTTTTTGTAAAAGTTTTAGTAGAATTTATTTACGCGCGTATTTATTTATGTACGAATTATCTTAGTTAATATGGCAAACACGAAAAAGCCAGCTTTTTCATATACATATCATTAGTTTAGTGAATCATGTCAAGAAAACTTCTTTATCAATTTTTAACGTCAGAAATTAACTGTTTAGTTTCCCACATAAGTATTGTTAGCAATAATATATATATATATATAATAATCTATTTGTATTTCTTTAAAAAATCAATGATTTAGTTCCATAGAGCAATAAGTCAAAATTTTGATGTTTTGAGTTATATTACCCATTACATACTAATAAAAGTAAAAATAAAAAAAACACTAGATTTTTCTCCGTTTCTAGCATATGAAAATAAAGATACTAATAAACAATCATTTCTTAGTTTCTTATAAATACAGCACAAAATATCATTTTACGGTTGTGGTGACGTTACAATTTATTTTTATTGAATTACAATAAATTAATAAATTCATCGGGCGTCATTTCAAAGATCTATTTTCAACGTTGAATTATTTTTACGTGACAACTGTTAAAATATACACCATGATAAGTTTTATTAGAATTATTTATGGTTTAAGCATAGGCTGTCATAGTGGATGATAAAATAATTGTATTTTCATTGTAGAAAGCTTCTACACATTAGTTATTAATTTTACTCGCATTTTTTGCATCCAATAAAGCCAAATAACATTTCTTCGGACGCAACACTGACATGAATGACAACATAACCTCAACGGGTTATGTTTCTGTGACCCCTCGTGTGTTCAAAAATATGTTCTGGAACATAATTCCTGGGACATTACGTAGATGTAAAGGGTACATGTCCCGGGATCTTTGTTCCTAAGTGTATGGGCCCTACAACGCATAATCATTATATACTATTTAATACATTACTTCTCAGAGCTAATTCAACTTCTGCCTATTGTGAGGTCAATTGACTAATACGCTGGGACAAGATATCTTATTACCTTAAAAATATCTATCATTATCATTCTGAACCAAGATTGCATGGTAGTATTGCGATGAATCGTATTTCATGGCAGTTTTTCTTGTCAGAATTGTTTTTCATTTATGCTTTTTATCGTTGTGCGGTTGCGTTGGGCGGAGGGTTTGCTTATCTACGTCAAGTATAACGGCTGTAAAAAATAATCTCCGATTTAAACTATGATAAAGAAAATTAAAGTTCTCTTAACCATAACCAACTTCGTAACCAAGAAATACATCAATAATAATTCTATATTCTTCCTCTACAAATATAATTTCTACGTCTATATTTTTTTTCCTTTAAATATTAAATGTGGCAAAAACAACTTCAGAGTGGAAATAAAAAAAGCATTTCCCTGTGGTCGCTTAAGGGTGGAAAGCCTAGCGTATTAATTGTTACGCAGACGGCGGTAAAAAAATAAAGTGGAAAACGAAGGAAAAGGGCAATCACCGGCGCAACAAACAGTTTTCTTTGATAAACAATGCCTACTTATTTCGCTTTTCAGTAAACCTGAGAAAATACATTTCTCTTTAAGGCTTTTTTTATGTCGCTTTGTTCGCAAAAATATATTCGTGGCTGAAAACAGATTAATTTTTGTTTTGAATTCTGTATATAAAAAAAATCTATAAATATTATAGAACTTCTAGTATACAAAAAGCAAAAAAGTATACTTTCATGTCTTTCAATTTGTCATCAAAGATGAAAATTAAAGCACAAAACAGCTTATCTCCAACACAGTTTTTCCCTCTTATTGAAAAAAAATCTAGATGTTTTCTAGACGTTTTTTTAAATCTACAGTTTTTTGGATAACCTTCTTACATTTATTTTTGAATAATTTATTAGCCCCTAATGTATCCGCACTGAAAAAGTCCAATTTACGTCGTACAAAAAAAGAGTTGACGGTACAATTATATTATTATTGGAAGCACTATTTTCAATACAAAATGTTTTAAGCAACATTCTATCATTGCGTGTTTAAACCTGTTTTACACCATCAATAAATCAAATTTGGAAAAAATAAACACTTCTACACACGTTGACTCTATCTATTTCGTTAGGAATAATACATATGAAGACTTAAGCATTTATCATTCATTCAAGCAAGCCCATTTTTTGTATAAAATAACCTAGGTATTAATGCCATCTTGTAGAGGACTTCTTAACGTATTTTTTCATTTATTAATAGTATCAGAAAAAGTCATCTGTACTTTGAAGACGAGTTTATAGTAAGGCTGGTTAAGGAAAATTCACCTAGTGACCTACATAACTTACAGCATACACCACGTTTAATGTTTTTCCACAAAAAAATACTTTACTGAAAATATACTTTATTTTAAACATAGGAAATATAATATCAAACATAAAGCATTTGTGTTAAAATATTTTTAACAATTAGTTAGAGCTTGTACTTTAATATTGTATGTCAAATAACAGATATGTAAAAAGGAATGATACTTTCTTGTGGTATTTATGTATAATTTTGTCTACCAGTAATGGATTTTTACTTATGAAAGAATCACAAATGAAAAAAATATCCTTGTTTACAATATTTTCTAAAGAGAAGATATATAAAAAAACAGTACCATATATATTTTTAAACGCTTTTTAAAATAACAGCTATATGTTCAATTGACTGATGCTTATTAAATAAATTAATATAAAAATTATATAAACATTAATTTATTAATTCTCTGTGTAATTAATTTACCAAAAACAAAAAACGGTTGAGTTAATAATTACGTTTCTAGCCAACAGTTTGTGTTTTAAATTCATTTAAAGATTTGTTGAATGCGTAAATCACCCACTAATGAAATTATTTTTGCGGAAGAATACCATAAGCACAGTCAAAACTTTAGATTCTATATTAACGAAACTATGTCGATTAGTAAAACTTACTCATAAAGAATAGCATTTTGCGTAAAAAAATAACGCTTGGTAATTAGTGAAAAGCATTATTCTTATATAAAAAGACATAAAAGCATCTAGTTTAAATAGATTCCATTATAAAACGGAATAATCATATTATGTAGATTGTTTTCTCAGTTAAAATTATTTCTGTTTACTTCTTGCACTGAGTAATTAAGTTTTTGCATTTTTTATTAAACAACAAACTAGTTAGCAGCATCCTAAGCAAATAAACTGCTCGGCATTAGTGAGAGAAATATTTCAGTCGTTCTCTAGGGAGATTTGTGTGTTATGTCTGTAAATTAAAAAATATATTCACTAAAGAAGAGTGTTATTTCACTTTGGAAAGTTACTAATTGCCTGCTGCAACGTTAATTGCGGATAAAGTTAGGGCCTTTTTATATCTTGTTGTAGAATATTACAATTTAGCTTATTCACGAGACAAATTCTCGAATAGTGAAACTCTTGCGGTTGGATAGAAGAAAAAAAAATCTAAATGAATTCATTGAAAAAAAAAATTGTCCGACTTGCGCTGTAATTGGTTAATTAAAAAGAACGGTGGATCATTTGAAAGTTATGTTCAATCAATTATGTAAGTTCTACAATTATATTGTTTTATTTGTAGATGATTATATTTCGGCTGACGCCCTCATAAGAACTTTGTTATAACATACATTTTTAATCCACAAATATAGCAACGTTAATGTAAGTTCAAAATATTTGTAGAAATAAAAAACTTTGATTTTCTTTAACCTTATTATAAATTTTATGCTAACTCAACCTACCAATTTGATCTGTTCAAACATTTTTTTTTATCAAATATCGTCATTGTTTGTTCATTAGAAATCTATTTTATTGACTATAAATCGTTGATTCTAACTTTTTGAGTGTACCTATTTAACATTGAAAAGTCTTGTACCCTTACCAATATGTAAATAATAATTGAAAACCTATTTGGGTTTTAACCCTTAAACTATTTAGTAGTATTCAGGGCATAAAATAGATACGTATCCATTAGGCAACCCGACACATTGTGGCGAATAAATATCAAGATAAGATTTGCAAAACTTCATTCAAAAACAGAAATAAATATGAAATAAATTATTAAAGTGCGAATGAAATAAAAATAGTGGTGTTTTCAATTCTGGATATTTTATATAGGTGTATATTATATATATATATCAAATGAGCGATTGTCAATTGTATGTGTTTTGGTTTATTTCATTTATTTTTTTAATTATTAGAATAGTTATTTTAAAATAGAAACAATTTAGTACATACACTTATAATTAACTTGAACCATCCAATACGTTTTACAGGAAATTATATTTTATTTTTTTACGCATATTAATTTGTACGTTCAAATATTTTTATCACATTTAAGTATTGTTAACAGGCTTGATCTGATGTCGGGTCTGGGGCACTTCGTTGGTTCCGTGACGGATCACACGGGTGCGCATCTCAGTACAAACAGCATTCTTTCTATCGATGTATTGATTTCTGCTCAATAGTATGGGTTTTGTAATATCTAAAAATTACTTCCAACCCTTCCAATCCTTAAAAAAGTGTAGAGAGAGCGATTAGTTAACCACCAGTTCTGTCCTAAAATTCCATCCTTATTACACTCTTTGAAAAAGAGAGATTGTACGACTAAGTAACACAAAATTCTCTTAGAAAAAAATCTGTTGAGATACCTACTTTAAAACTCCAAATGTCTTACATTGGTAGTAGACATGGACAAAAAAACTTAATAAGTCTTTTTCGATAATTGTTAGAATAGGAGGATGAGTATAGAAAAAAAATAATAATCACTCTCTCCATGTCTCTTATTAAGAGTTGATAGGAATTTTAACGTCAGGACACAGAAAAAAAATACTGTTTGAATCTGTTGCAACCCAATAGTTCAAACGTTTTAGATCGTTTAACACTTGATTTCAATGTCGATAACTTTTATGTAAAAATAATCTGATCTATCAAATTTCTTTCTTTGTTATCCGGTATCCATTTTTACTTTAATTTAAAAAGATTTTTAAATTCGTAATTTTTTGATGAATACCTAAAATTTTATTTATTCTTATACACACATTATTTATATCGCTTAAAAATACGATAATATAAAATCATCGCTATCCATTTACGGATATCCGATGGAAAAAATGTCAGTTTGTGGTTCCAGGAAATTTAAATCTCTTAAATTTTAATAGCAGGGGCGGTGTGTCACTCGCGTCATACAAGGATAGTGTGTTCAGATACAGCCAACAAAGTCATAACAAATTCACGGTTCGTTAAGGCAAAATAAGTTTAGGTAAACCGTAAAGCCGACGGCGAATGGCAACTTTGAGCATTATACTGCAATACAAATAGCTCTGTTTGAAAAAACCAAGCTATGACTATTATTTCTGATTAAATCAATTAGAAAAAAGGGAAAATATTTAATCCTCTACTCACTACTAACAGTTCTTACTACTTGGCAAAGACGATAGTCAAAGTCCCCTTGAGGTATAAGTACCTATTTATTCTACCCATATATTGTTTTTCGTCAGTATGCAACCTGGCTCTCTCCGGATCACTGGACCTCACAATTTATCAACGGACAAACTCACACTCCCCTTGTGGTGAAAGTAATCAAGATTCAAAGCATATTCCTTGGGATTGTCTGATTACATTCATATAAAGAGGTATATCGTTATCATTATGTAGAAATAACCATGATAATTGGACATCCAGATCTAGTTTCGTCTCCAGAAAATGTCTGTCCGAGTTTCTAGAAAAAAGGTCTTGGAACGCCGTTTCACTGCGTTATATGAGGGGAAAAGCACATATTTGTCAATATATTATGCTACTATTAATGTTTTATAGCGATGGTAGTTTTCTTAAAAAAAATAATACGAATGTAAAATATCTCTCTTGTTTTGTTGATGGCAATAAAGTTAGAAACAAGATGCATCAAATATCTCCCTAACCGGAACGATACCAAAGTAAACGCAGTGAATTTGCGGTCCACGATGTTCCAGGGAATGCCATAATCAAGTGATAAAAATGATAATAAATGGCTGAATCTGCGCTTACGACCAACTAATAAATATAAGGCGCCAAAGTTTTGATGTTGCAAGTCATTGAAACAGTTTTTATAGACAAAGTTGTATAATACTAGTAGTTTAAATATATTATTAGAAAAAATATATGTGTGTAATTATATTCATTTACACAACCAAATTATTTCAGAAATGTTATATATTATAATTATATATTTTAACTGTGGATATTTGAAACATGTTTGCGTGATTGAGTTGGTAAGTCACAATTGTATTTTTTATATATAATTGTATAATTAAATATGATAATATTTTATCCGTAAGCCCGCTCCCAATGTGAAGCATATGGCCTCCTAATGTTGGTATTTCAACAGATTTTTTGATTTCTTTGACAACTGTTTGTTAGTCAGTCACTCAATTTATCTTTTCCAAAGAGAGTAGTAGAGATAAAAGGATAAGGCTAAGATAGGACTAGTGGTTAACTAATATGTCTCGCTACGCCCAGTTGTTGAAGGATGGGATAGGTGGGAAGGAAATTAAGACATCACAAACACCCATCCCTTCGAACAGAAATTGATAATGAAATGATATCGAAAAAATGCTGTTCGTACAGGGAATCGAACCCGTGAGGTCTGTCTGGTACGGAAACCCACAACGCTAACCGCTGCGCCATAGAACCCGACGACATAATACATAATATAAATACATGACACTCAACTGACGACCTTTTACAAATTAATACTACTTATTTGCGGTCACATAAAAACATTTATGTAAGAAAGGTCACTTTATAAATTCAAAAGTACATCTAAAATGGTGATTATCAAATACATAATATAGATTAAGCAACATACACAATTTTAAACTATTCTGACGTTAATTGGAGACGAAGACTTTTTCCAATCCAATTGTCAAGACACATTTTAAATAGATTTATCTCAACTATATCAATCCTTACAAGTAAAAGAAAAACTAATATTTGATTATAAATAAACATAGTTTTGAAAGAATTTTTTGATCTCAACAAAAAAATAAATAATTCATACAAAATACTTTTCTAGTTTTGGGAGACTTAATATATATATTCAAGGAAATGGTCCAGCTTTATAACTTAATGGCTTAGTGGAAATTATAGGCCAAACAGATAAATAGCAGTTATTTTTTTAATTAACATTTTCTATAATCTTGACTGCTTTGGTATACCAGATAGCAAAAGTTTTATCCGGTGTGATTTAAGGCTGAGTGTTATTTTTGCCGAGCGGTGGCGCCAATTGGTCGGTTAGAAATAATTACATTTCGCCAAACGCCAAAATTAAAGCCTATAAAGATGTCTTCATGGTCCATAAAAGTATATTGAGCGTCTATTTTAGGTTACAAATGGTTTGCTTAAAATTTGAGCGTTAATCTGGGCCATAGTGCCAAAAGCTGAATGATCTTGTCACTAATAAAAAATCACATTGGTAGCTTTCAAAACAACATTAAGTCCGATTCAATTTCGGATAAAGTACTTACTGAATGTGCGAAATATTAAACATTCACTGTTATTGCTTTATTTTTAAAGATTTAAAATTCTTGTTCAAACATTAATGCAGGTCAAATGTTGAATATTTTTACCATTGTTGTTCAGCGATAACTGTTCAAACACATTTATGTAAGAATATTATAGGCCATTTTTAAGAGAAATTTAAATAGCGTCTATTAAAAAAGTTAGACCGATAATAAAAGAGGCCTTTGACTCTATGAATCCACCAGTTACTTTCATGAATTAATATGCACATATTATTTTATTCTACCTCAATCGAAATATATGAAATCACTTTCATAACAAAATATGTAGTCTTAAGCGAAGATCTTCATTTTATTATGTTTTACTAAACATCAGTTCAAATTTATCCGTGTACTTGAATGCCTTAAGATACTTAAGGTGGATCCCGGATCGTTAGTGACTAAACTTGTGTGAATGTACATAATTTGAACGATTTAAAACATCATTATTCTTTTTTACAAACTAAAACTAACAACTGTAACATATTAAATAAATCATTTTAATTATAGTAGACTCAGCTTTTTATGTGCTTTGTCAATACATGCAAATTAAAAAAGTGGTTACCGCAAAACTATGTTTGCAGTTTATGTTACCTTAAACAAATATTTAAAAAATCTTTATAAAAATTTTAATATTGGATTAACAAAGTTTAATCATTTTCAACTAAATAAATCACGGGTTCCCAAAATGGGGGTCGCAAAGGGTTTTCTGGGGGGGTCACCAACTTTTAATTTTAACAAATCTAGGATTTCAAATTCCTCGAGAGGGGTCGTCTAGTCACATGGCTTTTATAAAAAGGGGTCGCCATCCGAAAAAGGTCGGGAACCTATGAAATAAATGATAAAATTTATAAAAAAACACACATGAAAATTTGCCATTTTTCAGCTGTAGTTTCTGTATAAAAAGAAAGCTTTTATTTGCAACATCTTCTTATAAATAATACATTATTTCAATTGCTTAGAACGCCTTTTGCCACTAAAGCCACTTTTAAAGTGCAAAATATTTGCCAAGTACTCAAATTGTTTATTCTGAGTATTTTTTCAGCGAAGCAAACAGTCTCCAAAAGTGGATCGATTTTTTAGTTCTGGGCGAAAAAAGCGAAGATTGAATGTTCGGATATGGAACAGTAAACAAAACCCGTTCCCGCGTGTTTGACTGTTTGTGCCGCAACTTAATGGGTCTTATTTCTCTCAAAGGATGTCACGAGTATGGCACGCCTTACAGCAAATAATGCCTGTGGAATCATAATAATTTGGCAAAGCACACCAAAAAGTGACTAATAAATTTCATCATAATGAGGCAAAACAGAGAATTTATTACAATGTTACCATATTGTATAATATACATGTAAAAACATCCAACAAATTTAATTTTAAGCTATCGCTACATCAATATACATACTAAAAAACATATTTTGAGCTATGAATCTAATTAGAAGCAATATATAAAGTTAAAATACAACCATCAAGAATATTTTCGTAGTTTCACTCAGAAAGATATGAATATGTATACCAGTAACAAAACACTATAATTGATACAAAAATATTATATGTACTGTTTTTATATACTACAGCAGTAGTGGGAAACCTGTGGTCTCTTGGATACTCTGATGCGGCCTTTTGACTTGTGCCATTAATTTTAGATTAGATAGATGAAGATTTTTTAAAATTGCGTTTTGACTAATTTAAATTTTAAATTGAAAACATTTAGTTTATGGGGGTGTGTTAACGTTTTCTTTGCCGCGGCTTTATGTAGAATCAGACAAATGAATGTGGCATTTAGAAATAAAAAGGTTCCCCACCCCTGTACTAGAGTGTAGCACAACATATTAATGAAAAAATAGTCAAAGTACTCTTCTATAACTGTATGTGATAAAAAGTGTGTTAAAATTTTCCAAAAACTCTTCTGTCGATTTTTAGATTGTCTTACTATAAGAACAAACTACTCGGTACTTCTTTTTTTTTAAATAAGCAGTGCAAAGCTTTACTTGGTGCTGTAACAAGGGTATTCAATCCCGGGATCCCATCCAATTTTCTGATCCCAAAATCCCGGGATTGACATGGTCGGGATCCCAGGATTTCGGGATTGAGAAATCTTGAGCAAATCCCGAAAACTGACTCTCGGAAATAAGCTTTGGAAAAAGTATAGCTAATCGAGGATTTCAAATTCCTCGGTGAGCTAATCCCAATCCCGTAATCCCGGAATTGAAAATTAATCAATCCCGAAATCCCGGGATTGGATACCCTAGCTGTAACGACATACAGATATCAATTATTTTTATGACATAAATATCAATAACTGATGTGATATTAAAATAATTATATCGATATTTGCTTAAATAATTCACTACTTAAATTGACTTAAAGAGTATAAAAACATTCTTGCAAACTTTATTATATCAATTCAACAATTTTTCGTGTACCTTTGTATATTTCAATTATTGATATTATTACTGTATCATTACAAAAACCTTAAAATAAATTTTCCTTTAACCCATTTTTCTTGATGTTATACAAAATACATATTATTTTACTTGTTTGTATTTGGGACAAACTGATTTATAGATGCATTGTAAGACTACAAAAGACAGACATGACATTAACAGATTAACATAATATTGGACTCCTGCCAAAAGAGTGAACATACATTTTTTGGTATTTATTGTCCATATTGAAAAATCTCTTGCATTGCGAAAGCAGTTATTTTAAGTTATCAGCAGAAGAAAATGATATTTAATTCCTTACACTGAAAATATTTTATTCTACTGATGAAACTTAGTATGTACTGTAAAATGATTTTCACAACGGCGCCAATCATTGAGGCAGTGATTCGTTTATGTAAGCTTTCATCGTTTAACACTAATCTGATGGTAAGATAATTCATTGATTATGAATATTGAAACTTTGATCATAATGATTTTAAAGTTTTTTTATATACATTTTGCAGTTATGCACATCACGAACGGTCTTGTGCCTCAAACAACTTTTAGTGATAATAAACTCTAGAGAGCGGACTAACCAGCCTCTTATTACGTCCAAAATAAAGAAGCGGCGGTGGTCCTGGCTTGGACACGTGTTAAGGATGCCTCAAGAGAGCCTGAACCCTGCCTGTCTCTTCTTCCAACCGGATGGATACCGGCGTCGTGGAAGGCCACTGATGACCATCCTCAGGGTGTACTCAGGACCAAGGAGACTGGCTGGGGATAGAGAGTCAATGCAAGTCAATTCTATGAAAAAATAGAATATACATATATCTGTCAGTAAGAAATAACTTTAAAATGAAAATTTTCATGTATTTAATGAAATACTAATATCTTCACCTTTTTTTCACCGATTTTCAGTTTATCGTACCCATCATCGTACTAAAAAGCAATTTTACTATTGATTACATGAGTTTTGGTAGAACTCTTTTGTAACAGAGTTAAGAATAGTATATGATTCCCCGAGAGTTTTAAAACATTGATAGTATTTTGTCCGTTTTTCCTTTGTAGAATTTTTGAGCTGAACAAATTCTCTACGCAAGAAAACTGTACATACCGATTATATTTGTTAATATTAAACATATAATATAATCAAAAATGAAATTCATAACTGAAACAAGAAACCTCGAATGGAGACATTGTAAATATTTAATTTTGTGGAATAAAAGCAGAAAAGTTGAGCGGAAATTCCCTGTGCAATGAATTCGTTTACAAAAGAATCCTAAACCATTTTTAATACTTGCTACTTCACCAAAGCATCCATGATAAGAACCTTGCGTTAGAGTTAGTCAAAATAGGCTCATCAAAAAGACAAAAAACGCGTCACAGTTAATAACGCATTCATTGAAATAACAATATTATCATATTTTTTTATTAAATAAATTTACCCAAAGTTACCGCCGAATTTATTTTAAATATTGAAAATCTTGATCATAAAATATCATTTATTTTGTAGAACTCCATTTAAATAAGGTAAATTTTAAAAAATATATATTTTTTAACAAGAGTGATTTCTTGATAGCTTTTTTGGCTCCACGCCATCGCCTTTAGCTATGCTTCTGACGTTTGTTTTTTTTTTGCTGATGAAAACTTTATTTTTTTTAATAAAAAAACTTTATTTCACTTTCTTAAAAAGGACAGAACCGGTTGATCAGTTGACAATGCTCGCAATGAGCGAAATAAAGTACAAAGGAATATTGTGTTTTTATTAATATAATGCCTTTGCACCAAGTATTGACAGTGAACACCCTGAAAGTGAAATTTAATTTAATTTATTCCAATTGGTCACAAAAATTAAAACTACACAATGCAGTTGCTTGATAAGTAGCTTCATTGATTAAACATACTTAAATTTCATTGTTCTTAGACCTACACAATTTAAGTGTTTATTCGATTTTGGATATAAGAAACGGTTTTGCTTGGCAAGAAATAATTTTGAACTGATAGTCCTTTTTCTATTATTTCAATTATATTTCACTACGAGTACATTGCCATATAATTGTGATTTTTTTTTATATTCTTTCAAAAAAAATGTCAAAAATAATTTAAAAATTCTTACTGTAATAAAATAAATGTGAATAAAAAATATTATTTACTGTTTTATCTTCCTTAAAATAAACCTACCAAAAAACCAAAGCCAATTTTCGGAGAAATTTTGTGAGAAGATGGCTTTTCTGAGTGTGAAGTAATCAAAGATTGTTTAATAATGTTTTGAAGCCCTCAAAATTTTCTGCTTATTTTTCCCGTCTGTATAATATAAAAATAATTATTACTATCTTCTTTCATTATTTATAACACAATACGTCAGGTGTTTCAAAAATATTTTTCAAATATTTATGGTGGTGGATCCTTACAAATACGCCTTAAAATTATTGATCGGAATAAATTTATTTACTGTGTAATTACCGAAATTAACGAAATATTTTCAATCGATTTTTTTTTTAATTATGTCAGAGAATATCATCAGATTCGATTAAAAACGCTTTGAGTTGTCTAAGCCCAATAAATTGATTGCAAATTTAGTAAGTAGCTGATAGATAATTAATGAATGGAATAAGCGGAAATCAAAAGGAAAAAAAAGATTACTGTCTTTTCGCCTCAACTAAAACTTTGCTGATGATGTAAGTTACACAACCCAAAAATATTTCATAAAAAAAATCTTTTTTTTATTTTAAGACAAAAGGAAAATAATAAAAGAAATACGCTGAAATGTGTTAATTCAAGTGGTCGTTGTCCTATTTCAAAATTACTTTGTTTCAATTTATTTTATTAAATCAAATGCTTAGTACATTCATAAATTAAGTTTTTTTTAGGGAATATTTCAATTGGTGCTTCTAGTGCTCAAATCCTTTCATTTAGTCCCCTGTGATCTTAAGCCCTCGTCCTGCTCCCAGTAACTGATATAAATATTGACCAGTTCTTCTAATGATGATTAAAGCAATTTCAAATGAGTTATGAAGAAAATGGTTACAATGTTAATAAAACTATTGTTTAAGTCAGCGAAAATTAGTATAAATAAATTTTAGTTTTTTTTTTGTTTTTTTATATAAAAATATTGATGACATGTTTCATTATCATATGTTGACATCTACTGCAATTTTTAAAATACATACAAATATTTTAGCTAAATTAAACTGTCGACCTCATTAACAGGGACTTTTCGGAACGCATGTTCAGATTTAATATTAAGTCTAATTATTAATGTCTTCATTTCAGCAGTTTTTTTTATTAGATTAATGATAGAACCTATCTTTAGATTTTACATAAGTTCTTTGCCTTTTACGCGGATTTTTGGAAAACGTAGCTTTCTTGTAAATCATTGGAGGGGTGTATACCGAAAGAATATACATAGTAGACATAAAATAAAAACAAATATTTAATCAATATTTACCATTTAAATGTCAATTTTAAATGTTTCATTACGTCACAAACTGATCTAGATAAGTTATATGAACTTAACTTACTTCATCATATCGCATTGACATTACACGGAGGGTAACCAATCTACAATAAAAAATGTAAACAGCTTTTTTATGTACGCTACAAGCACTGCTGAACATAAGCCATTTATGAGTTATCCTGCCTAAGATTTGCATACAAGTGCGATATGGTTTTTATGGGTGTTGTTCATTTGCTACGAATTATAAAGACAGAAAAAAGCAGTCGCAAATCAATTTTTAACATAGCATATAAAACAATTTTTATAACGTTTTTAAAAAAAAAACATTAAAAATACAACGGAGCTACGCGATTTACTGATAATATAATACATTAAATAAATCAACGGCATAAAGATTCGTTCATCCCTGATAATCTCCAAATAGCTTTCGGAAGACTTCTTATCCATTCGCTTTAGTATTATTGTTATGATATGTGAATAAAGAAAAAGCTTTTCCAAATACTTAAAAAGATAAAGTTTATTTTATGTAATATTTTTATAACCAGCTTGTAAAATACTCGAAGTGTTTTAGTCCCACTCCGGTGCCTCGAGTGAAGGTGGAAGGGAGTAAAATCACATTGCGTGGTATCTACCCCTGTAGATAGTAAAGATTGTAAATACTTGGATTTACTTCACGCTGAGAATCTATTTCGGAGGTTCCAATATTTGCTGGAATGAATTTTATCAAAAAATTAACTTTTATTGGAAAAGGATTATGCTGAAAAACATTTTAAAATTGAAACTTATGACGATCCGTTAAAAGTAAGATGAATTTTAGAATAGGCCATTTATCTAATTCTTTATGCTGTATTTTTGAAGAATATTAAATCACTATATAAAACGTTATCTACGCTAAGCGAAAAATATTTAGAACTTTTTTTAAAGTCTTTTATTTAGTATTAAATATCTAACAAGAATTTAAATTGAAGCTAAGTTAAACGTTTCAAAAGAATTATCGTTAACTTATTTAAGATTGACAGGCTATGGAGAATATTGGAAGAATCACAAAAACCCATTTTTATATTTAAATGTAATATTTAATTAAAAAAAACACAATATTTTTTTTTACTACTTCCACTTTTACTTTAGCAAGATCAGGACCGGTTTACCTCATTACGACCATTATCAGTTGATATTTGACAAAAGGATTTTTTCTCAAAACACGGAATACGGTTTTGTCAGGCGAGATGATTTGCGACCGTAAATTTGTACTGGTGTAATGCAAGCGTTAATCAAATAGCATATCGACTGTGGAAAAGAAAAAGGACGGAACCCACAGTTTTTTTAAAACAGCTTTTTGTCGATAATCACAATGTAAACAACTTGAGAAACGATCTATCAAAAATATGTGAGCCGAAAATGCCAAATTGGCATCTAAATTTATCTTCTAAGTTTGAAAAAAATAAGAGTCCGTAGAAATTGCGATCAGGAAAAAAGACTTAAAAAAACATTAAAAAAATCAGTCTCCACGGACTTTAAGCTTGTGTATATTTCATAATTTGCGTTCGGCCTAAAATTATCAAAAAACATTTTTTGTGTCTCATGTAAAAAAGTGTGTGTGTTACGTCCCTTTTACTTTCCACAGTCGATATGGTTTTAATAGTGTTAAGTTTTTTGTCACAAACAAACCGCATTAAAATAAATGTGGCTCCAACTATTCCTAAACAAATAGCTAGCTCTTTCTTTGTGCTGCCGTCTTCCAGGACTTGTATGCCGAGGTACCTGAAGCTGTCGACCTTTCATCATCTTGCAGAGCACACGGTACTGAGCTAATATATTAAGATTCACTATGAGATAAAATAAAATGTAAGTGGTTTATACCAGTCATAATTCATCATTTTGAATTAATTAAGTGTTCGTTTTCAGCAAACCAGCATGAAACTTTTATTATTATATTCAGTTAACATCCTTTAACCTGTCAACACTGTAGTTACAACAATGTCATTTTACAAACACGATAAGAAATCTCTTTTAAAAAGGTCGAATGATATAAATGAAAATATTTCAAATGTATTTTATTCAAAATAAATTATTTAACCTTAATTTGCAAACAGCAAACCACACATATTCATTAATATGAAACTTTTAAATCACCTTATATTTTACTCGTAATTTATTTGAATCCCCATAAATTCATAACATTCTGTCAAATTATTGGTTAGGATACCTGCCGACACGATATAAATGGTGAATCTTTTTAATCAAATCAGGATTTGTTAATATTATGAAATTTTGAATAATTACTTAAGGTAAGTGTGTTTGATTTTCCTGTATATTATAATAGTATACAAATAGTCAAAATTAATAAGTAACAGGTAATTATTTTGAAACAATTTAACATCTTCAAATATTATATATTTGAGAAATAAACTTTTTTTTCTCTATTCGATTACAATCTATTTGTATGCAACACCTATAAAGAAATTAATTACACAAACAATTTAAGTAAACTACTCTCAACTAGTTGATTAGTTCCATTTAGGAAGTTGTCGCACTTTATTATTTTATCCATGTCCGATCTCAATGTGGAATATGGCTTCCTAATGGAGGTATCTTAACAGATGTTTTTTCTACGAGAACTGTTTGTTACTCAGTCGCTCCATCTTACTTTTTTTCAAAGTGAGTAGTAGGGAAAGAAGGATAAGGCTAGAACAAGACTAGTAGTTGACTAATCGTTATTGCTACATCCAGTTATTGAAGGATCAGAAGGATTGGAGAAGAGGAAATTATGTGAATTGACAACACAAGCAACCAGTCTTCGATCACAATTTTGAATAGAATAATTCTCAAATTCACTGTGATCTTACCGGGAATCAAACCCAGACCTGTGTGATCAGTAAAGTAAACTCTAACCAACTGGACCACAGTAGGGTCTTAATCACGTGCTTAAACCACGCCATACACTGTTCACTGTTTTGGTAGTTATGTAGAAAATAACAGTTGGTATTTGATTTGAAAGAAAACTACTGCTCTCAGCTATGATACTGCTTTTAAATAGTTGTGAACAATTTTATGAGCCAAAAAGGCACCACCGAATTAACTAGGCGTGGCGGCATCACACCCTTTCTTTTAGTTTACGTATCAGTCACCTATACTCGTAAAACAAACGCGGATTCACACAAATAAAGATACGTCACATCACAAGTATAACAGAAGATATACGTGAATAAAATTCTGTTTTAGATTTATTGAATAATAGATAAAGCAATCCTTTTAGTAGCTAGATAGTAAATAACATAGTTTTTAATCTATCATAAAGCTAGATGTATTTTTAATGTTTTTTTAACATGTATTATTGCTTAGAGATTTGGGAAAAAACACGTAAAAGGAAAACACCTATTTTTTTCAGTTTATTTAAGAATAAATGTCCGTTCATTCTGCATGTAAAAAGTTGTATACATTACCTATTACATAACAGTTGAGCTGTGCAAAGTTTTTTTAAATAACAATAAACAATAAGTTAAAATATTAAATTTACGTAGGGTGTATGCTATAGTAAACGGGACGGCTACAGTTATTGGACTTCAACTTTAACCATCCAAAATAATAATTGCATAGCATTCATGTTGGTGTTAAGGAGACAAATTTGTCTAGTGTTTTCAATTCTATATTATTGCAGTTTTATTTTTTCTGCACTAGATGACAAAACTGAATTAATCTATTTTTTATGTAATATTAGTAACATGAAAATAGCGAAAAAACATATTTGTCTTAGCAGAACCGTTAAGTAACAGTAAAATTGTGTTGGCATTTTTTTATAAAAGTTTAATGAACTTAGGGACGAAACTTCTCAGTTAATCGTGAGAAACTACAAACTGTCAATTTCAATTGAGATTAAAGAAGTAGTGCAAAAACTAACCTTTATACCAAGGGTAGCCAATTACTATGACAGATATTGGTATTTTACAGTAATTAGACTGTAGTTCAAATAATATATCTGCCTAAAATTATTAAATATCTATGAAATTTGATGCGGTTCATTAATTTATGAATAAAAACATATTTGCAAATTTTATTTTTACTAGGTGTTTCCGTACAGTAATTGATTAAGATTGAAGATGAAAAACAACAAATACGCAAAGATAAAAAAAGTAAACTTAAGACAGATGAGAAAATAAAGTGTCAGAAACTAAACACAAAGAAAATTGAAAATAACAAATAGATGAAATAAAAACGGACGTAATACATCAATTACTCAAATTGACAAATCAGCCATTAATATTATCACTGAACATCAAATTATAGATAGATGAAAACATATGCAGAATGAGTATTGAAGATAATATAAAGACTGAATGCTGAGATTGTGCTCGAGTTTGTCACGTAAGCTGTATGCCTAAAAAGGTTGAAGAAAAACAAAAAAAAGATATTGCCTAAAAATAAATTAATAGTGCAAGCTTTTGTATAACTGCCCAAAAAGTCACGATTCAGCCATTATGACTGGCTTATTGAAATATATTAAGTAAATTATTTTCCTCGTTTATATTTATCGACAAAAAAATACAATATAAATGAATTTCGGCTGTCACCGTAGTCTTCCCGGAAAGCTTTTTGTTGAAGAGTTTCTTGTGAACCATCAATATCAACGTGACCTAATTCTTTTTCATTATTTTCAAGGCCTAATAGAGGTAACTGTATTACTATACTATCAAAACATATGGCAGTATAAAATATACACATCCACGCGTACCTAATGTTTTACTCTCAAGGGGCTTAATAATGAATTTTCTTTTACAGCCACACTGTCATTTTAGCACCATAAAAAAGCTATTGGCCATTACACAATGATTGAGACGTTATTTCACGGGAAACTTAACCTTTTGCCTTTGGAGATATAATGAAAAGAAAAGAAGGTAACACCTGCTCTGATGCTATTCTTTTGAAACTGTTACTTATTGGACAGGCGGCGGAAGAGACAAATTTATTTTCAAATAAAAATATTTATGACGTTGTTTCTGATATTAAGCGAAATTTATATTGTTATGGAATATTTTTATTCAGCTTTAAATCTAAACGTTTTATAGATATATTATTTGAAATTATACAAATTTAATTGGAACTGACTGGTAAATTCGTTTTATAGGTTGCTATTTTTATTAACGAAATTTAAAAAAAGGTCCCAAAAAACTATATAGTAATTATTTTAAAGGTACACTTTATAATATACCAAAAATTTTACATTGCTTTTTTCATTTGGTTGGTTTTAAATAATATATCATTTTACGTCGTGGTTAACTTAACAACAAATAATCTGATGTTTATTTGAAGTTTCTTGCTGACATAAAGTTTACCATATTGTGCAGAATAACTTCATAAGATAAATTCAATAGTTAAAACGTTCGAAGAGAATTGCACCTGATTTTTCTTTAGGCTTATACGAGGCCAAAATGAGAATTCCACCATTTTTAAGAATGTGAAGCCAAATGTTCCTGATTATTTTTTAAAAAATCGTGGACAGGAATAGTTTGTTCTCCTAATGTGTAGAACCAGCCTGCCAATGGGGATGCCACTGGAGAAAGCTTTAACGGTTTTTAGGAATATTGCTTCAGATGTCGACATATTCCATCTGAACGTGGGTGTGTTCTGATAATCGCTATTTTTTTATGTTTTAAAGTAGAGTTTGTCGGAGCTTGCTCAGTTGAATTCCTTGACAAAAAAAAACTACTACTTTTAATATTAAATTGTATTGTGTTTTTATTTCTTCATTGTAAAAGTTTTAAATTAAAAATTTGTACATCTTATGCAATGTTAAATGAAAACTTATTGGAAGGAGTGAAGTATAAAAAATGTATCCAAAAGATGCATTTTCACACGCCATTGTGACGAATTGCTTAAAATTTTCTTCGAGAAAGCCAAGTATTCTCAACTTTATGGCTATTTCGTTCCTATTAACGGTAAAAAAAAACTATCTGGCTAAAACAGAAAAGAGCTGTTTTCTCAAAACAAAATCAATTGAAAACAAAGTGTCATTAATCCAACGTCTAACTTCAATAAAAGATTACGTCGGAACGAAATAGAATGTAAACAATCGAACATCTTCATTCTTAATTCTCATTCAATTATCGAATCACGTAATTTGAATCAGTGTACATCAGTTAAGGTTTAGCGCTATTGCGCACCGAACCATCCCGTGAGATCGAACGAAAAATAAACAAGAGATGTAATAAACTTAGCGTTGAGAATCGAACTTTAAAGTACAACTAATTGAATGAGCGTTGGAGCTTTTCCCCATGAGCCACCCTACCAGCGGCGCTACCCAACTAATGAGTAATTACTTTGAAAATAATATAGTTGCTATAAAACATAAACGTTATAATTATTTTTATTTAAATGGAACAATCTGTTTGTTTTAAGTGAGTTCATAGTTTTTTTCCAGAGCGGTTTAAATAAAATCACAAGTAAATTGTAGCGAGAAATTTTATATTCCGAGTTGAGTTACATATAAATTACATTGTAAGTAAATATAACCATAAATCTTCCAGGAAACAAAATAAATATAATTCTTGATATTACTCACCATTTAAATCAGTAGGTATTTCCATGAGCTTAATATATTTTGTCAACAATAGTTTTAAGCTTAGTTCACTTTTAGGGTGTTCACTGTCAATACTTGGTGGAAAGGCATTATATTAGAAAAAACACAATATTCCTTTGTACTTCATTCCACTTTATTTAATATGTCAGGACCGGTTTCGCTCATTACGAGTATCGTCAACTGATAAGAAATATAATTTAACAATGCTATTTATACAAAAATGAACAGTTATAAACAACAATTGGCATTGAAAAGAAAATACCAATTACATTAAAAGTGATTCTAAAATAGCACAAAATTAAAATGTTTAACACATCTTACATATAATTAAAAAGTCATCTCAGATTAATAATATAACTGTTCATTTTTGTATAAATAGCATTGTTAAATTATATTTCTTATCAGTTGACGATGCTCGTAATGAGCGAAACCGGTCCTGACATATTAAATAAAGTGGAATGAAGTACAAAGGAATATTGTGTTTTTTCTAATTTAAGCTTAGTGATACATTTACTAAACGTCAGTTCAAGTTTTTTTTTCCACTTGAACGCTTGAAGATGCCGAAAGGCGAATTCCGGGTCATTAGTGACAAAACTTATGGGGATATACATAATTTGAACGATTCAAATTTAATATTGAAATTCCACCAAGCACCGTCAGTTGAAATCTTAAATTATATTCAATTATTTGAAAAATTTTACCGTTCCAAGAAACACTGAAGTCGAGTTTTTAAATAAACTACTTTATTTTTTTTATATAAATTGGGATGTAAGAGTAGATGATAGAATATATAGTGTATCTATCCTAACCCAGTTTATAAAGCTAAGTTTAAAAATGATGAAAGCATAAGCCGAAATAGCTATCAACTATATATATATATATGTATAATATATATATCGACTGCGGAAAGGAAAAAACTTAACCCACAGTATTTTCGATAATCACAATGTATATAACTCGATACACGTTGTATCAAAGGGATGTAAGCTGAAGATGCCAAATAAGTATCTTAATCTAACTTTTAAGTTTTAAGTAAGAAAAATAAGGCTTTGGGATAATTGCGTTAATGAAAAAAGACCTTTTTTTGAAAAAATAATCAAATTAATACTAGCTAAAGTCAATTAAAAACCAGTTTATTTTACTACATGCACTTTAGGGTTGTGTATACTTCATATTTTGATTTTGGCCCAAAATCGTAAGAAAACGTTTTTTGTGTCTCTTGTAAAATTTGTTATGTACGAGTTACGACCATTTTTCTTTCCACAGTCGAAATAATAATATTTAAAACTAAAATACTTTTACTTTATTACAACAAGTTTATACTAATTAAACGTCAAATCAATCGAGAATATCTTTCAACAAATGTTTAACGCCACTGCATTTTGAAGCTTTTCTCAACAATTCTTCTTTATTTCTTATATATTTTTTATACCTACAGATAAATAAAAAATCAGCGCTAGTGCTTGCGTGGTGCCATGCGCTAGGCACGTAAATTGCAAATATTTCTTAATTTTAAAGTCAAATACGTGATTTGCTTATTGAAATTCCAAGCGCTTTATAAAATCAGATGAATAACGGCCTTTTTATTTGGTTTTCTTTCCTTTGAGAATAAAATTGCAAATAATTCACATTCAAAACCTGACGATCTATAAGATCTTTTTTATACATGAGTAATCATTTTATTACTTGCTCAAAATTAAATAAAACATCAATATTCCTAAACAAAATTTTTTTGATCTGGGATCAAAAATGCACATGAAAAAACTATTAAAATTCAAGAAGTCTGCCAGCATCTTCACTCAATTGGATTCAGTTCAAGACAAATCATCATTGAAACAGTATTCTTACATCAAATCAAACCCAAAATTTTAATTGAAATTTCAAACGTGTCATATATTTCAATGTGCACATATCGAGAGTCAGAAATCAGAAAAACTTCCACCTACAATAATTACATAATAATATAACAATTAAATTAATTTTCTGCGTGAATGGTATGCAATTAACTGTTTTATCTTCAAACTAATCAAAATAAATATAAAATGTATTTTATAACTGAAATTAAATATATATTCTGAATACATACTATTTGGTTAGGGACCTTTGAAAAAAAATATTTTAAGCACTAAAGCTTAACTTGAGATACGCTAAAAATAAATTGACATTTTTAATCAATTTGTTCAGAGAAAACTATTCGATTAATTATTAAAATGGTTATTAATAACCATTCATAAGCTGATTATTACTACTGAAGACGTTGTTTCAAGGGATATAGATGGCCATTAAAACGATTGGCTTATCACTAATCATATCCAAGATCTATCCTTTTTTCCTATCTCTCTTGGAATAATAGGGATTGAGTGGTTGAATACTAACAAGCAGTTTTCGTATAAATACTTATGTCGGGACTTCATTAGAACATGGTTCAAAAAAATGTACTATAGTATTATATAACGGTACAATTAATTTACTATTGTTTACAAGCGCTGAATTTGAGAGAACTTTTTCTGGAGCCGGACTTTTTAACACGAAAAATATGCCAATCAAAATTTTCCAATTAAGCTTATGTTCGTCATTCGTCTGGCATTGTATCCTCCATTGACCAAAATCGTTTTCTAATGCATTTTATGTTATTGCTGTTATACCTGTTTTGCAAATATTAACATTAATGTGAATTAGGAAAATTTTGGTATCAATAAATATACCCGTCTTGTATTGTGATCCATATTCCCTGGTATTAAATTCGTGAAAATATTTCATGAGCATGTCATGTAGTTTTTCACTATAATTATGATCACAAAACTTATAACTGTACACCCAGCGCATTTTTAATATATATATTTTATCAAATCTCAAAGTTGAAAGCTCATACATTTTAAGCAACGAAATTACATGTACAAATATTCCTTAGTATTATTATTATTGTATATAAATCCTGGTAATTTGTATGTAGTATCAGTTTTATCTCAACGACCTTTGCTTTGGGATATATTATGCTACCACAACTAAATCATGCCCAATATACTAAGACGGGTTAGTCCTTTAGTGTCAACGATTCGACCTCTAAGCATGACCTTTGGCTGGTAATGCGGGCAGCCGACTAATCAACGCTTTGAAACGGAGGAAGCTCACAAAGGTGTCACCCACGTGACCACCGCGGGATGTTTGCCCAACCTTGATTGAACAACCCTGGGCCGTATTGTTTCACACGTATTGATCTTAAACGCATTAGTGGAAAACCCCCGAGTACACAGAGATCGGTCAAATCAGAAATCAAAAACCTTTATATATGTGTATTTTAAAATATGCTTAATTTCCACTATCTAAATCATTTTTTAAAATGCAGTGTATAAATCTTGTTTTGGTTTTTAAATAAATGTGTTTTAATTATGTCACAAAATGTGAAATCTCGTATACATTAAATTTTCCGGTTCTAAGCTCAAGAAATGCGACCCCAATACCCACATTTTCTTAAATATCTATTTTAATATGGGTGATACAATGTTTATAATTAAGGTATTCTTATATCATAGTTTTTTGGACCTTTTGTAGTTTATATAAATACGATAAGGTAAGAGATAAGCGCCCGCTTATCAGCGATCGTTCGTAAGATAATAGGCTGAACGCCGCCAAGCAAAGCGCGCCGGTAGCACATTGATATTTGCAGTGAAAGGACGTATATTTTACGCGCAACTTAAAATATGATTATTTATTAAAAAACCACGGATTTTTATAAAAAAATGTATGAGGAATGATGTAGAGAGATATTTTAAAGCCCTTAGATTATTTATTTTTTTGAAATTCATAAGAATAAGGCCAATAATGAGGAAACCACTGGGGTCCCTAAAAGACCCCCATCGGCCGAGAAGTATTTTTCTAGTCTCAGAGCCGCGAGAGTTAACAAGCAGTTTTAGTTCAAGAGTGACGATTCAAATTCACTTTGTCTTTGTATGAGTTAACTAGCAAATGCGAAAAATCACTGACGAGGGCTACACGAATTAAACATGACAACAGGGATTAGGTTATGTTAGTTACTGACAAGTGTTAACCAATAAAGAAATGACATCACAGTTTAGTTAGGTTTGGTGAGATATGTTGAATATAAAATTGAAAATTTTTCAACAAACCAAAATGATAGCTTGATTTTATTGGTAAGGTGAGAAATTGAGAGAGACTTTGTGATTTAGTGACTGACGACCAATTAACATACATGTACGTTTTATTGTATTTCTTGTTCAGGATGACATTTAATTAAATTTGATCAAGAACGTAGAGAACTCTTTTGTGAAGCTTATATTTGTATATTTTTTATAAATAGTTAATTATAACTAAAAGAACAATAAAATAGACAGACAATTTTTTATTTATTTATTTAATAACATCACTTTCTTATTTTGCACTCGTGCCTGAAACTGACCTTCGACATGGGTGGACGGTAATTGTTTTTTTTTCTTTATTAATGGCCGCTATTGTCTTTGTTTTGTTAACCTGTAATTTTTATTTGTGATCAGTAACCTCTCTTTTGTAACAAAATGTGTGCGATAATTTAAAATAAATAACCGATTATGGATTGAAAAATTAAGAGACCGTACGGAATCCAGAGTTTTATTTCATAAAGTTAACCGATTATCATGTTTATTTGACTGTGTTGCTTTTCAATATGTTTACAAGCTATATACAAACAAAATTTTAAATGGTTTATTAAAAAAAATACTTTTAAAGTTATTCTACATTGATCACTTTTAAGGTGTTCACTGTCAATACTTGGTGGAATGGCATTATAATAAAAATAATAAAAGATTTTTAGTACTTTTTCCCACATAAAATTTATTTGATCAGTACCGGTTTCGTTCATCGCGAGCATTATCAACTGATAAGAAAAACATATAAACAGTGCCATTTATACAAATTAAATTGAAATAAAAGGTGTAAGCAACTACTAACAATGAAAAGGATTTACAAATTACATTATAATTACACAAAATTAAAATGCTTAACACCTATAACATACAATTAAAAAATCATCAATAAATATAAGTGGCAAATGATGTCAATTATAAACCCAATTAAAATTTGGGAAATTTTTAAACAAAGTGAAACTCTACGTTACTAAAGTAAATAACTTAATGATGATTTTGTGTACTTCAACAAAATCAGCAACAATGAAGATTCTGAAAAAGACATTTTTAAAAACCATATCAATTCTTACAAAAGAAATAAAATTTTAAATATTTATATGTAGTATAAAAGAGCAGTTAACATAGACTAGAATTAGGTTAATGAAAGATTTTTTTATTATTCTACATTATTCGAGGATTATCAACTGATGAAATACAAAACGATTAAGAGGTCTTTATACAAAAATAAGTAAGACCCTTAGATAAATAATTTGGAATTAATGAATTTCCACCAAGAATTGACAGTGAATCCTTAAAAATGACTGCAAAGGTCATTTTTTAAATGTTTTTTTAAAGCAATCATATTTCATTTAGATATTTATTCTTTTTTGCTAAATCGATAAAGTTTTACGGTAGTTCTAATAAGTTTAATATGTTTAACCTTAAAAACGAATACCAATAGTGACGAACACCTGTGTTAAGGGTATACGGGTGAATTTGATTTGAACACGAAATACCCAGATTTATTGCGGCACGCGTCTTGGAGGACAATTTAAACCTTAACCAAGTATTTTATTGCCCAAAGACGATACATACAAACACTACCGGTTACAAGTTTCAAGGAGTAAACCGACGTGATAGGAATAAATGAATTTATTTTAATCAATGCGTTCCAAACAATATTGAAATCTATCTACTGTGACAGGCCCTGTAGTGTTTTGTTTTTACATTAAATCGTATTTAGTATTATAAGTTTATGTTTGTTATTAATGACGAAAAAATAACTAGAAAGATTGATTATATAAAATGTACGTATAATCAGTACCGGCTATGGACGTTGAGTGAGTTTTCCCAACTGATATACAATGAAACCTCGACCTACTGTTTGGATGGATCGTTTATTTTTCATAGTTCCGGCAAAACACCTACAAGAACAATGTTAAATAATCCCGCATTAATCGTTCCCCGATTTAGCGATTTCTTCTATCTATTGTCTAAATATTATTGCCCCGTCCCAAATTTATCCCGATAAATCGTTGTTGTTGAATAGTTCTCATTTTGCTCGTAAATAGTTTAACTTCACATTTCGTTTTTTCTAACTCATAACTAAAATGCCTTAATGAATAAAATTAGAAATCTTACTAAGAAACTGAAAACAAAAACCAGGAGAAAAACGCTTTTACATAGCAGAAAGAGTTAACTTACAAAAGTACGCGGGCTTAAAATGTAGGTGCCAAACTGCAAATAAGCAACTTTGTTTGTATTAAATAATGTAAATACATATATATACAATCTCGTATATATATTCTTTAGTAAAAAGTCTACATAAATAAATATGTTGTTTAAAAATTAAACATGTATTTAAGCATGTAAATTGTAATTTTACTAAATTCACTATAATTTGTAAACCAATTGAGATATCTTTACCAAATTTAATTTTCTTATCTTCCAGATACTTCGCCTATACGCGTATATGAGCCGGCCAGCAACCTTTGTTTTTCAAAGACTCAAATACTCGTCCGCGATCGATAAGCTGTTAAAAGATTTCCCGTATTATCGGTTTCCCGCTTTTTTCGTTTGTTTATTACGGGCCTTTGAAAAACGTAGAATCGGGCTTCACTGTTTTTTAATTATTTTTTTGCCGATGAAGAGTGTTCGATTTTAATCTTAATTTAAAAAAGTAAAAAGTTATACTTTTTAAGTGATTTTTATATATTGAATTAATTCAACATCACATTTAGTTACAAAGACAAACTTTAAGAGATTACTTATATCTGTTTTCAGATGCAGAAAAATAGGCAGATATCTTATTAAAGGAATATCAAATATTTAGTCTAAAGACACAGTTTGTTAATAGGCTTTTATTCTTTATTATATTATAACACAAGGAGATCCATCACGCTTTATATTACGATAGAAGCTTTTTAGAAAATCAGCAAAACAAAATTGCTTAGTAACCCTTAAATGCATGATATGTATACAATGGGTGGGTGTGTTTGTATATTTTGTGACTGTACCGGGTTTGGCTTTTCGGCATCTTCAGGCGTTCCAGTGCACGGATGAACTTGAACTGACTTGTCAGTTAGTGACAAAACATGTGGGAATGTACACAATTTAAGCGATTCAAATTTTATATTAAAATTCCACCACGCACTTTTAGTCGAAATATACAATTATGATAAGTTATGTCGTTTTTATACTTCATAATAATTTAGTTTTTCTTCGTGTAGATTTCAAATTTCGTTAATTAAAAAAAATAAATAATATCGTCAGATTAGTGCAAGAAGTCACTAACTGAAGTATCAATAAACTACTTATTTCTGTTGCTTTGAAAATACCTTTTTTGCTTTTTTTTTAAATAGTGGTTTTTATTCGTCTGATATCTCTCAAATGTTGCGTTAATAGAAGATTTTGATCATTTATAGAATATTTAAAATTATATTTTGAAATTGAGAAACTCAATTTCAAAAAATAGCCGGTTAGTACTAGGGCATCCAATCCCGGGATCCCGTTCAATTTTCTGATCCCGAAATCTCGGGATTGACATGGTCGCGATATCGGGATTTCGGGATTGGGAAATTTTTAGCAAATCCCGAAAATTGACATGAAATTGGCAAACTGTGGATTTGAAATTCCTCGGCGAGCTAAAAAAAAAAACGAGTTTTCGTGACAAATTGGGGAAAAAGTATACTAAATCGGGGATTTGAAATTCCTCGGTGGGCTAAAAAAATAAACGAGCTTCTGTGACAATCTGGGTGAAAAGTATACCAAATCGAGGATTTTAAATCCCTCGGTGAGCTAATCGCAATCCCGGGCTTGAAAATTTATCAATCCCGAAACCCCGAGATTGGATACCTTAGTTAGTACTAAGTTCACACTTAGCCGAAATATTTCTAATTCTACAGCAGGTTATTTAACAACTTCAAAACAGGCCTTGCTTATATTAACGAAATTTATAAACGAAGGAAACACATATTTTAGTTTAATTTAATAAATTTAAAGGATTGCTGTCAAAAGATAAGGTATCTATTTTTTAAGAAAATTAATCATTTATTTATATAAATAATAAATAATCTCAATTTTTAGAATTAATAGATTTTCGCATGTAACTGGTGTTTGTGAAAAATATCTAAAATTTATGACAGCGAGTTGTTTATTTGAAATTTATGAGGCCATACTTAATTAAATACCTTATTTACAGGTGCGACATACTGCGCGCGATGAAAATGGAGAATATTAATTTATATAATCGCCCTTTAAATGCAACAGTTCCCATTCATAGCTGAATAATTAATTACTTATTAGCACCTTCCCTCCAATTATCCAGCACTTTGGATTGATTACAAAATGGGCTTAATCGTGCTTTGGCTCGTTAATAAAGAGGCTTTTAATCTGAAAAAGGAATATTCATCTCGAGGGTATTCCACCGTTTAACTTTGCGTTATCAATTTTTTTTTGGTGAACACAAGAATCATACCCAAAATTTAATCATTTGATAAATATTAAAATTGTACGCTCACTTTATAGTAAACCGATATTCACAAAGTATGTGTAACAGTTAATTTGTATATTGAAAATAATTTTTCATAAAGTTTAAATCTTCTAGATCGCAAGAAAAATTTTTTACTGAAAGAACAAACACTGTTGAGGATTTAAGATGAAACTTTTTTGAATAGAACATTTCATGTAACTCTCACAATTTTTGAGAGTTACAAAACTTGCAGTCTAGTGTTAGCACATTTATTTATTGATTTGGCATTTACTTGTTAGAACTCCATTTTAATAAGGTAAAAATATCAAGGTATTTTACAAGGTAGGTACAGTTATAACTGTAGAACTGAAATACCTTGATATTTTTACCTTATTATTAGCACATTTACCGTATTGGTTGTGTTATGTTTATAATTTTTACTGAAACACTTTTATATGTTGGTTCAACTTTATTCTGATAACATAATTTACACTTTATAAATCAATATTATAATCAAGAAGAAAATGGTGAGACTGACAGGTTGCAATTGTTTTCTATCCTACTAAAGTTTCATACTTCAATTGTTTCATTCTAATGCACGAAACACATTTGAAAATAGAACGTCATAAAGAATAAAACATAGTATGCTATGATGGTGAGTATACATAACAGTTGATGACGTATGGAAAATTGCACTTACACTTATGACGGCTGTAACTTTCTTTAATTGCAGTTCTTTCAGAATATACTGATTGAAATATTCATACAAATTATATAATATTTGATAATGATTTTTTTAATAGTTGCTTAGTTTGTCGTCATTGTAAGAAACCAGACTGAAACAAGCCAAAAAACTTAAATTTTCAAGGAATTTTTTCACACTACCTTGTTTAATGCAAATCAAATATATGGTTCACATGGTCAAAACCAAGAATTTTGTGAAGTATTATTATATATGTATGTAAAAACTGCTTTTTTACTAAACTGCATTGTGTACCATCATCCGAGCTGTTAGCAAACAATAAAATGTGTCTATCTTTATAGAAAATGTGAGCTCTAATGACTTTCTTGATAAGGCACATAATTAAAACTGTTGTATTAATCCTACGTTATATTTTCATTTAATAACTAGTTTTGACAATTCATTGTTTTTAAAATACGCGTTGTAGAATGACATTAATGCACACACTTAAAGTTTTAGGATGATAATTGTGTTGTTAAAAACCTTTAACTAGTAATATGTAAGATATTAATTGAAATTCGATTTAACTTATAGTAAAACGCATAAGCAGGTTTTTTTAACCCTCCAAGGACGAGAGTGACCATATGGTCACAGTAAACACCGTTGTCTATTGATCCCACTATTCATCCTTTTTCTACCTGAATATCGTTGCTTTCACTCATATTTGGTTAAGAAGGATACAGACTTCAGTTAGTCATCAGTCTCGGGGACAGAAACGGCCACCAAAAGCACATGCGATTATATGAATTTCCGTTTTTTTAATGGACTCTTTGAAACTGTTAGTTATTTTATTATAAAAACATCACATTATTTACAGTTCTTTTGATAATATATTTGTATTAAGAATATGTTGATCTAAAGAGCTCAAATTGTAAATATTTTTAAAAATATCACGTTTAGCTATATTTCAACCCCGAATATTTGCGTAACCATACAGTCACCTTTGTCCTTATTACTGTCCGTACACAATATTACACGATAATAAAAGGATGAGCATGACCATAGAATCATGCGGGGTTTCTATACAACGACTTTGCGTTTTTTTTTTAACCATTCTCTGTAAAGTTTTGATTTTTATGTTAAGTTTGTCTTTTTTTTACAAGAATTAGTTGTTCAACTGCTCAACGTTTCATTTCCGGAGAGACTGATAATAATAAGAGAAGTGTGATAGAAAAAGATAACAGCTCACAACACACCTCTTTTTTTATTATAGAATCGGATTGGAAGAGGATTGAGAAGACACCCAAATTGAAGTTGGTGCTTATCACCCAACGTTTTGAAACTGTTTCATCTTCAGGATGTTTGCTGGTCCTGAAGTCAAATCGCCGACGCTCTAATCGCAATGTTCCTGAACAACAAATACGCTTCATCGAATCATTAATAAAGTATGTAAGTAAGATAAAAGTATAATGAAGCGAATGTTGAGAACAACTGCACCACTTTAATTTTTGTTAGGAATAAAAGTTATCCGTGACTTCAATATGGTTTGAAAAAAAAATCGGAAAAAAGCTCTCGTCTCTGGAGGGTTAACTATCAATTTAGTCTCAATATTATGCGAAGAAAGTCTTTTTTATTTTGAATAAAATTTGTATAATATAATAAAAAGGTTTGTACCAATTTAATTAACGCAAAATTGAGGTATGTCTATAATATTTTCTGCATTATAGATTGCAATGCTTTTTTTGCACAAAATTCTATATTAGAAAAACAGAAAAAATCTTAAAAACTAGACATTCAGAACACATGGCCGCTTTTAGATTAAAAAAAGATACATCGACTTTCGCCAATCACTTGATGTCAGAGAACCATGTGTTTAATGCATCCGCAGATTGAAATCCGAATGGATTAAAATCCTACACTTTAACACAGATGAGCATTGGTTGTTTTTCAAGGAAATTTTAGAAAGAAATAGGGCAAATTTAAACTGTTTACTAAGTTTGAATAAGCAGGTAAATCTGCCGAATTCCTTACTCTTGTATCCTATATGTAAGAAAATAAAATTATATTTTTTTCAATAATAATCATAAAATTTGTGTGAATGTACATAATTTGAACTTTTTAAATTTAAGAATATAATATCAAGATAAACTTAAATTAGCAGCTCTCAGAGGAAACCAGTTCTAACTTTATTAAATAAATGTAACATTTAAGCAAGTGTTATGCCCCCAAGTTATGAACAGTTAACAACTTAAAAGTGAGTAATATTTATTATTACTGATAATTTTAGGCAATTTAATTTTAACAAAAAACTTCTAACAAAATTAACCATAGTTTTCTTTGCAGAATATAACGACATGTACAAATAATATTTTTTATGAAACAAAAGCGTCAGATAGTATTTTTTTGTTTATTTTATATTGGTTTGGTGTGCAATGGATTTGGAGCTACCTTTGCGATAGGCTAGTTATTGTGTTCGAAACGATCCGTAAATCTTTGCTCGATTCTTGTCCATTAATTACGATAATAGTTAATTCTGTCGTTTATCTCCATCCGCCGAATGTTGTAGAAAGTTCTCAACCGGAAGAATGAGATAACGAAGGAATTCCGAACTTTCTCGGATACCTTATTACGGTGTCATTTTGTTGATTTTATTTTTCTTATGTTTTTCATATTACGACGCACCATTTTGTGATTATTAAACATCATATCAAAAACAATAATTCTTGACTCCGAATACCTAAACTAGGTTTGCTCGAGAACCAGTTTTTTTTTATTTTGCTTTACTTGGTTATTTTAATTCACTAATATTAAAATTCACATAGGGTAAAAATATCAACGTATTTCAGTTCTACATGTTTTTATATTGTATGCGTTGATAGCTATTTCGGCTTTCGCCATCGTCAGAACTATTCTGTTATAGTTCTGACGATGGCGAAAACCGAAATAGCTATCAACGAATAAAATATAAAAACCTGTAGAACTGAAATACGTTGATATTTTTACCCCATTAAAATAGAGTTCTACCAAGTAAATGCCAAATCAATAAATAAATTAAAATTCACATGTTTGTGATGTTTAAAAGCACCATTTTTTCAAGCCGACCGCAAAATCACTATTTTCATATTCTCCTATTCAAATTATATGGCACAAAAATGTGAAACTTTATTTTAATAATTTCATTTTATTGACCGACAGTTAACTGTTCTGTATAGTATCTAAAATTAAAATATTTCAGATTAAAATGTGACATATTTTTTAATGTTTTTCATTTCAGATTTAAAAAGTTCCATTCTAATTACGGTTAAAAAGAATATACTTACGTCTATGGTTTTATAATAAATGGACTAATTGTCATGCTCTGAATTCATTTCACCTGCTTTAATACGAATTTTAACTGAAGCGTAAAAGGGCTTAAGGTGTTCTGTTAAATTATAACTTACTCTTCTCACCAGGTCTGGATTGGTGAGTATTTATTGCCTGTTAAACTAATTTCGCAATTAAAATCAAGAAGGTTTTGTTTTAAAACTATTTTACATGAAGTTTAGTGTTCGTTGTTATTGGTTCTGTTGCGGTGTTCTTGGGTTGAATTCCAGTAGTTCAATTCCTTTCTTTACATCTAATTCTAAAAATTGGATGTAGCAATTACCATTACCTTACTAATAATCTTTCTTATCTCTTCCAAAAACGATCCAGGCTTCTTAAAAAAACCAGTTATCTTATAAAAACTGCTTGCGTTTAGATACCTGATTTAAAGCACGTGTACCTACATCTGTTGCTAACGCGGTTGACTTTTTCACTGAAATGGGTCAAAATATCAACGGTATTTTTCTCAAATGTTATTCAAATCAATTTTTATATTATTTTTAATATGTTTCATTGAGCAATTTATATTTTTTATATCTAGTGACATCGAGAAGTCTTTTTTTAAGTTTTCAATCTCTTCCGAAATGAATGAATTTTCATCCAAAAGGTTCGTTTTACTAATGTTTACAATACTGCTCTTTACATTTTTTAATTTTCAATCTTTACTTCAGAAAATATGATGATTTATTGCTATAGATACAAGATACTTTTGATTTTTATGTACATAGAATCAGTTTTGGGATCATTTACTTTTTATGAATCACGTAACCTATTTTTTAACTAAACAATTGTGTATTTTATCAAGTACGACATAATACGATTATATCAGTTTCTGAAAGAAGAAAAAACGCTGCTGTCTAAAAACTATTTTATTTATTAACATGGTACATTTCTGCCACGCAGGCTAAAATTTATAATCTTCATCATTATCTTTCAACAAAATAAACGTATTTAACCTTTCACCAAAAGTAAGCTGCACATTAATTAAAAACCTAACCTAATCTAACCCAACCTATCTTTACATTTAAAAATAAAATATCGGAAGCCTATTATTTTTTTATTGCTTCCAAAACTGACTCAAATACACTGTTAAGTTAGGTTAGGTTATGTAAGATTGAATTGTATGTTATTACCTTCGCCATACCATTTATAAGTGTGTTTATATAATTATTTAATAGTTTATAGAAATGAATAAATACTTTTTTTCTAGAATTTAAAAAAAAAAAGTTGACACGATAACAAGAAAGTACGACTATCTCTCGCACAGGAATACTTTTTTACAATAGTTATGAGATTTTTTGTAATATTTCGGTAAACTGTGTGTTTTTTCATTATTATTTTATACACACGTAAATATATCTACGTTGTAAAGGAAAAATGAAGTTACCCTCAGTTTTCCAAAAGAGCTTTTTTTGATAATCACAATTTATACAACTTGACACACATTCTATCAAAAGGATGGAAGCTGAAAATGCCGAATAAGTATCTAAATTTAGCTTTTAATTTTGAAAAAGGTGACCTTGTAAAAAAATAAAACCAGAAAAAACACTGAAATAAAGGTTTTTCCGAGACAATTTTTATAATTAATATTAGGTTATGTCAATTAAACGACAGTTTAGAAGTATCCGTGCACTTCAAGGTTGTGTATAATTCATAATTTACATTTGTCACAAAATCATCAAAACACGTTTTTAGCGCCTCCTGTAAAATTTGATATGTGTGGGTTATGTTCTTTTTTCTTTCCACAGTCGATATGAATAGCCAAAATTATAGTAACACAATAAAAAATTCTGCTAGTCTGCCTCTGATCGTTAAAGCAAAGTAAACAAACTGAGTGCGGTAAGGCATCGTATGAATTTAGCCATTGCAAAAATATACTTTTGGTAGTTGGATACAAGCGTACAAATGACTGGCAATTAACTCCTATCTGCATGCACATAATTACTAGCCATAAAAGCAGTAAGTAGTTTACTACATGCAAATCGTCACAAATAAAAGCATTCTGCTTAATATCAGGCTTTATTGTGATCTATTAGTAGCCACCGTAAATGAATAAGTATTTTATGATAATTGTTTGACGTTTTGCTTAAGCAAATGTTCTCAAACGTCGCCTGCTGTGGCCCAGTTGGTTGGAGCTTGCTCTACCGATCACGCAGGTCTAAGTTCGAATCCTGGTTAGATCACAGTGAATTTGAGAATTATACAATTCAAAGTGTGATCGAAGACTGGGTGTCTGTGATGTCAATTCGCAATATTTCTTCTCTTCCCATCCTTCTGATCCTTTAAAAACTGGGTCTAGCAATAGCGATTAGTCAACCACTAGTACTGTTATAGCCTTATCCTTCTTTCCCTACTACTCACTTTGAAAATAGTGTGGTTAGCGACTGAGTAACAAACAGTTCTAGTAGGAAAAACTTTCTGTTGAGATACCTCCATTATGAGCACATATGATCAACATTATGAGCAGACATGGATAAAAAATCGTTCTCAGAATAAAAATACCATTTTTTATAACAAATAAAGATATTTTTACCAAGTCTTCTCCCAATGTGATACATATAGACTTCTTATGAATTTGATCTCAACAGATGTGTTACAACGAGAACTGCTTGTTATTCAAGTGCTCAAGCTCTAATTAAAAAAAAGAGTAGGGATAGAAGGATAGGGCTAGAACTAGTGGTTAGCTAATCGCTGTCGCTCTTACCGTTTATAGAATAGGATGGGAAGGAGGGGTAATCCAAGATATCACATACATCTATGCATTCAAACGAATATTCATAAATCGAATATAAATCATTTTTTAAAACTTTCCGTTCCGAGATTTGAATCATTGACCTCCGTAACCGAAGCCAACGACGTTGACTACTCGACCTCGCAGAATACCATGACTTAAAAAATAAGTTATTTTTTTATTTTTTCTAATAATGTTTCAAGCAAAAATATTATAAGTACCAAAAAAATATATCAAATCTTCGTATTTTCAATAAGCCAAAATAAACACTAAAATACGATTATGTTGTTTTTTTTATAAGACGGTGAAAGATCGTTGTTATAGTGATTCTATCTAATAAATACTAACAATTAATAATATTTTTTCTGCGTAGATAATTGCCTTCAAAAAGCCCGGATGTATGTTTTAAAACAAATTTGGCCTGTGCAGGTATGTAAATGGATTTTAAAGTACCATTAAAATTAATATACAAGATTATTTTTCAATTTTTGTTCCGGCTTTATAAATTGATCTGATTTGTAATAATTTTATTTTTTAAATGCTTCCTTGCTGATTAATAGTGTTGATATTTCAATAATACTATAAAATTATTATTACAATTTAAGTCGATAAATATTGTGTTTCTTTCATATCGATAAAGATTATGTAACGCCCCGTGGTACGTGCGTAAATCGCTGCTTTACAGTGACTTAAAAATACCTACCATCTGCGAGTTCGCTCGTGAAATATTTCAAAAGTTTCACAGCGAGATAGGAAAACATTATAACTCAACGATCTTTAATCTTCACAACTATGACGAGACAATGAATGCATGAGAATCCCTTTAGACCGAGATCAGTTCTGTTCGACGACCCGCCATAGATTTTATGTTTTGTCTAATAATAATAAACAATTTAAGAACGATTTTAGCATAATGAAAATGACTCTCATTGGTGAACTTACTTGTGTACTTTATGTATGCGTATGTGTGTAAACATTCATTGATAAAGTAAGTGGGGAAGCTTAAAGAATTTTATTTGCAAAATAGCGCATATGGAGTCCCCGTAAACAGGCTTCAATGAGAATTTCTTACCTCTGTGGTGATCACGCCCTTCCGTTAGAAACGATGGTAAGGGAATACAATATTCCAAAACATTAGCGATGAAGGAGACTCGAAGAACTTTAACGATAACGCGTTCTGGTACTTGAACCTCCATAAATTTGATAACCAAAAAAAAGATCCTGATGATATTTAAAATCTAATGAAAAAATAGTTAACAGATATATATGCGCCAATCACTTAAAAAACACACAGCAAAATTGACTTTCATAATATCATAAATGTAACATTACGTAAAACAAGTACCTTTCAATTCTCATTAAGCCATTGTGTTTTATTCCATAGGTATTAGATACCATATTTTCAGTTCTACAAACTCAAGTGTAAAAAAAATGAAAAATATTATTTGATGATCGTTATCTCCACATTTCATTTAACAATGAAATGAGTTGCCACTGAGCATGTTGTGCTTTGAAAAAAGCACCATCACTGGTTAGTTGTGTGCGTCCTCTTTATATAAGCTACAGTGAGCTTTCATCTGAGCCTGGCAAATCCACCCCTAATGACGGATCTCCGGCGAAACCCTTTATACGCGTCACGTGTCATTGTCGCCATGTTATTTCCATAAAACGAAAGATAATTATGAATACTTTTTGTATGCTTGATTTGAAAGTCGTCTGGCCAATAGAAAATTGCAATTAAATCTACAGTTTTTTTACTAACAATAGATAAACTGTCAACCGAGAAAAAAAACTTTAATCAATATTTCCTCCCAATGTGGAATTATATACTATATGACTCTTAATGGAGGTATCTCGATAAAAGTATTTTTACAATGTTTCTCTATTGTTTCTCTTAGCCTTTCTTTTTTCAAAGAGAGTAGGTGGTATAGAAAATATAAGGTTATGACAGTACTATAATATAATATACTTCGTGGTACGTGCGTAGCTCGCTGCTTTACAGAGACTTAAAAATGCCTACCATCTGCGAGTTCGTTCGTGAAATATTTCAAAAGTTAAACAGCGAGGTAGGAAAACATTATAACTCAACGATCTTTAACCTTCACAACTATGATGAATGAATCAGGGAAACGAGTAATGTCAAATCAAAGATATCGTCAGCGTCCTGACATTATATCAGATAAGGTGTTTATTAGGACGTCTAATCCAAGGTTTCTTAAATCCTGAATACAGATAAATTTGGGAATCGCAAAATCCCGGGGATGGTATTAAGAGAATTTTTTATAATATATAAAAAAAAAATACCAATTCAATGCTTGGAAGTTGAATGACCAAAATTTTTCTCTGTTTAGGACTTATATTATAATGGGTCTCTTTCACACTAATAAAATACATACTTTTTTAAAATATTACTAAAAATTCCTTTTTCACTGCAATAATGAATAACTGGCTGACCAGTTGCGTGGTCGAATAGCTGACGTCGTTGGCTTCGGCTACGGAGGTCACGAGTTCAAATCCCAGCACAGATAGTTTTTATAAAATGATTTTCAATTTTTTATGGATTTCTATCCGAAAGCGTGAATGTCTTATTTTCCTCCCACTCATTTTGTCTTAAAAACGGTCGTAGTGATTAGCTAACCACTAGTCCTGTTCTTCTATCTCTAATTTCTTCAATACAAAATATAGGTTGTGCAGCTGAGTAACAAACAGTTGTCGGTGAAAAACTACCTCTATTAGGTGTCCTTATAATCGACATTGGTAGCGGACATGGCTAAAAATGAATAACTCACACAAACAGCAGGAGTTCACTATAAGCCCAGTTTAATGATACTATGGCTTTTGCGTTCAAATAGCTGTGATATCGCTAATTGGTGCACTAATTATAGCGCCAATACAAAGCAACAAAAGAAAAAAGTCATAGAGTTATAAAGCTCCATTCAGGCGTTTGCCAAGAGACAGCTACACTTTTTAATCAAAATATACACATTTTAATATACCGTTTATACAATAGCTTTATCTGATATATCGTGCAGAATGCCTTATTGCATATCGACTGTGGAAAGGAAAAAAGACGTAACCCACAGTTTTTTTCAAAACAGATTTTTTTCGATAATCATAATGTGTAAATTGTGTGAAAAAAAAATATGATTATCGTTCATCGTGTATCAAGTTGTACACTGTACAATTTGATACATGATCTATCAAAAAGATGTACGCTGAAAATGCTGAATTAGTTTCTGAATTTAGGTTTAAAGTTAGACAAAAGTAGGGCCGAAATCTCTAAAAAACGTTATGTGTGTCTCCTGTAAAATTCGTTATGTATGGATATTTCTTTCAGTTATATGTTATTTATCACTGAACTTAAACAGCGTATGAACATCTTTTAATTATCTTACTACTAACTAAAATCGCTTAATGCTTTCAATCATTCCCGATTCTTTGAAAACGAAACAAATGTGTGCCGTTAACTAAAATTCTTGTTTTAGATAATGCAGCTATCGTTATAAAAAACATTTTTTTTTTGTATATGTCAGATAGTTAAAACAAAAACTTGGTTATATAATAACAAAATTATCAAATCATCAGAACCAATCTTACATTGCGAAAATTTTCAATAACTGAAATCAGTAGACTCCAATCATTTGATTAAATCGCTTTAATGTGTTTACTTTAAATACTTGATAAAAAGGTCTAATATTCAAAAATAATACAACCATTTTTACTAAAATTAATTTTATTTTATATTATCAAGACCGGTTTTGCTTACTATGAGCAATATCAATTGATCGTCATGCTCGTCACGTGAAACCTGTTGTAATCATATCAAATAAAAATGAAATTAGTAAAAATGTTTTATTTTTTAACACTTTTTTATTATAAATTCACAGTAAAATATCAATATCTTCTTACATTATATGAAAAAATTTATTGATATAATATAAGCCTTCACATTCACACTAAAAAGAATATTAAATAATGTGATGAATTTTTATATTATAACATTAAATTGTTAACAAGCGTAATAGAGAAGTTATTTTTTAATTTATATTCACTCATCGACAACAAAGAAAGCGATCACCTTATGGGTTCATAATAAAATAATGGCAAACGAATAATGTACACTTACTAACATTTCAATTGTAATGTGAATACACCTTTACCAATCAAATATCAGTACGTATAGACTTTTAGTGTTTCTCGCGTTGCCACATGGCGTCATTTGGAAAGCTTTTAAACAATACACAGTCGGCAAAAAAGATTGTTAATATGAGTATCAACGGATCCAATACTCGCAGAGTAATGAAAAAAAAAATGTGGTAATCATCAGCCTTAGCCATTTTTCTAAAGAATTGAAATAACTAGGACGTGAATTATTGTATCCGAGTTTATCTGTGTGATAAACAACTGTGCTTTTTAAATGCGAAGCTTTTCATATAAATTTTTTAAAGATACAGTTTGTGCCGTATTGTGATTTAAATTGAAAAAAATAACTGTACTTATTGCTGAGCCACTTTTTTACGATAAGTATTTATTTTTCTTTCGACAATTTTCATGCACGCAAAAGGAATGAATCACGCACTGTATCGTATTGAAACGCAAAGAAATGTTAGACAATTATGTTTAGTTTTAATAAAAAATATAAAAAAAAATGCTTGCATGTCTAAGACAATGTCGAGAAACTAAAAAGAACCATTGCGTTTTTTTAATTACACTTTACATACAAAAAAAATCAATGGTTTCTTTTGCGTAATTTCATTTAAGTGGAGTCAACCACTATTTAAATTTTTTATACTGTTTTGAAATACTCTTTACTTAGTCTTCATTCTCAGCTAAATTGTTTTAATTATTTTTGAAATTACGCATTGATCACAATTCCACAAGGATTTAATTGATTCCAAAAGCAAATAAGATACTATTTTTCCCCTGTCTAGATAAATTTTGTAATCAATAAATTCGCTAGAAGCTCAATTAATAACTATCAATAACAGGCTGGTTTCATAAGTTTTCACTTCGAAACGGCTAGTGATAATTCTTGTTAAATGTGAAAATAAATTAAATTAATGTTTTAAAACAATTTTTCGAATTATTTCTTGTTTTGAAATAACATAATAATAAGTATGCTATCCCATTTTATATAAATAGCGTAGCGGTAGGAATTATTAAATAGTTTGACTCACTTCGTAACATAACAGAATATCTAAAATAGTTTCAATAAAAATTACGACTTATTTACTAATTACATTTATTTAATAAATGTTAACCATTTTAACTCACTTGAATATTTATATTAAAATTATACATACAAAGGTTTTCATTACCTGAACATTTAGTTGTAATAATCTAATACTATATATAAAAATGAATGTTTGTTGGTTCGTACTTTATGCGTTGCCATACCGGTCATCCGATTGCAATAAAACTTTGACAAAATTTTCACTTGCACTTCCGGGAAGGTTATAGGCATATTAAAATTGGCTTACAGTAGGTGGTGTGTGTGTCGTGCCATGGACAATCGGCAGCAAACGTCAAACAGACAGAAAACACACACACACTTTCTTTCTAGATCCGGCTAGTATAAAATAAAATTTACTGTCCTCTAAATTTGACGAACTAAATAATTCACATTTAACAATGATAACAATGAAAAACGAAAATTAGCAGTAAGAGAAAAAAGACAAATTAATTGTTAATTTATTTTACTGAAACACATTAAACCAAGTTTAGGAAGAGATTAAAATGTACGTACATAATTAATTACTTTATATGGTCAACAAAAATTGTCGGGCAAAGTTTATTCATCTCTTTGCGATTAATGGTTTTAATTAATTTTTGAATGAATGGCGAAGTTCATGCTTCAACAGGCTTACTGAGTTGAAATGAATTTGTTTCAAAACATTTGATTCAACGAAATCGTCTTTAAGCGTTATTTTCAATCAGAAAATTCCTTTAATCATGTAGTACTACTTTGTAAAACAAGAAATATTTCAACAACCTCATCGTATTAATGTTTTGTGTTGAGTCTTTTCTAATAAAATTAATGGATAATTTCCTTAAACATATTTGCCCTTTTGTATCTATCTGTATCAAATAGGTCTAAAAATTGTTTATTTAATATTCAGAGGCAATTTAGTTACAATATAAGCCTATTTTTAAAAATATTATTCCTATAAATATGTTTTTTTTTTTGTTGCAGATTTATTTGGAAGGGGTCAACTTTGGCATGATTTAGCTTGGACATCACCTTGTTTTTTTTATTTATACACAAACGATAGATGTAGACACAAATGTCAATGACGTTTGCGTCTCTCATCTGGTAATTTAAAAAAATACTTAGCGAACGCTGCTAAGTAACAACCTGTCATTTTCTAGTCCTAACCTTATAACTTTATCATATCTGAAAAAATATTATAGGCGACACACTTCCTAGCTCACTTACGAATAGTTTTCTTTACAATAAATGCTGTAAAGATACTACAAACGTTTCATATTAAAAGTGTTCATAATCATAACAGACTTATACTTACTTATCATACTTTTAATTGACAAACAACGATTGATAAATGTTTATATATTTAGAAAAAACACAGCATATTCTCAGAAGCCATAGTTTCTAGAATGGTCCTCGGAAGAAATCTGCCGTTTACTAAGTTTACCTTAATTGTTTAACTAACAATTCAAAAGATTCCGATATTGTATTTAATAAGTAATTACTGATGAATCTTTTAATTAAAATCCGCCTATATAATGACAATTTTAAATTTTAAAATAAATCTTATATAATTCTCTTATGAATGCGTAACATTTATTTAAAAAAGCAGTGGCATAGTTTTTTTGAAATGCATACAGTTTTCTTTTGTCAAAAAACACTTCTCGGTGATATCTAAACATTTAAAAAAGCAATGATAAATATATACAGTGGCAAACATACATACATTACACAATAAACCTGTTTTTCCATTGAAAATTCTCACATTCTATTCTCCTATCAAATTTTCATTACGTTCGAATACTATTCTATTTGCAAATCCCATTTGAGTGTGCTGTATTAATAGAAGTATATTATTTGTATTTTCATTGTGTATAGCTGAATTTTAGCAGAACGCTGAAACCAACTCATTAATTATGGAAGGGTTTTCATACAGTGCCACTTCTGCGGAAGAAATTTCTAGTTACATTTAATTAGGTTGAGTGCTTAGCTAATTTGCTAAAAACATAAAACCCTATGACATTGACAAGGATTTTCAAACCAATAAACCTTTAAATTATCTATCTGTAGATAATTCTCTGGGTGTACATTTTTGGGGTCTTTCCATACTAAATTGCGTGGTAAATCAGGCTGATATTAGTTTTTGATTGACATATTAATTAGTATATTAAAGCATAGACAACTGGATTATTTTTATTTGCTGGTGTGATTCTAAAAATATGGCAAAAAGAGATCAAATTACTTCCAGTTGTTCTATTATAATCATGCTTCTCTTTCCCTTACTGAAAAGTTAATTTAAGTGACTAAAGTACAAACGGTAACTACAAGCGACTTGTGGTTAACCCGTAACATGCCATACTAAAAAATCACGTTCCCTGCCATGATGACATCTCAGTTTCACTGCTTATTGACAGTATTTAAACCTAAGTTAGAAGCTAAAAAATATTTTTAAAAATTTATTTATTCTAGAATACCTAAAATTATTAAAACTAATTGACAATATTAAGAGAAATATTGAATGATTTAATGGCTCAACTATTTACGATTGCATCATGGGCATGGAGGTGTTGTGAATACTGTGGGCATAGTTATGTAAGCAACACCTTTAAAACACACATATATTTATATTTATGTATCATTACTTATGAAAGACACTTGATCAATATATAGTAAAATAAAGTAAGTGATCACTAAATTGTACAAAAATCAAACTTGAATAGAAGTTGACAAACTCTTTTACATCAGATTTAGAGGGGGATAATCCAATTAATTTACACTTGGAATTAAGGCTTCTGATAAATTTTGAAAAGCAATATAAATATTTACAAAATATCTTTTATCATATTGTATCAATGGCGTAGAAGATATTCAAGATAGCTCAGTCTTCAGATGTGCATCTAGAAATTTTCATGAATTCATCTATATTAGGAAATTGTATAATATTTATTAATCAATCATAACAAATGAAGCGCACGAATCATCAACACATAATTATCTGATAGATCACGCGTAATTAACACGGTATACATGAATTTAGTTCGTGCAATGGAGCAGTTCATTATACTAGTACAATAAACTTAAATATTGCTGGCACTTGAAATTGTATCTAATATCATTAAAAAATAAATGTTTGGCTTAATTTCTCTGTATGTAGCATCACTCTCTCTCCCCCTGCCTTTCTCTATTCTAATATATGTGTGATTATAAAAAAAGAGAGATAGAGCTTTTTAATGTTGAGTGAATGTTTACAGGCGATACTACCACCCAGCTTATAATGAAATAAATTAAATGCCCTACGAAAAGGCTCGAGATTTTAAAGGTTTTTCAAAAAATAACCTTCAGAATGCAAAGAAACAATCTTGCCTCAATGCATTTAATATCTGAGATCACAACCAAAACAAAATAGTTATATAACTCATTGTGCACTTTGAACATTAAACAAAAACATCCAAAGTCATATAAAAAAGGATACGTTGTTGAGTTCTCTAACAATCTGAAAGTATAGACATTTATGTGACAATGTATATAAAACTGCACACAATTTGAACGGAAGAAAACTACAAAAGACTGATTCTTTTCCAGTGTGAATTCTTCGAGAGCTCGAGGGAAAGAGGTGAAACGAATCGACGCGTCATTTTTATAAAGCAATATCTCCAGATGAAGAAATATTACATTGTGTGGCTGAATCTTGGACGGGTGCAAATAATACTTGTCTTTTCTTCGTTTGGAAGGCGATACATTGCACAAGTAACAGCAAAGAATTTTCATTATTTGTTTTAATTGGTTCAGCCGTTCTTGCGTTATAAATGGTGTAAATAATCCGACATTGTTTTATGCATATAGATGAAAATAAGAATGAAATTTAATTATTTTAATTTATTTCCCAGATATTGTTGGTAAAAAATAATTATCCATATAACATTATCGAATCTGAAAAAGCTAGCATACCATGGGAGAAAGCAAAGTAATTATTTAATGATTATCAGGAAGGTGATGCATGGCAGCCATATGCTCCATAAAGGGAGCATACGTTGCTTAAGAAGAAGAATAATGACGAATTCAAATCCTAGCAATTTTTTGTCAATGTTTCACTTACCAAAGGGAGACTTTTAATATTCTTTTTGCAATGATTGCATATTTTTCAGACCAGGATCGGTTTCTTTAATCACGAGCAATATCAACTAAGAAAAACCGGTCTTTACGTAAATAAATAATTTGAAATTAGTTTTAAAAAGCCTTTTTTATAGCATGCCTTTCCAACAAGATTTGACAGTGAACTCATTGAGAGTGAATTACAGATAATCTTTTTTTAATACACTTGAGACAAATGAGGTAATAAATAGACATTTATTTTGTAATTAATGACCTAAGAATAAGAATCAGTTTTTAGTTTATTCCTTGCGGTGTACTGTCAGCTAATGCTTCTTAAAGAGACAAACCACTTTTTAACATATATAACACAACAATTCAAGTTTAATTGTATATACGTTTCTACGTCATTTTAGTATGAAGTTAATATAATATTTAATCGAATAAACAATATATCTGATGCTTTTTCATAGACCATACTAATCCTCTGAAAGATAATGGAATGAATAATGCAGAACTTCGGCGATATGTTTTTCATTAGAATATTATAATTGAAGATCAGATAAACATTATACTTACTACTGCTTCAAACAGCTGCTTTCTCATTGTCGTTATTATTCATACCAAAAATCATTATCAAACCAATTTAGCATCGTAGAGATTTTTTATCAGTAAGCGTTTCGAAAAGAGCTATACCTAAACACATAACCTATTCATGTTGTATGCATTTTTTTCCATGTTTGAGGTACAAGAGATTTTCACTCAACGATGAAATGAAAATCTTTAAGTGACCACACTAGAGTAAATATTACGCGTTAATTAGTTTCCTGTGTATTAAATGGAGTGTTTCTCTTTCACAAAGCAGTTGGTGAGCGTTCAAAACATGTAACAAAAACTACATTTCATTTTATTTTTTTTACCATGTTTCCTCAGTAGAATGATAAATAAAGCTTGTTATCATTTTTACCATCCGATATGTGGGAGGTATTTGTTAGACATCACAGACATTCATGGCTACAAGCAAATATCCATTCATCGATTAAGTAGTCAATTATCAAACTTACCATACTGGTACTCGATCCCTTGAGCGCCGCAACTGAAACCAATGACGTTGACTACTCGACCACGAGCCTGATATTATTAACTTATAAATTCAGTTGAACAACGTTAACAAATGATACATTTGACCTATTAAGCATAATAAACTTATAGTACTTTTCCCACATAAAATTTATTTGATCAGGACCGGTTTCGCTCATCGCGAGCATTATCAACTGATAAGGAAAATATATAAACAGTGCTATTTATACAATTTAAATTGAAATAAAAGGTGTAAGCAACTACTTACAATGAAAAGAATTTACAAATTACATTATAATTACACAAAATTAAAATGCCTAACACCTATAACATACAATTAAAAAATCATCAATAAATATAAGTGGCAAATGATGTCAATGATAAACCCAATTAAAATTTGGGAATTTTTTAAACAAAGTAAAACTCTACATTACTAAAGTAAATAACTTAATGATGACTTTGTGTTTTTCCTGCTTCCAAGTAATGAGTCTGTGTTCTTCTTCTAAGCATAGTTAAAAAATGTGAATAGTTAATATGGGGTTAATAATGTTTCGTATTTCAGTAATATTCTTTTACTGTCCAAACAGATTGTTGTGTAATGCAAAATTTATGACTGACAAAATAAAAGTTTTAATATCCATAAAAGCATATCTTTTAAATAATCGATACTATTAATCAAAAGGGTGCTGTAAAGACGAGCCGTAACATTTTAAATGACAAACTTGTTTATTATCTAAGCGTAATTTTATGTCACTTTTACAGCAAAGCAACGTGCTCTATACATTTTCATAGCAGTAAAGATAAAACTGAAAGGTGAACAACGATTTATGTATTCGAATAAAGCAAGGTACCAATTTATTAATTACGTAGTAATTGCGAAACATGATTAAAAAAGTTATATATAAATTTGCTTAAGATTGCGTAGGTCTTAAATGAATTTTACAATAATTACAAAATTAATTTATTTTTATACTTCATTTAAAGATATGAAATAGCACACTTTTAATACTTAAACAGCTTATTCTTGGCGTGATTATCTCATTTTTTTATTAGTTAATTATCATGCCATTGTCGCTTAAGCCATTTAATGCCAGATCTTCGTTTGCGAAGTGTTTTACTTGAACGATTCATTCATAATTTATACATTACACAGTCATTGCCTATCTCAAAGATATTCATATGATTTTTATTTAAACGTTCAATCAAGTAAATGCAACAAAATGGCCCATATTTGAGAGGTTAACATAAATTCTTTCGCTCCTATTGACATTTTAGCATGACAAAAGTCGAAACAAAAATTAACAGCGGGGAAAGAATAAATTTATGAGATACGTAAATATTATTTCTAAATATCCATTGTTTTATTAAATTTAAAATATTGACTGAGAGTTCTTGATGGAGTTTTAAAATTGAATTCGTTGTTATACTGTTGAATGTATAATATGTACTTGGTCTAGGATCAAGCACGGACAAACTGCGGCCCGCCGCGTATTTTTTTGTGACCCGCGAACAATATTATATTTTTGAAAAAGATTCATGTTTTTATATTTTAACGCTTTTAAAAAAAAAGATTGAAAATAAATATAATAATCGTTATTTTTGGATCAACCTATATATGTGAACGAATATCTTCAATCATGAACCTCAATAAAAACTCTTTACGATCAAACATCACTGATGAACATTTACAACAAGTTTTAAGAATCTCAACTACAATATTAACACCTAAATTTAAAAAAAAATGTTTATATACGTAAAACATTTCCATTCCTCTCATTAGATTGTTTTTTTTTTTCATGATAAATAGTGTACATAAAAACATAGTATTTTACTTGCGGCCCGCCGCTAATTTTGAACTCCTGAATTTGGCCCTCCATCCGAAAAGTTTTCCCTCCCCTGGTCTAGATGGAAGCGAGTAATATTATGTTTGTATTCTATTGTATTTACTTGAAAAGCCTTGATAAGTTTCCTGAAAATAAGTCGTTCGTGTGACCAATTTATTGTACATAGATCAAATGTAGATAATCTGAACCTGACTATGAATTTAAAATTAATATTTTTTTTACTACTAACTCTTAAATAACATTAAAAAATGCACTCTGGCTATAATTTAAGTGCTAATGGGTTATTTTGAAAAATATAAAATACATAAAATAACTTCCTTTCAGAATCTATATATTAATACTCGATAATGTCCGAATGATTGCATGATTGTCCGCGATTTCCCCTCCCCCTGCCCCTTCCCCCACCCTCCTCACCAGCTCCGCTGACGCAATATTTTTATTCATACTAAAGACATATTTTCCCAATACACTGGTTTATTATTTGACGAAACAAATCAAATCAGTGAAATTTCTCATACAAAAAAACGCCGCGATCGTGGATCGAACTCGGATCTCTGGATTACCAGTCGAGCTCTCTATCAACTGAGCTAACGTCATAAATAGCAGAAGCGATAAAATACATTATATAAATCAAGCATTTGAAAATGGAACGATATTTGTGATTCACAAACTGACTTCGATTGTTTGTATTCAAGATTGTGACGTCTGTCAAATATGAATGTGGTATATTTTACATAATATAGTTTCGACAGTTAAATGCAAATATTCCATGTGTGTCATATGCTGACGGCTATTAAATATTTTACTTTTTAACAGAGGGTATTTAGAATTTATCCCGATAATTTAAAAGTTTTGTATCTTTTGTTTTAAATAACGAGTAAACGAGTCTATGCTTTGGACAAGGTAAATTTATGCTCAAATAGTAATATAAATAAAGTAAGCGAAATAGTTTGATAGATTGGGGACAACGAGATTAAAATACGGAAAGTGAGCCAAGTTAGGATGATGGGAAAAAGTGAACTGAACCCACCCTTTTTATTGCATAATTTAAATCATTTTTTCTCTAAAATACATTGTTTATGCTTTCGATGGATTCGTCGGTAACTTTGTGGAAGTTCATTTGAATATAAAATAAAAAATAACTTAGATTATTCCACGTATTGTGCTACAAACTGTGACACATGTTTCGCCTTTTTCAGAGGCATCCTCAGACAGACTTACTTTTACTTACTGAAAGTAAGTCTGTCTGAGGATGCCTCTGAAATAGGCGAAACACGTGTCACAGTTTGTAGCACAATACGTGGAATAATCTAAGTTATTTCGTATTACTTTTTTATGCTTATTTATTGAAAAAACTTTCACATAAAATTAAAAGTTGATGACAGTTCCCACAAAAAAAATTGAAAACGTAATTGCACTTAAAAGTCAAATGGAAAAGTTTCACCATTTTTATGTTTGGTTCCCTTAAAGACTCATATATTCCTAAAAATAAGCTCCGTTTGGCGAATTAGTGAAGTTAATTTATTCTTATTAATTTGATAAATATGCATTTGATTGTAACATGGAAAATTGATAATTTTGTTTTGATAAAATGTGCAATTAATTTATACCATTTTGCATGTGAAAAATGATTATTAGCAAACTCAAACATTATTTCAAAAATTAAGTAATTTACAATTTAAAACTGCAGGGCTGTCGATATATGCGCCGAGGTCGATTTATGCTACTATGAAAAATGATTGTTAGCAAACTTGAACATTATTCCAAAGATTTAATATTTTACGAAATTTCTGTCACTACGAAAAAAAATGTCAGCAAACTTAAACATTATTCCAAAAATTAGGTAATTTACGAGGTATATTTCTGCTAATAGGAAAAATAATTGTTAGCAAACTCAACATTATTCCAAAAATTAAATAATTTACAATTTAAATACAACAGGGCATGCTGTCGATATATGCCCCGAGATATATTTATTTTATTTTTAGAATTTCTGGCTTATTCAATAAATAGGTTTGTAATTTTCTGGCTTCTTAAAAATGCAACAAAAATCCCCCCGTTGAGGTCAACGGGCTTACAGCTAGTGTTATTCTTAATGCTGAATGCGACAAACGGGCAGTTCAAGCTGTGTTCTTACGAATCCTTCTCAACACTCGCAGCTGATAAATCTTGTTGAGTTTTGACACGTCGATTTCCTTATATTCATATTTTTTCTAGTGATGCCCATCTTTGCTCGATTTATAGCCACTCAAACTACAATCCTGGATATATTCATGTGTTTTCATCTCGTACCTCACGCTGTCACTGATTTCTCGACTTTTTCAAGAAAATAGGCATTCCTTTAACTGTTCAATAATATATATAAGCAATTTTCCTATCTATAATATTTTAATTTTTTTTTTACCATGTCCGCTCCCAATATGGAGCATATGGACTCCTAATGGAGTTTATCTCAACAGAAATGTTTCTACGAGAACTGCTTGTTACTCAGTTGCTCAACCTCTCTTTTTCCAAAGAGAGTATGAATAGAAGGAAAAGGCTAGGGACAGGACTAGTGCTTAGCTAATCGTTCTCGATACGCCGCGTTATTAGAATAAGATGGGTGGGAGGGGGGAATTCAAGACATCACATACATCCATGCCTTTGAGCAGAAATTCATAAATCGATTGAAAAATCAATTTATAAAACTGCCCGTACTAAGATTCGAACTCATCCCCTACGTAGCGGTAGCCAACGATGTTGACCACTCGACCACACAGGCGATAATTATACTATCTGAAAATTTATAATATTTTTTTTTTCAAAATAGTCGACTGTTAACTTGTGGATTTTTTTAAAACCATATCTGCTTCTTATTCGGAGCATAAGACCACCACGGCTTGTCTAAGATTCTATGCCCCCCACCAGTCTACTTGCTTCCTCCCATGTCATACCAGCGTCCCGTATCTCCGACGAATACATCATTTAGATTTTTATGAGTGGACTTTCACGATGGGGATCTATCTAATTAGAAAAGAGAAAGACATAATTGAGGCTCTCTTGAGACATCCGCAGCACATGTCCACGCCAGGTCCATCGTCATTTCTTTGCTTTGGTTGTGACTAGTAAGTCAGTCCTCTTATCTCCGTGTTCCTGACAAAGTCAAGTAACCGCATCCTCAGTATTTGCAGCAGTTATATAGTCACTCTATTTTTTGGTAACGTGCGATGATTTGCAACAGAAAAAAAACACATGAAGCACTTGGTTCTGACCCAATGCAAAACGAGTGTCAGACTTGCCTGAATGAGTTAAAGGTTGCTTCAGCTATCTCTGATCTTTACGCGGAAAACTTTTGCAATATTGAATTGAAGTTGATACAACTTTTTTCACTCTCTTTGTGTTACTTAATTTATGTGGCACATGACTAATTAAATACTTCTAAAATATTAATGGTTTTATTTTGAATCGAATCTTATATATAAATTATTTAACGTTCTAAAAAAATATTGAAGGTTGTGTGGTAAAAAACCTATCATATTAACTCTTCCGGTTCTAAGCTCAAGAAATGCGACCCCAATACCCACATTTTCTTAAATATCTATTTTAATATGGGTGATACAATGTTTATAATTAAGGTATTCTTATATCATAGTTTTTTGGACCTTTTGTAGTTTATATAAATACGCGATAACGAGATAAGCGCCCGCTTATCAGCGATCGTTCGTAAGATAACTAGGCTGAAGGCGTCAGTTGAAAATACATATTTGTACTGGAATGACGTCTTTTTTACGCGCAACTTAAAATATGATTATTTATTAAAAAACCACGGATTTTTATTTAAAAAAATGTATGAGGAATGACGCAGAGAGATATTTTAAAGCCCTTAGACTAGTTTTTTTTTTGAAATTCATAAGAATAAGGCCAATAATGAGGAAACCACTGGGGTCCCTAAACGACCCCCATCGGCAGAGAAGTATTTTTCTAGTCTCCGAGCCGCGAGAGTTAAAGACGTAATATAAATAAACTACTGTTTAAACACCGTGTTAACAACACGTTTTATAACGCCTTTCATAAATGCAATTACTCTTCTTAATTATTTAGTGGGCTGAATTGTTTTTATTCCGGGAAAATGTAAAAAATTAAAACTCAATTCACTATTTCACAACATTACGATAAATAAATACTGTGGGCTTAATATTAGATTACAGTTTTTTAAGCCTAACCAATGACATTCATTTTATTTCTTTTAATGATATTTATTGTATTTTTTAATAAAACCTTACCTTCGTACGCAAGCGACGAAATGCACAAAAAACTGTAATTGAGCTGTGAAATGAAGTGAATTAGTCAAATAGTAGGGAACTGCTTGCGACTCCATTTAGGGCGAATGGTCTGGAAAATTGAACCAATCCCCCTCTTATGAAAGCCTGCGAGGGCTGTAATGCGACATATGAATCACGCGGTCCTGTTTCTCATTTCTCATCACTAACTCCTCGCGGCCTCTATTTATTTCTAACTTACGGATTCTTATATGCTGGAGATTCTTTACAGAACGTAAGGAACCACCATATAATAATATTTATTTTGTATTGAAATTTATAAATGTTCAATCAATCTTGTAACAACATAGTTAAATAGTCGGAAAACTGAATACAATTTGCATTTGTCGATTTATTATGGAGAAATGGTTTAATATACACATAAATATTATTTAAATTTATCTATATTTTCCAGGACTGTGAAGTCGCGTGAAAAAAAGACGACTCTGACTCCGACTACAGCTTTAAAATAATTGACGACTCCGACTCCGACTCCAACTCCAGCTTTAAAATAATTAACGACTCCGACTTCGAGGAAATTTTTCAATAATTTCATTTTAACTTATATACATATATGTATACTTTCAGATCATCATTAGTCAGCTAAGCATGAAATGTTAACACTTTTGACTATTTCGTTTAAATACACATCATTAAATATATTTTTCAAAAAAAAATCGAGCTGCTCATTTTTCACGACTCTGACTCCACAGCCCTGATATTTTCTATGAACCATCAGTACCATACCTATAAAGCAGGTTGAAGATCTAGCTTACATTCAATGCTCTTAAGAAATCTGCTTCATACGTTAAAAAGAAAATTTTCTCAAATAAATAATTTTTATTATAAAGCAAAACATACATTGTAAATTCTGTGTGTTGAAATTATCAATGTTTGAAAAATAATGATTTTTATTGAAAGTAGTTTTATATGGCACATATTTATTTTTATTTAACAGTTAAATAAAATTGGTTCAAGTTTACCGATATTTTAAAATATTTAAAAATAATGCGGTTACCTAGAAATGGTCAATTTTATTTATTTTGATTAAGCTGAAGAGGTGTTCAGCTATCAAATGTATCATTTTTCGTAATTTTATAATAAATCTATTGTCTTAAAATAACTTGTTCTCTGAGTACAATACGAGAAAATTTTATAATTATAATTAAGTTTTTGTAACCTTTTTAAATACGAACTAAAAAAACCTCATTCTTTCAATAGATTATCATTTTTTTTTTAATTCAAGATCGTACAAGGTGCTATAAGTGTCCTTTTGTAATGTTAAATGAGAAATTTTGATGCTTTCAGTAGATATAATGATAAAGAAAAGAATAAATTTCGCTGAATTTTTTATACGAGCTTTGATTCATATAAATTACATCGACACAGAAGTTATCTTGCGATTTTTTGTTAAATCTGCAGGAAAACTCTGGCGTCAAACTTTTATACCTGACAGAAAATTCATTAATTAAGCCACCTAGCATTTATTCAGCAGAAGAATAATCTTACCACCATTTGCATCGAGTAAATTCGTGAAATTCATTCAAATTCTTTGTCTTCATATTTTTTACTGCATTGATATATTTTGAAAGATTACTGATAAAACGTAAGTTGAAATTTTTTTCACTTTTTGTAGGACACTTGTCATTATAATAAATAAATAAATACGATAGATATTATAAAGATACGATGAAGTATTACAAATCGGACCGCGTCGAAAAATCTAGAAAGAATCACTCTGAAAAATAAAATACTTTCCAATCAACGCGTTGCCAATAGCGACCGACAGTCACAAATAATTATGCGTTTCCTAGAGAGCGATTCATAGAGAATCATAAAGATTTCCGGTGGATATTTAGGCATATATTTAATATGTGGAAAGTGACAGTTTATATGAAATGTTAGGTGTTATTTTATTTGAACACTTCAGTGATACTTTCGGTTACGGCTCAATATATTCCATATAAATATTTTTTTTGGTCCAAAACGGAAAGCTAAATTAGATAAATCGATGCATAATCATTTTACTTTTTTACGGTGGTGTAAAGTAAATGAATACTTCTTCCACTTGTGAATAAGAATTCGATTTTTTAGTGCTTTTTTTTCAACGAGAAACAATAATCATTAAAACTTTGAAGTAACAGTAATAAAATGGCAATCATTGAAATGTGTAATATGACATATGTTGTTTTCGGAACCTGACCCTACTCTCCAATTGTGAATAATATCTTGAAATGAATATTCCATCATTGAAATAAATCATATATTAATTATCATCCAATATTAACCCTTTGAGTGGTGAGTTGTTATTTTACCAAATTAGGTGTTTTTGTATATTTTGATACTATTGCTACACACAAAAATATGAAAAACTGGTAACTTTCAATCATAACAAGATAATAATTTAAATATTCTTCTTTTTCCTTTATTTTCACTGGTTATCAAAGGTCGGCGACTTAATAATTGGAATATTTCGTTTTACCTTCAGCCAGCCGTACTTGATCTTCAATACTTTAGAAATTGTTCAACTTACTTAGGTATCTCTTTCTGTAGTCTAGTTCAGTGCTTCCCAACCTTTTCAATTCCACGGCTCCCTAGATCTGAAAAAAAACCGGGGTCCTCAATACAAAACATGTTCCGCGGCGGCCCCCGGAGAAATTCCGGGCCCCCCAAGAGGCTGCTACCCCCAATCTGGGAAACACTGGTCTAGTTGATAATTGCTTTAACGACAAGGTTGGTCCAATTGGGTCCAAAAGGGTCCAATTGCCAATAAGAGTTATTAATAACAAATGTAAGTATTTTATGCTTAAATTTAAGATCTAAGACAATGTGTATGTAATTTCTTTACTTCTTGGGCTGATCTTATGTAGTGTTGTATAAAGCCGTATTTAATTAATTAAATAACAAAGTCTTGATTTTCTTTCCTAAAAAAATATCTAACCACTCATTTTGTCTTCATCCGACATGTATAAAATGTATATTGTAGCATTTGTGATGTTAATGCACATTTAAATTTGAATGATTAGATTTGACCAAAACATTTTATTAGTGTAATACAAAAACACATATAAACTTTAAAAGCAATTTAATATGACGCTATCTTTTAAATAGGATTTCCAAAAAAATACACACGGAAAAACATAGAAACAAATCACTGAAATGAGTAAGGAATAAAAATAAAAGCAGAAAAGCTGCCCGGAAATTAAACGGAAGTAGACTAATACACCTGGAGCTTTCAGAAAATCTATTCTGTTCTTTTTTTATGAAAATCCGCTGACTCCATATTTTACTCCACAAATTATTTTTAAAAATCAATCACATCACGTTATGGGGAAAAATGACAGCTTAAATTTTATTAGCATTGTTGAAAATGTGAGTAAGTATTGTCAATGCTATTTTCCGCAATGACATGTGGATTAATTGGTTATTGCAATAGTTACTTTCTACAGACTATCAATATAAAAAGTAGGAAAAGACTATGTTTGTTTGTCTCTTTAATTCATTTATATACGAACAATATTTTTGTATCTTGTAACAACTTTTTTGTATCACAATAATTTTGAAATTGTTTCTTTATAAAATAAGGACAATAATCAAAATATATAGAATAATACTTAACATTAAATATTTTAGCTTACTTGCGTTGAATTAAGTTACTAAGCTGCCTTTAAGCGAGCATCAACCATTGCACATAGAGAGCATCATTACCAACATTGCTGAAACTGTGGTCCGACAACATCTCCGTTAGTACTACCGCGGCCATATTGTGGGCTTGTATGGTTGATAATTTAGAGTCCATCCGTCAATTAAGCTAAAACAAAATGCTCTATAACCGTCACTTGTATGACAGCAGCTGTCAATTTTTTCACATCGCAATACAGTAAAACCCTGATTTTATATGCCCGATATTACGTTTCTCCCGCTTTTTGAGTGCAATTTACGGTTTTGTTTCATAATGTATATTGTAATGGTGTTTTTAAAAGATGATTTAACTTTATTACATATTTACTGATATTTCAAAATAATAATGTTGAATTAAGGATAAATGAGGGTTTTATTTGCAAACACGGCTAACTCCAAAATAGTTAAAGAATGAATCTTTAATTTCATTTTGAAAAGCAATGTATATTTTAAAAGTATTTAAATTATTCTTACATTACTTTGGAATGATATTGTGTATGTCATCAAGTCATCTTTAAAATTTATTTTTATTTACTAAATTACATTCATGGTTCTTGTTTTGACAATTTTGGAATGAACCGGGCTTGCAAATAATACCGTCAAATTTATGTTGAAAATTAATAACATACAAAACCATAATTATTTGATACAGTAAAACACCAATAAACCAATCACTTTACCACTTCCTTCCCATAGAGGCTTAACTGTTCATAAATACCGAATTTATATAATACAAATATGGTACCGCAAGTGCTTGTCAGTCGAAAAGGATGGTTTATAGCACACAAGGGTCGGTTGACCACACACCAAACCAACAGACCTGTCGTTAACAGAGCAACCGAGTTCTGAATCAAGTGTACTCCCAAGAGAAGTAAGTGAGAACATCTCTGTCTGAAATGCGAACCATATTGTTTTATGTTTTTTTTAAGTAAGTCGTATTATGTTTACTGATAATCTGCCTACAGTGGTAAGATAACAAATGTTCTAGAGTTCCGTTCTATGAACCGGTTATCAAATCACCTGCTAGGTTTTTGCACGGCAACTAATTATTTGATCAGTAAATGAAAACAATGGTTGCATAAACAGTTAATTATTTATGTATTCCTTGTTTATTCACTGGTTATAAAAGCGGTGTTTAAATAAACATTTTTTGAACGGTTAGGTGGCCATTTTGTTCAGATATCGTTCGTTAAAATACGTAACTGACCACAGTCGAATTGATTACTTTGGTTTATTACTCATGATTTATTGAATAAATTTACACACTGGATAGTTTAATATGACCCTCACGAAACAAATACGTGGCCTATGTAATAAAGCCAGACTATATTTATTTGGTTTCATGAAACGTTTGAAATTAAACAGTGTAATTGAAATGGCTTTTGTAAAATCATTAGTACTACACAATACATTAGTTGGTCGTTTTGTAATATTTCTCTAAACAACACATTACAATTTTTAATTATGAACCACTTAACGTTAGTTAATACAGAATCTCATGTCAATTTCATTCAATACACCTAGCCTAATACCGTGCGAGTATATTTTTGAAAATAACTTTAAGCGCTATAGAATAATACATTTTGGCTAAATCAATGACTTTGTTGACAAAACAAATACTTTTTGAAATTCATATATACTTACAGTATTAACCATTCTAATTATACTTTCATAGAAAAAAAGTTGAGCGATTTATATAAAACAATAAGTCATTTTTAAAATCTCAGGCAGTAATTTTTACTACACTTTGAATCACTCATATGAGCCCTCGAGAGGTGAAGTGAGCTTACTATTAAAATGGTAAAACTTTTTTCTTGGACTTTTAAGTACCAATTGCAACTGAGGTTATTTCACTTTTACGATACTTTCAGACGTGTAGAATATTAAAACTTATTTTTTTCTAAAATACCACTTGGCTCACTTCACCTCTACTGGGCTCATATAATATAAAAGTTTTTACATTATTATTTTAAGCACGTAGCACGGTTATTTTTTATAATTGCTTTCAGATGTTGATGGTCACACGCACGACATTAAAACTCTTTCCCCAATTTGACAGATTTCGTAATAAAACGTTCTACAACTATAATTATGAAGATATGTATAACAATATTTAATGAATATATAAATCAATAAATGAAATTGCCGTTCACAATCAATAATATTGTAGAAAAAGCTTTCTGAAAGAATAATTCGTCATTATTTTAATAAAAACACAATATTCATTTGTACTTTATTCCACTTTATTCAAAAGGTCAGGACCGGTTTCGTTCATTGCGAGCATTGTCAACTCATTAATATAATGTCTATCCACCAAGTATTCACAGTGAACACCCTAAAAGTGATCAATTGACAGCAAGCTCTTTCTCTGCTTATATTTACGAACATGTTATGTATACATCCCATCACTCACTGTACAATATTGATTACCCCTAACAGACTATAATTATAATTTATCTTATTTACTTGCACCCGAATATTATGTAAAGTTTCAATACACATCTAATCAAAAATCAAAATTAACTATTACCATAAATATACATCCGCCAAAAGATGTATTGATTAAATCTTAGCCATAAACAATGATTGGTACTTTCAATGTAACAATAAGCTTTCAATCGACCATAACGAACTTTTCTTTCGAAACAAGTCAGTTCTAACAAAGGGTCCAATAGCTCAGTTTAACTTACCAAGACTTCTCTGTATTCTGATTTTTGATCATGTGAATTATTATAATACTGTTTGTATAAACTTATGTTATTCCAATATAGTGAAACATCTATAATAATAAAGTGTTTTAATTAAATCCATAACAAATCCATAAAGTCGATAAACCCAATTATTATACCACTATTTGGAATAAAAGAAAGTATTTTTTTATTTTGAATCTCAAAAAACGTTTGAAAGGTTTCCTCTTGTAATGTTTTACGTACATAAGTATTCGTCGTAATAGTCTAAATCTAAATCATTCGTATACAATGAATGTGAAACATTAGATACAAGTATCCCCATAAATAGCGAGGCTTAAACAATACGCATTGCTTTTATTCATTAACAAGCATTGAAATATTCAGGAGGTATGCTTCATGCCTTTTGAAATTAGAAAAGGTATTCAGCCTTACTTTTTATTAATGCAGTACTTAAACCACAGCTTAATTGCACCTTTTGGGCCAATTTTCTCGGTTTCAGCTCGCGCGACACAAAATCGCGTCGAGACAAAACGAAATAATTCTCATAGGATTGTTTTCCTGCTTAGGACAAAGAAAATATTAATTCCCTCGTGTTAAATACCTACTGCTCCTGAAATATTATATGACAAAAGTTAGTTTTAAGGGACACACAACCTGAAAATACTCTATTGTAAAAACAGAGACTTTCAAACTCCATACGACTAATTTATCTTGATATAATGTATGATTCCTTGATTTCATACTTTTTCCGAAAACAATGTAAAATTTTTGATGGCATTTATTTGTGGAGATGCAACTTTATGGAAATTTGCCAATTTGTGAAATGGTACTTTTTTAAAGGGGATTAATTCTAGTGACATCTAAGCATGCATGACGACACAACTAGGGAACCCAATCCCGAGACAAAATGTTGACCCCGGGATTTTGGGATCAGAATTTTTCGATCCCGGGACTGGTTCCGCAAGAGTGAAGAGTTCTAAAATTGTCGTGTATATTCTTAATTCTTAATAATTTTATTGGAATAAATAAAAGTAATTTAAATATTATTTTAAAATATATCTGAAGTAACAGAGCATCAATTGTTTCGCCATTTAGTCTAAGGTTTCGGTTTTCAGTACAAAATTAATATTTATGAACAATAAATAAATCACGCAAAATAATCACTGTCATTGATATTTAGTAACATTCATTAAGATTAGAAAACAAAGCGAAATATAAATAAAAACAATATTTAAATATGAAGCTACGAAATAAAAAACAATAAATTACGGCAATGGCGTTATTTCCGACAATAAGAAAAATGATTATTGTCGGCAACTGCATTCAAATATTTAATATGCTTGGCATCCGATTACCGTGTTGTCTGCTATAAAGATCACTTATCTCTTATCGCAAAGAATTTAGATTGGGCATCATTTATTGCATATTCGTAATCTGCCGGCTTGAAAACCAACACATTTATGTTATGAAATCAATACCGAAAGTTTCGGGATCATGTCTTCTAATCCCGATATTGAAATGTATCGAAAACTGTACGGGATCCCGGGATTGGATTCCCTAGACACAACGTTTTACGTGCGCAAAGTCAATGCAAACCGACGCGGTTTTACGCCATATAAAGCGTCGCGAAGCAAAGCGGCAACTTTGTCTTGCGGGTTTACTGTCCACTCCACTTTCACTATCAGCATCGCAAATCCGTTATGAATTTTTTAAATTTGAAAAAAGGTATTCAGAAACAACTATATCACAGAAGTGGGAGTAATAAATAATATGTATTTAGACACGTTCGCGGATAATTTCATTATTCCTACATCTGACAAGATGAAATAGTAAATACCGCCGCAACCACTTCACGCTCGCTTCGACTTCGCTCACGTAAAACAGTATTACAAATATCTTACGTCTTACCAAAGGCTTAAAATTTTACTTTAAACACTACAAAAGTAGGAAATAATTTTTTTAGTCATAAGTTGAACATTTTTTTTGTATGTAAAAATAGGTACAAGCTTCTTATATCACACTCGATTTTTTTCCGGTGATTTATTTTTATAATGATACGGAACCTTATCGAGAACAAACACCAACGTTTTTTATTGTTTTGATGAAAGAGATGACTGCTTCGTGGTCTAATGTTGCAATCTTCTTATTATTTGTATCAGCAAACTGAAATTAAAGCTTTGGTGGTTGGTTTCCCAATCAACCACAAACGTTTTAGTTGTATATTTTATTTATTTAAAAACAATTAACTTATTACTTTTTACAAACACTACATGATAACTTACTGGCATAAACAAATTAATAACATAAACGCTCTCATAAACATTCGTGGAGTTTGAAGTAAGGCCTGCCAGTTGTGCTTCGAAAAGGTTGCTTAAAGAAATGTTTGCAGACTACATCAATTATAAAAACGGTATTCAAAACAATTTCATAGACGTATTAAGTCATTCTGTAAACATTGAAAATTTGGTTTAGGCTTTAGTAGAATACTACAGACTGTCATATTATTTATCAAAAAAATAACATTTCCAGACCTGAATGTGAAAGTTTACTGTCAAAATAGTAAGAAAGACCATTTATCTTTAAGGTCAGTTAAGCTAACAATATTCTTTTATTTTTTGGCAAAATAGTATTTCCTTTATAATTATTCATGACGTTAATTCGCCATTTATATTTTTAGTTTATTTATTGTTGTTTCCTATCTCTCGCTGAATTTCTAATGTAATGTATCTCTTGCAATCGACTGAAGGATGGATATCTGTTACGTTATTTACTGTGTGTACAAAGTTTTATATTAAGTTATCTTTTTTATTACGATAGCGCTTATACTTTTTTTAGCTGAAATAAAATATCAGTCCAGCTATGAGTTCCACCCACTAAGTCAAATTTCATTTATTTTTTTTACCATGTCCGCTCCCAATATGGAGCATATGGAATGGAGTTTATCTCAACAGAAATGTTTCTACGAGAACTACTTATTACTCAGTTGCTCAACCTCTCTGTTTCAAAGAGAGTAGGAATAGAAGGAGACGGCTAGGACAGGACTAGTGGTTAGCTAATCGCTCTCGATACGCCCCGTTCATAGGATAGGATGGGTGGGAGGGGGGAATTCAAGACATCACATACATCCATGCCTTTGAACAGAAATTCATAAATCGATTGAAAAATCAATTTATAAAACTGCCCATACTGGGATTCGAGCCCGTGCTCTCCCTAGCGGTAGCCAACGATGTTGACCACTCGACCACACAGGCGGCATTGCTTATCACTAAAAATTGGAATATTTGTTATTTTCAAACTAAAGTCCATTATATACAGAGAAAAAGACAGACATTCAAATATATGTTACTTAAAATTGCCGTTGTAAACACTTTATTTTAAAGGCAGTTTGAAACGTTTTCTCAATTTTACAAAAAAATATTTAAAATAAGTTTCACCTTTTATAAAATAATATGTTTTTTGTGAGCTTAAAATGTTTGTTGTATTTTTCAGTATGAAGCTTTAGTGTCGTTAATCGAAATATAGAATATTTTAATATAATTTGGTTTATTGTCACAGTTCCAAACCTCTGCTTTGAGTTTTCCTGTTACACAGCGTAATAAATATCAATTTCAACCAATTTAACAAGGTTAGAGTATGAAATGATTACAACATGTTGTTTGCACCCTAAGGATTAGCAGGCATATTCCAAAGTACATCTCTGATATTTCACAAAATGATGATTTTGTAATAAGTATTACAATACAACTCCCATATAAATAACACATTTTCTGCGATACACTAAGGTGTTACAAATAAATTAATGTTATAATTTAATTTTTTTATCTATATTAATGAATTATAATTCAAGTTTTCCTCTATAAATGTAACAAAAATTATCATTAAAAAAACGTTCTTATTGTTAAATACAAACCTCTTATAGTGATATGTATTTTCCCAATTTAACTGGTAATTGTTTTACAACTATCTTATTTACTATGCTGAGCATTTTAGAAGTCAGTTTAGGGGAATAAAAGCCAAAGCAAACTCTTCGTGGTCAACAGAGGAAAATTAAAATAAATATTCGTTGCAGTTTGTTCTGTAGTTCATTCATTTAATATTAGACAAAATAAATGCGAGTTACGGATACTGAAAGTCTGTATCCTCCATTACCCCTACAAATCCTAAGTGCTTTTATTTCTTAAAAAAAAATTTCAACGATAACAAATTGAATGATATTGTCATATTACCAAAATAGCATTATGATCAGCAAAAACAAGATAACACCAGATTTTTTTCCATCTTTATATTACCGCTTCGTAACCATATTTTGTTAAGGTTGTTGGTACGTTAGGGTATTTCAAAAATCAGAATCCTTACATTTTTTTCCGAATGTATATTTTGTTTCAAAAAAATACTCAACTTTAGGTTCTCCATTGAGGAAAATGATCCAAAAGGATAAAATTGAATTACATCAATTTATTGTGTATTTTATTATTCCCCCTGAAGACGTCAGAATGACAAATATTTTTTCAATAAGTATATTATCTTAGTTTTGATTTTTTTTCAATTTCAATAAATGATATTCCTCTAATTTATAATACGCATTAGTTAACTTACTGAACATTAGTCGATGAAAATATATCCTATAAAAATTCATTATTAATATGTGTGTATTAATTATAATATACAATAAAACAACACGTTTATATTAACAGCAATTAATAGAAATTAATTTTCTTCTCCAAACACATCTAATATATGATATTTTAATTCAAGTCGTTAATGTTATTGTTAATATTATTGTACCCTCTACGTCAATTAGAGCAAAGATCTCACCTTAATTTTGTGTTAATTATAACATAAGAATCAGAATCGATATATACGTTATAAATAAGAATATTACGATATATTCACTCTGAAAATGTTTTTAATAAATGCGAGAACATGTCAGTCACACTTGGTATTACAATCAGTTTTTATATGTTATACTTAAAAAAAATAAAAACTACCGCCAAATCCATCGTTCAAATCGCCGAATTCATTCTGTCTAAATATCGTAAACATATTATTTGTTGTATTGTTTTGAGATACTGATTACATTGAATCACAAAAAAAGAATATTTTTTTACATAACCTCATTTTGTAACATATTTTTACTCTTTGCCAGTTGAGAAATGTATTGTTTTTTTTATATTTATTCTAAAACTCATGTTATGAATAAACGTATTTTACAAGAAAGATAAAAATTATTTCCATGCCAAATAATCAAAATATTCGTATACTATGACTTGCATAAGTATTTTAGGAAATTACTTTTATTATTTTGAGCATCGTAATAACAATAAAAACGTTTCAATAGACGATGACGACTATGAGTCGTAATAAAAATGTAGACATCTCAAATGCTATTCGTACAACCTATTTGAAATCTCATTCAACTATATCGCTTGAGACGTATATAGGGGTTTTCTATTCATATCAGAACACCGGGAAAGTCATTTTATTCTTATTTTTTTTAAATAATAACAACGTCCAAATAGTTTATTTTGGCCATAAAATAACAATAATTTTCAATATACATCGGAAAGCAACTTTATCTGGGACTCAGACTATCCATAGAAAATTACTTCAGAGTATTTGAAGAAGAAAAAAAATATTTAAATGAATTTATCTCGACTTTATACATAAAGAATATTGTTAACTATGTATATTAAACAGATGCTCATTTCAATTGTTAATATTTTAATGCAGAGCTGTGGAAGAAAGATATCAAAAAAATATTAGTCTATTCACGATATTGATTTTTAAAATGTACTAGAACTACTTTAGTGACTAGAATGATCTAATGGTATACAGATATGTACGTTTAACGGAAATTATGGATCAAAATAATTTGGAGTCGGAGTCGTATTTCTTTTACTCGACTCCACAACTTTGGTATAATGAAGTATATCCACAAGGTTTGTTTTATCTTACAAGGAGTTTACCATTTTTTTTTTATTATTTACTACTATGTATAACATTTGTCAATGTACCAGTTTCTTTACACTGTTATGAAACATTATAGACAGATTATTTAAGATCATCGCAAAGTCATTCAAGATCAACTTGAGGATAAACGATACTACAAACATACGTTATATTGGTCATTATTGTTTGATATTTTCCCTAGCCAGTAATTGTACTTCAGAACGTCTGCGTGCCTAGCTAAGTTCTTAAAGCAAGGTCACACTATTCACATTAAGACTGATATATAATTTTATATATATCGGACTCATAATAAGTTGATATTTTACATTGTAATTTTATGATGTTAGTTATATTTGAAATAGTTTTAAGTATTCACTACAAAGTGTCCACTGTCATAACTGGATGGAAAATCATTTTTTAAAAAAAAAAAAAAACCTTTTTCTACTTTTTCCTTATTTATTCATTGGCATGACGACTGGCTTCGCTCATCACTAGTATTTTCAACTGATGAAAAGCTTGGTAGAAAATGCTTGTGACGGGCAAAGCTGGTTCTGATTCCTAATGAATAAATGTGTATTTAGTGCAAAATAGTGTTTTTTTTACGTATTTTCAACAGTTTTATATTTTTAACAAATGAACGCTATAATTCAGATATCTTTATATTTGCCTTGTCAATCCTCATCAGAGTGGTCAAGCTTAAAATATTGTAATAATTTAAGATTTCCACTAATTTGTGGAATTTCAAAAATAAATTTGAATCATTCAAATTATGTACATTCACACAAGTTTGAGTCAAGTCACTAACGAATCGGGTTTTGCCTTTCAGCATCTTCAGGCCTTCAAGTGCGCGGATGAACTTGAACTAACTTGAATATTCATTCAGTTTATTTTTCAAAAATTGCAAATAAAAAATACATACCTAATTATTTGTTCTATTATTGTTCCCAGCGCACAGCAAATGGCATCTTAATGGTGGTATTTCAAGGTAATATAGGTAACGAAATTAATTTGTTAGTCAATTGCTTAACTTATCTTTTTCAAAGAGAGAAGTATGGATATAAGTAGGTACACGGATGAACTTAAACTGACGTTTTTCAAATGAATGTATCGTGTTTATATAAGAAATAAATGAATCACTAAGTTCAAAGCTATTGATGGCGAAATGGATTAACTTTACTAATGACTTTATTTTAATGACGTTAAATTAGCTTGGAAAAATTACAAGTTTATCCATGCTCTTGAACGCCTGAAGATTCTAAAAGGCGAATCTCAGGTCGTTAGTGACAAAACTTGTATGAATCTACATAATTTGAATCTTTTAAATTTAAAATATATTTATTATAAAATCTTGTTAATAAAATTGGGAATAAAATTATTCCTTAGGCTGTTCACATAATAAACACCAACACAAATAATAACTGACGATAAGATGTTGACAGCGTCTTTTGGCATATTCTTTGATTGTCATTCCCGGATTTTCTTTGCTATTTATAGAAATCCCGGGGAAAGGAAGAAAAAACAGAACCATCATCCCTACGGAAGTATTTTCGCGTCTATTCGCTAGAATTTTTTCACGGTAGCTTTTGCTAGCAGCATTCGGTTGTGGAACGACACAATTTCCGATTTGACAGGTTACCTCAGCGCAAGCAATCTGCTTCCCAGTCCCCCTCTGAAATATCAATCGGATGACGTGGGAAGACTTCTCAGCGCCACCAAAAAGCGATACCGTGGTTTTCTATGGATGTATTAAATCCTAAGGATAGAGCATACTTTTTGAGCTTTGAAGCTTATATCAGATATCGTTTATTTTAATTACCAAATATAGCTGAAATAAAATATCAGTCCAGCTACGAGTTCCGTCCACTAAGTCAAATTTCATACAAACATTAAAATAACAATTGAGTAACTTATTTAATGCCACCCAATAAAATGATGCAATGTCTTGTATGCCTTGAATCGTGGCATATTTTTATTTTCTTATGAATAAAAGTACACTAAAGATTATTTTCCAAAACAGTCTAGTTTTATCAAAATTGAAAATATGTTGCTTTACACATTTTTCTTTCGGAATCAATGTTTAAAATTTCAGATTTAATCTTCATCACTAACTGCCTCTAGACTTATTTTCACATTTTTATAATATACTCATTTATTTAAATTCCTTTTTGTTGGTCCTAAAGGCGAAATTTGGTCAGTCAAACAGACTGAAGTCAAGAGCTGTTCTTATTTATTTTAATTTTCCTTCGTTCAAACTTAAATTCATCATAATATGTAAAGAAGGAGTGGTAAGTATTTCAATCGATAAAAATATAGAAATCTATGCAGGGCTTATGATAATTATGATAACCAATCATAAATTAAATCCATGTCCGCCCAATATGAAACATTATTTTTGAAATAGAAGTTTCTCAGCATAAGGTTTTTCTCTAACAACTGTTTGCTACTCGGTATTTTAACATCTTTTTATGCGAAGAGAGTAAGGATAGAATGACAGAGAGCTTATTCACGACTGGTGGTTTACAACGCTATCACTCCGTTCCATTAGTTTATATTATTGGAATAATGGGAGAAAAGTTTTAGACATCCATGCATTTAAACAAAAATCGATAAACCAATTTAATAAAATGTGTTTTATGACAATGAATTTACAGATTTTTTATAATACTTAGTCACTCGTACCGTATCCTTACAAATAAACTTTCAAAGGCAGTTTCTTTTACTCTGTCTCCTTCTTGGGTTCGTCTTATCAAACGAATTGCTGGGGGCGATGTTTTTACTTTGATATTTTATCAGTCGGATGATAAAGAAAGAAAGGAGGCGTTGGGTTGCCACGCGATTTGGAATAAACACCAGTTGGAGTGTACCGGATACATCTTTAATTTTCCGATACAAGGAAAGGTGGTGACATTTGCCACAGTTACGCACCTTTGATTTACTTACATTTTTTTCCTTGTCTAATATTTATCAATGTATATACATTTTACAATTTAACACTTGTTATTTTTTTTTACATAGTTCATACAGCATACAAGTGTTATTCTTTTTTATTATATACACAAAAATAACATGTTTTTATAACCTTATCGGTTATTAAAATAATTATATAGTATAAAACAGGTCTCGGCAACCTTTTTTGGCTGCGGGTCAAAGTAAAAATATGTGACCATTAAAAAGACTATTTGGGTCAGTGGGTATTTTCATATTATATTTTATAGTCACTTGAAATCATCAAATAGATCACTTGGTAACCCGCGGGTCATAAGTTGCCGAGGTCTGGTATAAAACATAATCTTAAGTGTATTCCGGGTGAATAAAAACATCCAAACCATGAGTGGCTGTCCAATTTATTTATGTTAATTATTGTTGAATTATTAAGTTTATACAATGTTTTTTATCATTACAAAGCAAGTTATTAACCAGTTTAAGCAACGGTTTCTTTAATTTTTAAAACAATCACTCACCTACGATTAAACAATTTACAACACAAACCAAAACGCCATGGTCTTATTGTAAAAAAACTGACCAAGATGACGGTTTGTATTTTCGCAATATGGAAGATTTAATTTCAGTAGTTTGCCTCAAATTAAAAAAAAAAAAACAACCCAAATATGGCTGCCCTTCCTCTCTGAGAAACACTAACTTTAAGTGTAATAGAAAACTAATGTCTAAATATTTCATACCAGAACAGTGCGTGCTATTTTTTATTCACACTATGATAAGAAACTTTTTCATCACAGTGAAAAACTTTTTGCCAGTGGGTTGAAATAATACTCAAATTCTAAATCACAAGGAATGAATGATCATTACGTTTTGTGTGTATAATGTTTCTATGAAACTACTCCCATATCAGCTCTGTTTTTCACAGAATTTTCCTGAAAATCTACATTTAGATATCAGAATAAATAAATTCTGTAAATACTCTTTCCCGTTATAGTTGGGGACTATATTTATCACAATCATCAAGCCTTTGCTCAATAATTAAATATATAAAATTAATCCTTTTCCTAAAAACTCTTTTTCCTATTTATCATCTATTTTTAATATATTTTCTCCAATAATAATGATCACATGAGATATATTCCATAGAATTCTTTTTATTTTAATATAAAAAGCGTAAGTCTGTTTTTTGAATTGCCTGTGCTTTCATACAAATTTCAGTTAGAACCTTGTAACACTGGCGGTTTGTTTGAATTTCAGGTGGACAAGGTTCTATGTGATGTTTACGTATTTCTTATTAACAGAGATGAGGGAGCGTACAAGACAGCGTCCTGTCACGTCAGTGGTTATGGAGAGACGTTGGAACTGGCTGGGTCACGTGCTGCGGATGCCTCCGGAAAGCCTCAATCCTGCCTGCCTTTTCTTTCGACCGGTGGGATTCCGGCGTCCCGGACGTCCGTCGGGTACTATCCATAGGATGTACTCGGCGGAACTGAGGGATGCTGGCATGTCATGGGAGGAAGCAAAGCAATTGGCAGGAGACAGGGAAACATGGAGGTGCCGCGTGGCGGCCATATGCTCCACATAGGGAGCGAACATGGCCAAAGAAAAGAATAAAGAACTATTTTAACAATATTTTATTAATAGTTATGACTAGGGCTTCCAAATCGGTTTAAACCGAAACCGGTTAACCGGTTTATCGCGTGTTTTGAAAAAACCCGAAAACCGGTTTATTTCTCTCGGTTAACCGGGTTCTATCAAAAATACACTTTTCTTATTTTTCATTGTTTTTTATAAAAAGAAAAATGTTTTATAATGTATATAAGAAACAATTCACAAAATACAACAAACATGTACACATACATATATATATATTGTAAAATAATCTACTTCTGTCTCAAAGTTGTCCATGTTGTGAACAGAAATGACTCTTTCAAATAATTTGTCATTTTTTGACAAGTGAATATTTTGGTATTCTACTCTATTTTTGTCTAAACATTGGATTTCTTGTCTTATCCAGTTAGTATTTTTTTAAAAATTGAATGCTTTTAAACATCAGTCTTTTGGTGAGTTTTATAATCAAGCTCTGTTTTTTTTATTTGACGTATATTTTTTTTATCATAAAATATTTTTTCACATGTTATAGCAATTGTTACTTTGCCATAGCAAACAGGTTGGTAACTCGAGTTCCATTAAGATAAATTAAGATTTTTTTTGCATACCTATCTAATCAAAATACATGATATTTCGGTTTAAACCGGTTACCCGGTTTATTTGTCAGAAAAAAACCGAAAACCGGTTAGTGTTTAAGTCCGGTTAATTGGAAGCCCTAGTTATGACAATACTATCATTGATATATACAATCAAAAAGAAACTTGGAAACATTTACAATTTGCAAAATACAAGCATTCAAAATTTCAAATGCCCATATCTTTTTTGGTGCAGTTGTCCACATAGAACCTTGTAGTACTCAGCTCGCGTGTTATAGCTTCATAGATAAAATATCAAAAAACGAAAAGAAAGATAAGGTGAGACTCTTACGAGTAACATAAGGATGGAAGGTTAATTAAAACAACTTCGCATCTCGCGAATCGATGCATATCTATAAAAAAACAAAATTCGCTATTTCATTATCTTTGTTGCAGCCTCACTCGGCGGCAGGGGGGGTGCGGCTGTGAAACCAAATGCGACAGGCATCGCCCCAGGCGACGGAAAACCCAGACAAAACTTTCAGTCAGCTTTTGCGGCACGCCAAATTCTTAAGGCTACATCTCAACTTATCAATATCTGTTTTTGATTGAGATAATTTCAAAGGACAATTATTGTCAAAAAAAAATTAAACGAAGTAGGTATAAAATAATCAGCTTTTGAATCATTTTGTTATTTAATCTTCTTAAGAATCAAAAAATAAATATTCAAATGTTTTATTAGTAAATTGTTTTAAATTTTTTTAATCATTGAAATGGTCATTCGTTCCGCATACATTCCATTGTCGAATTTATTATGCAGTACGTACCATTGGTACATGAAACATATTTGTTATACCTCACTCTACTGGTGCGGCGACCTTTGCGCGCGGGACTCCAGCGCGTGGACGTTTGCGCGCGCAATTTATTATTTTTATATATACATAAAATAGTTTGTTATATTCATGAAATGTGTTATATTTTATTATATACATGAAAAAAGAAAGAAGAAGAAAAGAGAAAAACATAAAAAAATTAAAATATTCATCATTAGTAACAATCAAAACCATTTTTCTAATAGCACTTCACTTCCATCGCTAATCGATACACAATTACAAGAAATTTCAATTAATAAATTTTCAATGGATAGGTTTGTAACAGTACTAATTAATTAAAAATAATATGTAATTTTGGATCAAAAGTTGTCTTAGGTAGGTAAATTTCTTTAAATGAATACTGAACAATACAAAATATTTTTTTTCGCACTTCTCTCGGCGCGCTAGAGTCCCGCGCGCAAAAGTCGGGGTGCCCACTTTACTATAAGTAAATCCTCTCTGAACTGTTTTGCCATCTGGGGTTTTTTTGATAATAAACATAATTAACATTCCTCGAGTCACTAAATAGAGTAATAATGTTCATCACGTTTGAAATTATTTTTGTAATTGTAATACGCGGCAAGATTTCAAAATATAATATATTCTCTGTTTTTTAATGATATCTCAAGAATAGAAACATTTACGAAACGTATTACAGTGAGAGAAAGGCTTAAGAAGCTTTCTTTTAGCAGGTTTGGATTTATAAGCTCGCGCCTTAGCGGGAATGCCTCGAGCCGCATCTATTATTTGTTGCCATGTCCACTTGATGGAAGACTTGCGCTAGCTATTCTCATGCATCTTTTATTGCAGCACAAATAAACAGGCAATCTAAATAAGCGCTTTTAGAATTGCCCTCTGATATGATGATTTTACTGTTACAGTCAAGTGATTCTATATTTTATCGCTATAATTTTGACAAAATATTTCCATCAAACCAATTTCCATAAAGCATTTTTATTATAACGACAACCTGCTTTCAAAAAATGTATAAATATCAAACCGAAATTTGCGCCTTATGACCGCTGACGCAAAAAAATCATTCTTTCTTATTTAATAATGCTTCTATATAATTTCATTAAATTTTATCATTTAGTATGTATTATGATAGATTTTAAAAAGAATAATACTTAAAATAAAATAAAATATTCTTTCTAATAATTTTCTATTTTTTATTTTATTATTCAAAGTACTGAATATATATTTTTTTTGGTATCTTACCATAAAAGATCCGTTTTAATATGTCTTATTAACAATCTGTTTCGCCTTGCTCCCGAGAAGTTTGTCTTTGAATGGCATCTTGAATATTTTATCGTGAAAAATCCAATAAAATTCATGACACCTTAAACGTGTGTAGTAGTTTCACGTGATAAATGTTATACGAGATGCTTTTAGGCTTTTATAAAATAATATGAAAAAAAGAACATAATATTAAATCGAAGTAAATAATAACTTTCAAAACTTTGTGACGATGGTTTTACAATAGTAAGTATTATTTTCCCTTATTAAACTATATTCAAACAATGATATTAATTGTAACAATGGTATTTCATTTAAAAAAAAAACGAAAATAAAATTACAGTTAAATTATTAAAACTCAACGTTTCATTAAATGACTAATTGAATCAATAATTACGAGCGGAATAATTCAAAGTAGATTAGCAGATTTATGTATGATTAAATTACGATCATTATTTTAAGACTTTACTTAAGTAGAGCCATCCAACTTAGTAATATCATTGATATAAACATTAGTTTAACTTAAACGTCAATAGGCATGCATGAGCATATGAAATTAAGACAAAAATCTATTTATTAAATATTCAATAATTCTTTGTGAATTTTTCGTCACAAATAACACCATCTATATCTACTTCCAATATGTTATCTTTTATTCGACGCCTTTCTGCTGAATAAACATAAAAATAAGTTATGTATGTCATTATTTCAAAAGATACTTTATTTTACAAATTTAAAATGCACCTACTGCGATAAAATAGTAATCTGCTTAAAAATATGTGTTTAGTTCTTCAAAAACGAATGCATAGTAGTCAGCACTTGGCTTAGAACATTCAAATGGAATTTTAAACAGTTTAATGTTTGCAGTGGCACCGAAATAAGTTGTACTTGAAAATATTTTCAATATAACTATTGTTATAATTGCTGTAAAAATATATATTTTAAGATATATTGTCGGGTCCGTGGCCCAGTGGTCAACGTAATTGGCTGTCGTGACGGATTCCACAGGTTCGAGTTTATTACGAACAACATTTAAATTTGAATCGTTCAAATTACGTACATTCACACAAATTTCGTCACTAACGACCCGGGTTTCGCCTTTCGGCATCTTCAGGCGTTCAAGTGCACGTATGAACTTGAGAACGCCTGAAGATGCTGAAAGGCAAAACCCGGGTCGTTAGTAAAAAAATGTGTGAATGTACATAATACGAACGATTCAAATTTAATATTGAAATTCCACCAAGCACTTTCTGTTGAAATCTTAAATTAGAACAACATTTACTCAATTGATTCTGTTTGAAGGTACGGGTGTTTGTGATTTCTAAAAATTCTGCATGGGCACAGCGAGAGCGATTAGTAAATCACTATTCCTGCCATGACCCTAACCATTTATTTCCACTACTCTCTTAAAAAAAGAGAGGTTGAGTAACTAACTAACACATATTTATCGTAGAGCGAAAGCAGATCTGAGCTAAAGATACTTAAACCATGTCCGCTCCCAATGTGGAGCATATGGACTCCTAATGGAGTTTATCTCAACAGAAGTGTTTCTACGAGAACTGCTTGTTACTCAGTTGCTCAACCTCCCTTTATCTAAAGAGAGTAGGATTATAAGGAAAGGGCTAGGACAGGACTAGTGGTTAGCTAATCGCTCTCGATACGCTCCGTTCATAAGATAGGATGGGTGGAGGGGGGAATTCAAGACATCACAAACAAAAGATACTTAAATCATTAAAAAGGTACAGAGAAGGCTGTTCTTGAACACTATCATAAACGTTAGTTATAAAGCTTAAAATGTACGTCCGTTACAAGCACAACTTATCATAATTATCATAATGCTTGCGGCGAGAGGCACTTAACAATCTATTCCAAAAACATTATAAAAGATTTTTCATTTCTCCCAAACATAATAAGTAAAAAACGTCAGTACGCTACTATTTAGCAATCGCTAGTTGGCGCATGTAGAGAGCGCTCTCTAAATCGCTCCAAGTTTGCTAGTTCATAACACGTGTACTTGTGTGGGAAACGTGAGGTAAAAGATTATCAAGAAGAGCTGACGCTAAACCATATCAGATTTATTTTTAAAATCATTATTATTACGAAACAATACATATCATGTTTAATCATTTTTTTAATCGGTGTCCGCTCCCAATGTGGAGCATATGGCTTCCTAATGGTTCCCGGTAAATTACTCGAATGGAAATTGCTCGAATAACAAGATAATCAATTTGTTTCCGTTTGTTCTGTCTTAGCCCTAGTCTTCTATGTGTTCTGGAAATATATAGAAACAGTTTGAGTAACTAATTAATAAGCAGTTCTCGTAGAGACACTTCTGTTGAGATAAACTCCATTAAAAGATCATATGTTCCGCATTTGGAGCAAACACGATTAAAATAAATCCTTACAAAAATTATTTTTATATTTCACTCTCTAAACAAGTGTCGCACAAGATAAAAATGAAATTTGTAGAAAAAGTCGTGAAAAATCGTTTAAATAACCAAGCAATTAGAATAATTTGTAATTCGAGCAATTTACCGGCTCCCCCTTCTAATGGAGGTATCTCATCAGAAGTTTTTTCTACGAGAACTGTTTGCTACTCAGTCGCTCAACCTCACTTTTTTTCAGAGTAAGTAGTAGGGAAAGAAGGATAAGGCTAGAACATGACTAGTGGTTGGCTAATCGCTATTGCTACACGCAGTTATTAAAGGATCAGAAGATGAGAGGAGAAGAAATTATGTGAATCGAAATCACAGACGCCCAGGCTTCGATCACAACTTTAATTTGAATAATTCTCAAATTCACTGTGATCTGACCGGGAATCGAACCCAGACCTGCGTGATCGGTAGAGCAAGCTCAAACCAACTGGGCCACAGCAGGCGACGATAATATAGATACTGTAAATATTAATGACAATGTAAATTTTGTTTAAATTAGTTTGTGCTTTTTATTTATCTTCCTAATAACCCTCGTGTCGGCTGTCAGTTGCTTGGAGCCTTACGTAACATTCTTCGACTATTTAGGTACACTATATACACTATTATAATATTATTTGTGGTAATCAACGGTTACACCTGCGTCAAACTCTAACACTCAAAACCTCACGAATCGTTCGAGGAGACAAGCTTGCTTGAGCACTGTATCCAATGCAGTTTCTACGTCACTTGGTGACCTCAAATCAAACCAATTTAACACATCATTTGAATCTTCGAATGGTGCGTTGATGCACAGTCATAAAGCATCAATGAAATAAAGTATGAATTTATTTATGTCATGAGGTCATTTTACCGTTAAAATAATAAAGAATAGAGTTTTTAAATTTAAGCCACACAAATAAAATATAACAGATTACGACGGATCATTAATTTAAATTGGTGCGTGTGAGAAATAAAAAAATACTTTAGCAGCTGTTAAAAAATACATTTTCAAATTTAAATGATTCACAAAAACTACGTTAGCTAAAACATGTATTAAAAAAAAAAACAAAATGACGAATGACAGGTGTCATTAGAATTAACATACAAACATGGTATGTTTGCATAATGAAGAACAAAGTTTATTTGAGTGAACTTACATTATCATTAGTTTAGCGTATCCGCGCATTGCGAATCTTTCCTCTCAATCTTCAACCCTGAAGATAGCAAAAGAACTTGAACTTGATTCACTTTCAGAAATTTAAGCGAAGGTATTCAGAAGATTCTTGAGAAACATCAAATAGTTTTATCCTCCTACGCAAACTAGAGACAACCATTCGAGTATATAATAAATCATATTTCGGGGACTACACACACTTGGGGATTTCTGTATGACCCATCTGAGAACGAATATAATTTAAACAAATTTCTATGAACGCTTATGTTATTTATTAGAAGGTATATATGTCTGTAACACATCGGACACATACACACACCCTCATATTTAACTATGTCAGCGTATGTGCAGAGAATGAGTATGTGATCATATTGTTTTAGTGAATTTTAACGGACAACACAAACTCTCTCTGTCTGAGCATCGTTTAAGCAAACACTGACAGGTGACACTGCTATCATGTAATAATTTAAAGTACTAGTATATTATGTGTCATAAACCAAGTAGAGCATCCACTGACCTATGCCAGGTAATTTAACTATTTGGATTTAAACGCGTTTATGTTAATGTGTTTAATACTGTTCTTGGTAGAACAAACAACTATCTACTTAAGAAAGTCTTTTCGGTTTTAATGGTGTTTATTTCACAGTTCCCCAACATGACTACTGCCGATGTTCTTTGAAAATAATTCCAAGCAATTTTCACTAAAATTCTGAAGCATATGAACTTCGAATAGAGTATCTCAGCAAAAGTTTTAACAAGGCCATAAGTCATTCGTTCGAACTCTCTTCGGAAAGGAGAGGATAAAGATAGATCGATGAGATTACCAATTGATTAGCTATTCATCGCTTTCTCTGGACTCAATTTTAAACATTGGATAGGTGGTTTGAAAACACCATTGTCAAATTTAATACAAATTCATATATGAATGCATTGCAATGCTCAGTGATTAATAAAGGATTTATAATTAACAGGAGAAAAAAAAATTAAAATCTTCTAAATATTTGTTAATGTTAATTTTACAGATAAACACCAAAGTATTATGTTTAAAAAATAATTGATTTGGTTGAAACACTTCTTTACTTCATAGACATCAATGTTGTGACTTGTGATTGTAGTATAACAACAGTAGATGTGAAGACTTCACAATTAAGTTGAACATTCAAACAATCTAGTACAGGCGTGGGGAACCTGCGACCTTTTGGCTACTCTGGTGCGGCCAATTCTCTAATTCTGTAAATTTTTGTAATTTTGTGAATTCTTGGTATTTTCAAAATCCTTGAAAGACCTAAAAAAAAAGGTCTCACGCTGGTTATTTTGAGAAATCCGCAAATTTCTGGACATTTGAAATTGGCATGAAATTGTTTCCGGCCAAAAATTCCCTAGTCAATGTTTACTGTGGCCTTCATGTCGAATCAGAAAAATGAATGTGGCTATTAGAGAAGAAAAGTTCCCTGTTTAAATTTTATAACTTTGTATCGGACAAATATTGTAAGAAATGCCTCAAATTACTCAAATAATACACTGTATAAAGGCAGGTATTTAAACTCCAGCTATGTTGTTCTAAACAAACCAACTATTTTTTAGTCAGGAAGTTCTGCTTTATTTTAACAAAGTTTTATCACCTCAGTTTTTAGCTAAGTTAGAGTAACAGTGTAAGATTACGATGTAACAATAGTATTTTCATGTTTATAACTTTAAGCATTTTGTAGTCATCCGCTCTTTACAAGAACAACATTTTATATCGGTGTTAGTACAAATAAATAACTCTTTATTTCATCCAATATTTTTTACATAGATAAAAAAAATTGTTTAAAGATTGTTTTTTAACGGAATCCGTGAAGAAAAAAGCATAGTGTCCATCAATCGAAGTGCGATTGAATAAAAAAATAGGTATCATACTTTCATTGTATGGGATAAAACAATTTAATTTTATGTTTATGTTTTTTTCGTCTTCGTTTGTTTTTTTTCCTAGTTCTTTTTTTGATGCATTGATATTATACGGCATATATTTTTTTTGTACAAAACAACTTCCAACTAAATGATGTGCTGTTATAAATTATATTAACGAAATGTAAAATTGACCGCGAGACGTGATTTATAAAAAAAAAACACTTTTTATGTACCACTAACCAGTAGTGAAACCTTTCTTTTAATTTATTATCTGCGCAGATGTAATTACGTTTTTTAAAGAAGAAGACTACCTTGACGTATATGCTGACTAATGGCCGCTTTATACAGATAGTTTTGTTAACAACCCAGAGCTGCCGCAATAAATAATTAAGGATATAAAAGGTCGATTCTAAGAAGGGGAATGATTAAATTACTTTTATCATAAAGGGTAATTTTGTTAATACACTCAAAGCTGTTTAATTTTATTAATTACCTTTCTCAGTATAATTCTAAAACTAAAGCGAGTATCATCACTTACTAAATAAAGCGTATGCTAAAATTAAAATATTTAATAAAAAAAATACTAAGGAAAACAAAATATGTAACTTAAAGAATATAAGTAAATAAATAAAAACCTCTGTATTAAACAAAAAATAAATATAATTCAATTCAAGCTTCAAATTTAATCTTTGCTCTTAAATAAAAGAACCAATATATTCCTGCACGACAAACGAGCGTAGGACAAATCAAGTATACCAAGTGTTTAAATAAAATATCAACTTTTTTAGCTTTTAACCAATTTTTTTTTTCAATTCAGTCAACACATATATATTTTACATACATTTGATTATAAAAAATATTGCAGGTTTCGAAATGATAATCATTTCTGGTTATCTTTTAAAATTTTACACTTTTACTTAACAATTCAAAATAATATACAATTGTAACGATGACAGTTACGTCGTTCCACTCCTTTGACCTGAATGCTTTTGTCGCGAGACTGGTTATCCATTAAGTTTTGAATTTGTATTAATTTAAGAAAAAAATATACATACCAATGGTTTTATTCAAAAATGCAATAAAGCTCTTTCATTACAATGCATACCTCCTTATTACACTGTGCATGCACCGGATAATCGTTGAACAAATCACATCAGTCCGTGCTTCTAATTCATGTAATGAAGTTTACTGTTGTAACAATCAAGAAGTGTTGTAAAATAATACTCACTTGGAATTGAGAAATTGCAGTCATTTCGACGGTTACACTCAAGGAACCAAACAATTTCAAAATCCTTAAAAAGATCTCGGTATTTAAACTGTAATTGTTTGTTTTTTTTTGTAAAATTAAAAATACAAAATACAGCATTACAGCTGACGCCATTTTGCAATAAATTTGACAAATATAATTAAGAAAAAATTAATTAAAAGAAACTATGGAAAACATTTTTCAAATATGAATTCAAATACAAAAACCAATATTTCTTACTATAAAAAGTTAGTATTCATGTTTATGAATACGTATTTTTTTATTTATCATTTTTTTTTTTTTTAAACCATGTCCGCTCCCAATGTGGAGCATATGGACTCCTAATGGAGTTTATCTCAACAGAAGTGTTTCTACGAGAACTGCTTGTTACTCAGTTGCTCAACCTCTCTTTTTCCAAAGAGAGTAGGAATAGAAGGAAAAGGCTAGGACAGGACTAGTGGTTAGCTAATCGCTATCGATACGCCCCGTTAATAGGATAGGATAGGTGGGAGAGGGGAATCCAAGACTTCACATACATCCATGCCTTTGAACAGAAATTCATAAATTGATTGAAAAATCAATTTATAAAACTGCCCGTACTGGGATTCGAACCCGTGACCTTCGTAGCGGTAGCCAACGACGTTGACCACTCGTCCACACAGGCGATGTTATTTATCATAAAAAATCTGGCTTAAGATTTGGACCTAAACGATTTTTTGAATACCTGAATTGTATATATTTGTGTTAACGATATATATTTTTTGTGTATTTACATTTAAAACGAAGTTAAATTTAAGATAAAATCTTTTAACAAAACCAACACCCGGCTTGTTCAGTCTATTATCGTAAATTCACTAAATAGTAGATTTGAAAATGCAAACAAAATAAAATGAATAACAGTCTTCCTTTTATCTAAAAAAATATCACAAGTCATAAAACCAGATTGATATGGTGGATACAAAAAAAAATGATCAGCAATGTATATAATATTGTTCTTTGTCAATGTCTTTTTCGACAAAAAAATATATTCAAAGTAATCACTGAAATTAAAAAGTAATTTGTTTGATTGAAAGAAACTTGCAATGGAAAAAATATTGAAGACTCTATTATGACATTAAATTACTTTTTAAACATCTGTGTTGTATATAAAACTACTGTATTTATATAATATATTATAATATGTCTATCCATCTTATCTTGGTGATAACCTATTGTAGATAAACAATTTATTCAACTTATAACATTCTTTGTTATAACATGCTAAAGAAGTAAATTATATTTTTGAGGTATTAAAAATATTCGGCTTAATAAGTAATAAATATATTTTGGTTCAGCTTCAGACTCAATCTGGATTACTGTAATGATTTCATAATGGAGTGTCTTTTCTTTCAATACAAGAACTATAAGTGAAACTTAAATCGATAGCTATTTGTATTCAGTAATCGCCCATATGGCCGTAATTACTTTTCTTCCTTCTCCCATGAAAATCTGAGCTCCAAATACAATTAGAACATATTAAGTCTTTTATACACACCGTATATCTGAAAAGACAAGTTACTATCCGTTTGGAAGTAATCTCCGTGAGATTATGTTATTATATTGCAAGGAAAATCAATGCATTTTTGGCAAAAGGATTATTATAAACCTACAAGAGGCAAAATAACGTTATTTTTTTGTAAAACCAATTTGGTCTGGCTGTATTTTCCAACATCTTTTCACTCAAAACAGAAAAATAGTTAGCACTCTCATTACTATATAGTGCCTACATAACAGATATTTGTTAATTACGCTCACTGAATTGAATACGTTTGACAATATTCTATTAAAAAGAAATACCGACAAATAAATTTGTTAATGCTATCGTTGTACTAGTAAATAATGAATTTGATTACAAAATGTACACTACAAACCTTTGACTTCTTATTTTACGAACTGCCAAAGTGTATTAAGCCCATAATGCGTAAAAATAATTTTATCTAAGAAAAATGAGGGTTGTCTGTGAGATAACTCGATATTAAGCTTTGTAGGTATAACCTTGTAACTCCCCACGCCTGTTTTCTTTGAGTCATCTCTTTGCGAAGGTATAAATCACCTTATTTGAGGCAGTCATTCCTTTGGGGATAGAAAACCGTGTGGGAGCGTGGAAAAATATGATAAGCAAATAATATGTGCGAGTGTTTAGGCGAGCCTAACTCAATTGGAGCCTATGCTGCTCTAGGGACTGGAGGCGCCACGTAAGGCCCCAGGCGGCGACTGGCATCAGGAACTGAAAGGGTTACCGAAGATTAGATTTGGCGACGTTTTTCTTCTTCTTTTTGAATTCGAAAAATTTCCAATTCATAGGTCAGTTTTCTTTCAATCTATAAATGTATTTTATTTCAATAATTTACATATGTATACTATAATATAACTTTAGTTATTATAACTTTTGACATCTTTCATAAAGCAAAATACATAGAAACCTCCGAGATTGTGTTGTTTATTGAGTTAATTTAACTGGTTTCTATATTAATTATTAAAAATGGTACTCTTAAATAAATTAGTTGAGAACCGTAGTACCAATAAAAGAAATTGACTATCTTAAAGAGAATAAGAATTTAAAAAAAGCATTTTACAAACCTGTCCGTTTCATACTGTTTAGGCTCAACCGAAGTATACGCATAAAAGAAAAATGTTATCAAACAAGCTTCTTGAACCGCTTTTCTTTTAAATCTCATTTGAATCCAAAATATATGATAGAATTAAGCACACCAAATATAACGAAATATTCTTATTTTCCGATTCTGTTACACCCAACTGGAGACCACGTTTTGCCACCATGCCTACGGCTTTCCTATTACTCTCTTCCTTCCTAGAGTCCCGTCACTTTTTTCAGTACTGTGACTTCTGTGCACGCTGGGCATGTCCCACAAATTTCATTATCTGAAGTTTTATGAAGAAATATTAATAGAATAAATAGGTGGTAAAATATGCTTGTAAGCAGATTGTCACTCTAGTGAAATAAAGTATTCATAAAATGTGAAAAATATTCGCAAATATTCAAAGATGCCATGGATAATTCTATCAATATAAATACGTACGCACATCAATAAAATAATCACTATATTGAATGTCCCTACCAAAAAGCACCTACAAAGGGTAGAAATTCATCAATTTTCCCTCCCAAAAAGCGATTTTGTGTTATACCTCTATTGTTTTGTCGTACGGAGGGTAAAGTCTCCCGGTAGTGCTATATCTATGTACATAAGTTACTGCAAACTCCCACAAATTGGTCCAAATGTCGCACGCAAAACGGGTGATCGAATATTGGAAAGAACTTCAAGTGGGTATATGTGCCAATGCCTCCACTCCCCAGGCACCTTTAAACTTTGCCAATTGCCTCTCTAGGTATGAAGTTTATATTTTGGCAAAGGCCTAGGAATATTATTACAATTGATAGTTCTATATTAATCACCAAGAATCTGTTTTAACTTTTAACAAATTTTAAAACAACTTTCAACCAAAAAGTCACATGTTTTCTCCGGTTGTATAGTATATTGATTTTGTCACATAAATAGATTAAAATATGTTGTCTCAGAATCGTTGAAAAGTCGTATAACTTTTCCGGTTCTAAGCTCAAAAAATCCGACCCCAATACTCACATCTTCTTAAATATCTATTTTAATATGGTTGATACAATGTTTATAATTAAAGTATTCTTATATCATAGTTTTTTGGACCTTTTGTAGTTTATATAAATACGCGATAACGCGATGCAAAAACGAGATAAGCGCCCGCTTATCAGCGATCGTTCGTAAGATAACTAGGCTGAACGCGTCAGTTGCAAATACATATTTGTACTGAAATGACGTATTTTTTACGCGCAACTTAAAATATGATTATTTATTAAAAAACCACGGATTTTTATAAAAAAATGTATGAGGAATAAAGCAGAGAGATATTTTAAAGCCCTTAGACTATTGTTTTTTTGTTGAAATTCATAAGAATAAGGCCAATAATGAGGAAACCACTGGGGTCCCTAAACGACCCCCATCGGCAGAGAAGTATTTTTCTAGTCTCCGAGCCGCGAGAGATAATTATCATAGAATAAAGTATTTGACGTAAAATTTAAATACGAAACATGTACCTTTTTGAAATTGATACATATTTACTCCACGTGCTATTTAACCATCAGCAATACTTACCTACTTACTTACCCAGCATTTTCTTGCATCTTGATATCCTTACTGGTTTCAAAATAAGTCTCTGCTGAGTGTAATAAAACTCTGAAACATTTCATTTTAAGATTAAAGTTTTGCTGATACTTTTTTTATTTAAGAAGTTAATATTGGGAGGATAAGAAATTATTTAATATTCGAATAACTTTTTGAAGAAGGTTTTGTGAGAAAATTAAATTACTAAGAATAGTTGTATGATAATAGTTAGCGGGGAAAAAAATATCAAGGAAATCGATTATAGATAATGTGGTTCCCGGTAAATTTCTCGAATGGAAATTGCTCGAATAACAAGATAATCAATTTGTTTCCGTTTGTTCTGTCCGTTTGTTCTGTCTTAGCCCTAGTCTTCTATGTGTTCTGGAAATATATAGAAACAGTTTGAGTAACTAATTAATAAGCAGTTCTCGTAGAAACACTTCTGTTGAGATAAACTCCATTAAAAGATTATATGTTCCGCATTTGGAGCGAACACGGTTAAAATAAATACTTACGAAAATTATTTTTATATTTCACTCTCTAAACAAGTGTCGCACAAGATAAAAATGAAATTCGTAGAAAAAGTCGTGAAAAATCTTTTAAATAACCAAGCAATTCGAATAATTTGTAATTCGAGCAATTTCCATTCGAGCAATTTACCGGCTACCAGATAATGTGCATGTATGGTTTAAAAAGGTTTTATAATTTTTTGAGTTGTCTTATTACAAATATTTCTAATTCATTAAAGTGAAGCTGATTCATATTATTTACTATTGTAGTCAATGGCACTGAATTTTATTTTCATTTATAATCATTTTTTTTATATATTGGGACGTGCTTTTTCAAGTTAAGTCGTCGATATTTGCAAATAAATCGTTAGCAATACAGTTTGAGCATATAAAGTAGAATGTTTCAATGACTAAGAAGTGTATTCAATGAGTAAGAAGATTTAATCAATGGATTGTAAATAGTATCTCAATACAAAAAGAAAATAAGTTTTGAAATAGATAAAATGTAAAAAACTGATATTTTGTTATACCAATATGAAAAAGATCACACTGGTATTAATGACCATTTTTGTATGCCGTTAAATATAAAATATATTTTTATTATTTCTCTTTGTCTGCAATAGTAATTCGATATTATATTCAGACATATTCCTAGTCCATTAGTCAGTGACTTTAGTCTATGTTAGACAAAGAAAGACACGCCTCATAACTTGAGCACCGTATTCTTTAAGTAAAGCATATTCGATTTCTTTTCCAATTTTCACGGGTGACGAAACAATGAACCCCGGAAATATGTATCCGGGTTATCCGTAAATGGGCGCTCTGTAGATAAACCGTGTTTTTATTTCACTTCACCCCGGTGGATTGAGCTGCTTTAATATAGATGCGACGGATCACGCTTAAAAATGGGTTGAATTGTAAATTTCAGTCACAATTTCACAGTTAATTGAAACAGTTTCTTTATTTAATTCGCAAAAGTGTGCAAAGCCTGACCGTTGGGAATACTTTAACCAATTTTCATCTATTATCGAGCGTCATTTTTTTTTAACAAATTTTTATCTTTGGAAAGGCATACCTCTACATGCTTTACGCATTAAAATTATTTCTGTCAGACTGTATCAACTAACACTATTAAGCCTGAAATTTACGATTTAATATTTTTTGTAAATTTTATTATTGCAATGAATATTGTAACGACGGGAAAAATAATCAAAAAGAAAACATTTTATTTTAGAAAAACTGCCCTTTACATATAATTTCATTTTATATATTTTAAAAAATGGCATTGCATTTAAGTTAAAAGATCATTCAAGATCAACTCGACGAGAATTTTAAATCAAAAAACTCCACGTCTCAAGTCTCAAATTTAAATTGAAATGAAAAAAAAAATCACTTTGACCTTCTCGGGAATCGAGCAATCTCTAAACAACTGGACCATAGCGGCCGACGTAACATATAACGTAACATTTTTTTTTGTATAAAAATCGAGAAAAATATTATAAATATAAAAGTAAATGGTTTTGTGAAAATAAAAGTCTGTGAACATTCATATTCATAAGAGAGAGAAAACATTGGATAAAAAAAAACTATTAATAAATATAAGTAGTACAATCCAGAGGAGAGTCGATTTTAAAACCTTTGATTGCATAGAGATGGTTTATCAGTAATGTTTAAAGATGTGACTTATCCACTTAATAAACAATAAACAATTTATTGTGATTAATAATTATGTTGCCAACGTGTTCGACGAACAATTTACTTAAATCATTTTCACTACAATCCACCCTCAAACCAAACAATCTTTTGTTCAATATGTAACAAAATATTTTTGCTCACGCGAATTTGACGCCGCCTAGGTAGGCTTCGGCGGATGATAATACAAATTGAAAGTTTTAGTGCTTTGGGGCGCGCTTTTTTACGGTTGCAAATATTGTCGGGAAACTCGTGATAAGCTTTTACGCCTAGCCTGCCATGATAATACAATACAGATATGTTAAAGGTGTAGTCGAGAGACGATAACGGGTGGTATTTTACTAAATGGTTACATTTCACTTTATACGCATCCAATATATAAGGAATAAAATTCGACTATTTGAACTTTACGTATTTTATCTGGAATATAAAAAATTACTTCGCGGTTTCTTTCTTATATTTAAGATCTCGTTTGCTTTATATTGCCATATAAAAAAAGCAATGTTCAACTAACTTGTTTTATTAAGCGTAACGTTTCATAAAATAAAAATTGAAAATGTACGAAAAAGTTGTATTAAATAATAAATATTTACTTGTATTCAGAATTGAAAAGTCGGTAAAAATTTTTCTTACTTATTGATTTGTTATAATCAAATTACTTTCGTTTATCAACTAGAAAACTTTTAATTTAAAAACGTAAAATTAAATTGGATAACTTTGTTAATCCACTTTCTGTGTAACAAAATGTGACACGAATTTTGTTTTTTTGAAAAGCATTATCAGAGTTACTATTTTTTTTTTAATTCCTTAGGGTACTCAACGTTGTACCCACCACCACCCGCTACGGCTTCACACTCTTTATATATGGTGTATTCCGTAGCGTAACAACGTTAGTCGTGTTCAAAATTTTGCCAGAAATGTCCCGAGAAGAAATTCCTCAAGACTTGGTTGCATGCACTACAGTGTGCAGAAATTAAAAGTTAATAATAAATGCATTTGAAAATACTTGATTTTATCTATTTTATTAATTTAGAGTTACTATTGCATGGTTTACGAATAAACTGTTACATTTGAAAGCGCAACAAGTGGAATAACAAATATATTATTATAAACTTCCACAAAGTTACCGCCGAATCCATTGAAGATATTTTAATTTATTGTTCAAAATTATCTTCTTCACAAGTTTGAAAGTGTTTTGTTTATGTCATAACAAAAAACATCAGCTAATATTTAAGCATTTCTTTTTCATTGTGTTTTTTTTTGATATATCAGATGAAAATATCTAAACTAAGTTTTATACTCAACTAAAATTACATAATTTATCAAATATTTATTATAAAAAAAAAACCTTATCATTCAGGCACTTAGCTAAAGTTATTAGATCCTTTGAAATCGTCAAACGTTAAAGCTTAAATAATATCTATTTTTTTGACATATTTCAAGTAATAGCAAGTTCTTCATATATTTTTAGGTATTATTATAAAAACGAAATTATTCACAAAATTTTCTATTTTCTTTTTAATAATTACGTTTTTATACAATATCCTTCAGAATTACGTGACCTACGGACGACTAGCTGAATCCATTTGCGGCATAATGTTGAAATATATATCCCTGAGCAGTTGCGTCCTAAGAAACATTTATTCAATACATTTAATAAAAAATCGATTCTTAATAAAGTCAAATTTATTCAAATTGAAACGTTTGATTACTATCACCATCGCTTAGACATTATTTTTTTGTAGAGAAATATAAAATTTCGACTGAAAAACGACTTAAAAAATGAAACTACATACTAATATTGATTATGTATCAAAAATAATTTAGATTTTTACTATATCAATATCTTTAACATGAACGAAAAAACTGTGGAATAAGTTTTGTGTGCTCTTTTTTAATCGTTGACGCTTTGAACAACAAATAATAAAATATACATAGGTATACCATTAATACAAAATGTACGTCTAACAATGTATATTGTTAATAAGTTTTGAATGGTTTTGGTAAATTTGCTGAAGGGTTTTAGCGACTATCAATCGGGATTTTTAGGGAAAAGATGTAATAAGCATTATAGAAAAAAACTGTTATATTTTCTGATGAAAAACTCTGCTGAATAAACGGTTTTTTAGATTTTTATCATTGTTTAAATCGAAACACTGGAAAGAGTCGTTCTATTACAGAGATCAATATTTTTTCTCTGTCTAGGGAGTATAGCTCTTAAAAGGATTTCATTGAAAAAAGACCACTTGCAATTGTTATATTTAATATTATTATTTAAAAAATTGAATTAATAAAAGAAGCCATTTGCATTCACATAGCTACAATAACATTATCAATACAAAAATGGTTTTCAGTGAAGTTTTCACCATGGACAAAAAATGATTTAAAAAGACAAAAAATTCTCAAACCACGAATACATTTTTTTTTTCAATTTAAATTCGAGACTTAAGACATGGGTGTTTGTGATGTCAATTTTTTTTTAAACCATGTTCGCTCCCAATGTGGAGCATATGGACTCCTTATGGAGTTTATCTCAACAGAAAAATGTTAGACGCGAAAAAATGTTAGAAAAATGTTACGAGAACTGCTTGTTACTCAGTTGCTCAACCTCTCTTTTTCAAATGAGAGTAGGGATATCAAGATAGGTCTAGAACAGGACTAGTGGTAAGCTAATCGCTTTTGATACGTCCCGTTCATAGGATTAGGATGGGTGAGAGGAGGGAATTCAAGATATCACATACATCCATTCCTTTGAATAGAAACTCACAAATCGATTGATAAATCAATTTATAAAACTGTCCGTACAAGGATTTGAACCCGTGCCCTCCGTAGTTGAAGCCAACAACGTTGACCACTCGACCACACAGGCGGCTGAAAAAAAAATTAAAATTTACCCTGTCATTGAAAAGGCTCTAGCAGGCCACTGCCGCAAATACATCTTACCGACAGGTCTCATTCGCAAACTGAATTAATATTCGACAACGTTTCAATTTATATTTCGTCTCCCCTAAGACAAGAGAAATTTCATCCCTTACCCGTGCAATATTACAATACACCCTCTGAGCGAGCGCCGTGTCCGAATATTGTACACAGCATTTTCCGTCCGCAAAAACACACGGGTCAAAAAAGTTGAATGCTGTGTTCGGACATGGGACTTGTTCATCGGTCGGATCACATAAAAGACATCGTGCAAGGAATGTAAACAAACCGGCGTCGAAGTTCCGAGGAAAAGGAGGGGAATAATTGAACGGTACTTCAAAATAAGCCAGATTCTTGTTATGACCAATCTCAATATAAATAACTGACATGATTACCATCGCAAGGCATTCTCAATCAGCATGGAAAATTGAAAATCGATTCAATCAGCAATTTTTTAATATTTGTTTTATATAAACTAGCTGCAAGCCCGTTGCCTTCAACGGGGTGATTTTTTTTGCATTTTTGGCGTGGAAAATCGAATGCAAACTTATTTATTGAATAAGCCAGAAGGTCTTAGCTTAATTAATTCTCTAAATAGTTTTTTTAAGAATACACCCAGTCTTCTTAAAGAATTAAAATAAAACGGGATTGTAAAAAAAACACGCAAATATGGAAAACGTGAATTTCTGGATGTTCAGGATTTCACTGTAAATAATCAAAATTTACGTCTGAACCAAATTAAAATTAAGTAAAAAGAATTCGACCCATAGTAAAAAAAATGTTATGATATTTTTATTTTAAACAAAAGAATAGTGTGTCATTCTTAAAATGCTGAGAAACCGTGTCACATATAGGATAATCGAAATTACTTGCAAATTTTATCCAAATGTATGAAAAATAGTCAAAATATATTCTCATACATTATGAAAAAATAAAATTATATTTATTATATGTTTTATCTAGTATGGAAGATAGTCAAAATATATAAAAACCCAAAAATCAAATGCACTTTTTCAATAAAAATCTATCCAAATGTTTAAAAAAAATCAAAATATTATTCTATGATACATCCATATCATAATTCGAATACTCTTAATTTATTACAGAATTCAAAAAGATTTTCAAGGTCAGACGTGAAAAGATTTATTATTATGATTCAATTGATCAAATCAGCTCCAAAGAATATTTGACTCACACGATCCAACGATTTCTATAGCCCTATAATCATAGTTTGCAATAGTCGAATTAAAGTCTTTGATTATTCGAAAATTTTCGAACATTATGATCTATTGTTATACAATACTTCAGCTCTACACCAACAAATATCAAATTTTTAAACATGGCCATATCAGAACATTAACGCGCGGTTTAAAATAAGCCGCTTCCATTGGATAGAACGACATTTCAAAAATGTGCTGTTCAAAATAAGCCGTTATCATTGGGCGAATTCCACGGCAGGACCCACATTTAGCGCTATTAATATGAAGATGGCTCAATCTTATTTCCACGCACTGGATAGTAAGTAAGATATTGCACATTATTTTTACTCATTGTTATAGATAAGACAAAACATTTAAAAAAAACAATGTCCCCAAATAACTCTCACTAGATATTTGACGTTTTTGTTAATGGTTGTCTTTTGTTTTACTTTCTCATTTTGTTTTCTCGCTTACATTTCATATATGGAATTTGGTATTGGGGTATTATTTGAACGTGATGTATATATGTATTTTAATTAATAAATACATAATAATATAAAGACAAAAACCATTTATATATTAATACTCGATAATGTCCGTCCGTCTGAATGATTGTCCGCGATTTTCCCTCCCCCTCCTCCGCCCCAGCCCCGCTGTCACCATTTTTTTATTCATACCAAATACATACTTTTTTCGTTTGTATATGGTCGCGATTTCGCCTTTTCGATGACGTCAAGAAAGACGGTCCTCCGCCCCCCCAACCTGCCCCGCTGTCGTCATTAATTCATTTCTTCATTTTTCTCTGACGTCATGAGTGAATTTTTGAAATCATGACATTTTTATTTTATTATGTGTAAAAACAATTAATTTTCAAAAAATATTCTCTCAAGCTGTGGGATTCGATACCATGCCCCAATTTTCATGCGCGACGTTCGGCCACCCAACGCACTGCTCCACAAGTCCACTTGATGGTTACGAAAAAAAAACTCTATTTAAAGTTTTAGTTAACTAATAATGACATCTGTGGGTGAAATCTTGCACTAAACGAATTTTAACCGTTCTGCAGCGTTGTGAGAGGCTATATAAGGCTGCTCAATTATATATAATAATTTAATTAACTATTTATTTATATATATACGAAAAATGGTTGTTAGCAAGCTTAAACATTATTCCAAATATTAAATAATTTACGAGGTCTATTTCTGCTAATACGAAAAATAGTTGTTAGCAAACTTAAACATTATTCCAAAAATTAAGTAATTAACAAGGACTATTTTTGCTACTATGAAAAATGGTTGTTAGCAAACTTAAACATTATTCCAAAAATTCAATAATTTACGAGGTCTATTTCTGCTAATAGGAAAAATAATTGTTAGCAAACTTAAACATTATTCCAAAAATTAAGTAATTTACAAGGACTATTTTTGCTACTATGAAAAATGGTTGTTAGCAAACTTAAACATTATTCCAAAAATTCAATAATTTACGAGGTCTATTTCTGCTAATACGAAAAATAATTGTTAGCAAACTTAAACATTATTCCAAAAATTAAGTAATTTACGAGGTCTATTTCTGCTAATAGGAAAAATAATTGTTAGCAAACTTAAACATTATTCCAAAAATTAAGTAATTTACAAGGACTATTTTTGCTACTATGAAAAATGGTTGTTAGCAAACTTAAACATTATTCCAAAAATTCAATAATTTACGAGGTCTATTTCTGCTAATACGAAAAATAATTGTTAGCAAACTTAAACATTATTCCAAAAATTAAATAATTTACGAGGTCTATTTCTGCTAATAGGAAAAATAATTGTTAGCAAACTTAAACATTATTCCAAAAATTAAGTAATTTACAAGGACTATTTTTGCTACTTTGAAAAATGGTTGTTAGCAAACTTAAACATTATTCCAAAAATTCAATAATTTACGAGGTCTATTTCTGCTAATAGGAAAAATAATTGTTAGCAAACTTAAACATTATTCCAAAAATTAAGTAATTTACAAGGACTATTTTTGCTAATAGGAAAAATAATTGTTAGCAAACTTAAACATTATTCCAAAAATTAAGTAATTTACAAGGACTATTTTTGCTACTATGAAAAATGGTTGTTAGCAAACTTAAACATTGTTCCAAAAATTAAGTAATTTACAAGGACTATTTTTGCTACTATGAAAAATGGTTGTTAGCAAACTTAAACATTATTCCAAAAATTAAATAATTTACGAGGTCTATTTCTGCTAATAGGAAAAATAATTGTTAGCAAACTTAAAAATTATACCAAAAATAAAATAATTAACAAGGACTATTTTTGCTTCTAAGAAAAATGGTTGTTAGCAAACTTAAACATTATTCCAAAAATTAAATAATTTACGAGGTCTATTTCTGTTAATAGGAAAAATAATTGTTAGCAAACTTAAACATTATTCCAAAAATTAAGTAATTTACAAGGACTATTTTTGCTACTATGAAAAATGGTTGTTAGCAAACTTAAACATTATTCCAAAAATTCAATAATTTACGAGGTCTATTTTTGCTACTATGAAAAATAATTGTTAGCAAACTTAAAAATTATACCAAAAATAAAATAATTTACGAAATTTCTACTTCTAAGAAAAATGGTTGTTAGCAAACTTAAACATTATTCCAAAAATTAAATAATTTACGAGGTCTATTTCTGCTAATAGGAAAAATAATTGTTAGCAAACTTAAACATTATTCCAAAAATTAAATAATTTACAAGGACTATTTTTGCTACTATGAAAAATGGTTGTTAGCAAACTTAAACATTATTCCAAAAATTAAATAATTTACGAGGTCTATTTCTGCTAATAGGAAAAATAATTGTTAGCAAACTTAAACATTATTCCAAAAATTAAGTAATTTACAAGGACTATTTTTGCTACTTTGAAAAATAGTTGTTAGCAAACTTAAACATTATTCCAAAAATTCAATAATTTACGAGGTCTATTTCTGCTAATACGAAAAATAATTGTTAGCAAACTTAAACATTATTCCAAAAATTAAGTAATTTACAAGGACTATTTTTGCTACTATGAAAAATAATTGTTAGCAAACTTAAAAATTATACCAAAAATAAAATAATTTACGAAATTTCTGCTTCTAAGAAAAATTGTTGTTAGCAAACTTAAACATTGTTCCAAAAATTAAGTAATTTACAAGGACTATTTTTGCTACTATGAAAAATGGTTGTTAGCAAACTTAAACATTATTCCAAAAATTAAATAATTTACGAGGTCTATTTCTGCTAATAGGAAATTATTTGTTAGCAAACTTAAACATTATTCCAAAAATTAAGTAATTTACAAGGACTATTTTTGCTACTATGAAAAATAATTGTTAGCAAACTTAAAAATTATACCAAAAATAAAATAATTTACGAAATTTCTACTTCTAAGAAAAATGGTTGTTAGCAAACTTAAACATTATTCCAAAAATTAAATAATTTACGAGGTCTATTTCTGCTAATAGGAAAAATAATTGTTAGCAAACTTAAACATTATTCCAAAAATTAAGTAATTTACAAGGACTATTTTTGCTACTATGAAAAATGGTTGTTAGCAAACTTAAACATTATTCCAAAAATTAAATAATTTACGAGGTCTATTTCTGCTAATAGGAAAAATAATTGTTAGCAAACTTAAACATTATTCCAAAAATTAAGTAATTTACAAGGACTATTTTTGCTACTTTGAAAAATAGTTGTTAGCAAACTTAAACATTATTCCAAAAATTCAATAATTTACGAGGTCTATTTCTGCTAATACGAAAAATAATTGTTAGCAAACTTAAACATTATTCCAAAAATTAAATAATTTACGAGGTCTATTTCTGCTAATAGGAAAAATAATTGTTAGCAAACTTAAACATTATTCCAAAAATTAAGTAATTTACAAGGACTATTGTTGCTACTATGAAAAATGGTTGTTAGCAAACTTAAACATTATTCCAAAAATTAAATAATTTACGAAATTTCTGCTTCTAAGAAAAATGGTTGTTAGCAAACTTAAACATTGTTCCAAAAATTAAGTAATTTACAAGGACTATTTTTGCTACTATGAAAAATGGTTGTTAGCAAACTTAAACATTATTCCAAAAATTCAATAATTTACGAGGTCTATTTCTGCTAATACGAAAAATAATTGTTAGCAAACTTAAACATTATTCCAAAAATTAAGTAATTTACAAGGACTATTTTTGCTACTATGAAAAATGGTTGTTAGCAAACTTAAACATTATTCCAAAAATTCAATAATTTACGAGGTCTATTTCTGCTAATAGGAAAAATAATTGTTAGCAAACTTAAACATTATTCCAAAAATTAAGTAATTTACAAGGACTATTTTTGCTACTATGAAAAATGGTTGTTAGCAAACTTAAACATTATTCCAAAAATTAAATAATTTACGAGGTCTATTTCTGCTTCTACGAAAAATGGTTGTTAGCAAACTTAAATATTATTTCAAAAATTAAGTAATTTACAAGGACTTTTTTTGTTACTACGAAAAATAGTTAACAAACTTAAACATTATTCCAAAAATTCAATAACTTACGAAATTTCTGCTATTACGAAAAATAGTTGTTGGCAAACTAGAACATGATTCCAAAAATAAATAATTTACAATTTAAATACTGCAGGGCAGGGCTTTTGATATACGCCCCCAGATATATTTCTTTTACTATCAGAATTTCTGGATTATTCAATAAATAGGTTAGTAATTTATTTTTGACGCCTGTAAATTTTCTGACTACTTAAAAATGCAACAAAAATCCCCCCGTTGAGGTCAACGGGCTTACAGCTAGTTATCAATAATGTTTGAAAGTAACAATATCCAAATATTTAGTTCATTTCAACAAAAATACATCATTATAAAAATGCATACTTTACTAAAACTTTATTAACTATTGTTTGCTTTTTTTGCAAAACTGAAGTTAATTTTAATATAGATTTTTATTCTTTATGGAATCCTTTCAATTTTTAAAATATCTGTTGGGGTGATGAGAGATTTTTGATTGTAATCTGCAATCGAAGTTTTCGGAAATCTTGATTTAACATTTAACATACTTATTCAATCTCACTTTGAGTGAAAAAAAAATTCACTGAAAAAAAACTGCCTTCTTTAGAAGTAGAATATCGTGCATTAAAGGAATAATATTTTTTATCATTATTTTCTGCATTAACTTTGAAAAAGGAACAAAAATATATTTATTTTTGAAAATTTTAAATCGTTTTTGCTTCTAATTTTAAAGGACTAGGGATTCTCAAAAACGGTCATATTTTATTTTGTTAAATAAATGGAGTTGACCTGCAAAGTATGAGTCAAATACAATAATAAAAAGGAACAGTGTAACAATGTAGCCTTGTCTAACTCCAGTTATGACCCCGCCCGCACCATTCGTTATTAGTCAAGCAATTATTAAATCAATAAACTAAATATATCACTTGAAAATACCCGTGCATTACAAAAACAATTTTAATCAGTCTTGGAATTACCACAAAAAATGCATTTCATTGATTCGTATAGTAGCTTAATAATACATATCTTTTATAAAATAGTATTTTCTAGAACAGCTTCATAATCGTCCTATCTTTATATTCGTAATCAGAACAAAACGTTCTCCGATGCAGTTATGGCAAAAAAAGAATTCGTCAAATATTTGATGACTAATTGATATGAAAAGAAAAGTTAATTACATCTCTTTTTCTTTTCCGCTCTTTAACTTATACAGTTTTTTATTTGTTATCTATTTAATATATGTATCTACATAAAATGATTTATTTGATAAACGGATTTTTGTGGGAATTGCTATTAGCTTATTATACTTTTGAATAAAAGTTGTCTGTTATATTCACTAAAATGTTTCCAAAATTCCTGAAGTAAAATCATATGATTAAAACATGCATCATTCTGGGGAGTCATTTATAAAATATTGCTAGTGGTTGAAGTGAACTTCTCGTGCCATTTATTTTCACACTTGTATACGAGCAAATATAAAGCAGTTCTAATCACGAAACGTAAACTATAATAAGGTATCTATTGAAAAAATACTCGAATATCAAATATTATGAATGAAATGTATGTATTTATTTCATCATGTATAATGTATTTCTTTCGGAAACCTATGAATCTTGTCTATGGATCGTTCCTCCGAAAAACGTATTATTATTTATGGTTGTCGCCCTTGGCAACGTGTTTATTAGAGAGTTTTTTTTTTGTTATTTATTTGGAGATTTCTTCTAGATTTTTCAGCACACGTAATTGTTGGCAGCACATAATAAGACGCGTATGCAATTTATTCCTACAAACAATGTCTACTCATCAACTCACTTTTTACTATGTATTAATTAATATATTTGGCGAGACATTATTGTTAACAGACACACGTATCTCGGACTCTTAAGTAAGTATTATGGTGTTTAAATGAAAGAAATACATAGAATATTTCAAAATATGATACGAAACATAAATGAATAATTAAAATTACATAAATACTATAAAGTAATATTATTCAAATAATTAATAAAAAAATTGAACATCTGATTATTAAGAAAAAGCCAAATATATATACGATTATAATAAAAATAATAAAACATTTTTAGTAATTTTTCCATATTAAATTTATTTGATCAGGACCAGTTTCGCTCATTGTAAGCATTGTCAACTGATAAGAAATACAATAAAACAGTGATATTTATACAAAAGTTAAATAAGAAAAACAAGGTATGACAAACAATTGGTATTACAACTAAGCAAATAAATTGCAGCAAAACACAAGAAAAATAAACTATAAATAAAAAGTTGAAGACCTCTTAGCAATGCAAACTATTATCTTATCAGTTCACAATGCTCACAATGAGCGAAACCGGTCCTGACCCAATATTTTTTTTGTGGAGAAAGTACTAAAAATGTTTATTATTTTTATTTTAATGCCTTTCCATCAAGTATTGACAGTTAACACCTTAAAAGTGACTAGCTGTAAGCCCGTTGACCTCAACGGGGGGATTTTTGTTGCATTTTTAAGAAGTCAGAAAATTACAAACCTATTTATTGAATAAGCCAGAAATTCTAAAAATAAAATAAATATATCTCTGGGCATATATCGACAGCATGCCCTGTAGTATTTAAATTGTAAATTATTTAATTTTTGGAATAATGTTGAGTTTGCTAACAATTATTTTTCCTATTAGCAGGAATATACCTCGTAAATTACCTAATTTTTGGAATAATGTTTAAGTTTGCTGACAATTTTTTTCGTAGTGACACAAATTTCGTAAAATATTAAATCTTTGGAATAATGTTCAAGTTTGCTAACAATCATTTTTCATAGTAGCATAAATCGACCTCGGCGCATATATCGACAGCCCTGCAGTTTTAAATTGTAAATTACTTAATTTTTGAAATAATGTTTAAGTTTGCTAATAATCATTTTTCACATGCAAAATGGTATAAATTAATTGCACATTTTATCAAAACAAAATTATCAATTTTCCATGTTACAATCAAATGCATATTTATCAAATTAATCAGAATAAATTAACTTCACTAATTCGCCAAACGGAGCTTATTTTTAGGAATATATGAGTCTTTAAGGGAACCAAACATAAAAATGGTGAAACTTTTCCATTTGACTTTTAAGTGCAATTACGTTTTCAATTATTTTTTGTGGGAACTGTCATCAACTTTTAATTTTATGTGAAAGTTTTTTCAATAAATAAGCATAAAAAAGTAATACAAAATAACTTAGATTATTCCACGTATTGTGCTACAAACTGTGACACGTGTTTCGCCTATTTCAGAGGCATCCTCAGACAGACTTACTTTCAGTAAGTAAAAGTAAGTCTGTCTGAGGATGCCTCTGAAAGAGGCGAAACACGTGTCACAGTTTGTAGCACAATACGTGGAATAATCTAAGTTTTTTTTTATTTTATATTCAAATGAACTTCCACAAAGTTACCGACGAATCCATCGAAAGCATGAACAATGTATTTTAGAGAAAAAATGATTTAAGTTATGCAATAAAAAGGGTGGGTTCAGTTCACTTTTTCCCATCATCCTAACTTGGCTCACTTTCCGTATTTTAATCTCGTTGTCCCCAATCTATCAAACTATTTCGCTTACTTTATTTATATTACTATTTGAGCATAAATTTACCTTTTCCAAAGCATAGACTCGTTTACTCGTTATTTAAAACAAAAGATACAATTTTTTTAAATTATCGGGATAAATTCTAAATACCCTCTGTTAAAACGTAAAATATTTAATAGCCGTCAGCATACATATGACACACATGGAATATTTGCATTTAACTGTCGAAACTATATTATGTAAAATAAACCACATTCATTATTTGACAGGTGTTCCATTTTTGAATCTTTAATACAAACAATCGAAGTCGGTTTGTGAATCACAAATATCGTTCCATTTTCAAATTTTAATTTATATACACTATTTTTATCGCCTTGATAATTATGACGTTAGCTCAGTTGATAGAGAGCTCGACTGGTAATCCAGAGTTCTGTGTTCGATCCACGGTCGCGGCGTTTTTTTGTATGAAATTTTTTCAGCGATTTGATTTGTTTCGTCAAATAATAAACAGTGTATTGGGAAAATATGTCTTTAGTATGAATAAAAATATTGCGTCAGCGGAGCTTTGAGGAGGGAGGGGGAAGGGGCAGGGGGAGGGGAAATCGCGGACAATCATGCAATCATGCAATCATACGGACATTATCGAGTATTAATATATAGACTAGCTGTAAGCCCGTTGACCTCAACGGAGGGATTTTTGTTGCATTTTTAAGTAGTCAGAAAAGTTACTGGCGTGAAAAATAAATTACTAAACTATTTATTGAATAATCCAGAAATTCTGATAGTAAAAGAAATATCTCGGGGCGTATATCGACAGCCCTGCCCTGCAGTATTTAAATTGTAAATTACTTAATTTTTGGAATAATGTTTAAGTTTGCTAACAACCATTTTTCATAGTAGCAAAAATAGTCCTTGTAAATTACTTAATTTTTGGAATAATGTTTAAGTTTGCTAACAATTATTTTTCCTATTAGCAGAAATAGACCTCGTAAATTATTTAATTTTTGGAATTATGTTTAAGTTTGCTAACAACCATTTTTCATAGTAGCAAAAATAGTCCTTGTAAATTACTTAATTTTTGGAACAATGTTTAAGTTTGCTAACAACCATTTTTCTTAGAAGTAGAAATTTCGTAAATTATTTTATTTTTGGTATAATGTTTAAGTTTGCTAACAACCATTTTTCATAGTAGCAAAAATAGTCCTTGTAAATTACTTAATTTTTGGAATAATGTTTAAGTTTGCTAACAATTATTTTTCCTCTTAGCAGAAATAGACCTCGTAAATTATTTAATTTTTGGAATAATTCAACTGTTTATGTATGCATGTGAAGTATGCGTATTTTGGAATTTTTAGAATAATTTAAATGTGTGCTTAATATATAATATTTAAATTAGATCAATTCTGACAGTTGTGTGTTTGCCCGAGCGGTAACGATCTCAACTCATAATCTACAGGCGATGGTTCGATCGACGGTCGTGGCGTTTTTTTGTATGATAATTCAATTTTTCAGCGACTTGATTTGTTTCGTCAAATAATAAACAGTGTATTGGGAAAATATGTCTTTAATATGAATAAAAATATTGCGTCAGCGGAGCTGGTGATGGAGGGTGTGGGAAGGGGCAGGGGAGGGGAAATCGCGGACAATCATGCAATCATTCGGACATTATCGAGTATTAATATATAGATGTACGGTTATGTTCATATGATTTAACCGTGTTATAAAGGACACCAAAGAAGAATTTCAAGTTTAATAATGTTTTTAGTTTCACGAAGGGTGTAAGTAAAGTGAAGTGTTTTTAGTGCTTTATATTGTAAAGAAAAATTAGGTTTGCAGCCCATTTGTTTTCTCACTGTTTATATTGTTATCGAATATAAATGAACTCCATGCATGAACTGTAGACGGCGGTTGATTTTTTTAGCCATATATTGTATTAATAATGAAAAGTTCTTTATACATCAAGTTTCAGGGGTGTTGCTTTATCATAGCATAGCCCGAATAACAATCACCCAGTAGTCCTTTGTCTTTGAGCTCGCTCAAAGATAAACCTGCGCCACTTTCAGACAAAAGTAAATTTATTAACAAGTCTTCTGGACGTGTTTTATTTGCCAGCTACTCCGGCCTCAGTACCAAGGTTACTAACAACTAGTTTGGTACTTCTAATGTATTTAATTTTGCGACTGCCGGCGTCACGTGAAAGTACCCTTAATACTGCATAATAGGATTTCATGATTCTTATTAAATCTATATATTTGCTAATCTACAAATTAACAATATAAAACTTAACGCACTTTTCAAGTGTCAACCAGACATTGAAACAGGCGGATCAATATATTAATTTTGATATTTCCATATTTTATAATTTATACTAGTATTGCAAGTATTATATTTTTTTGTCCATGTCCGTTCCAATGTAGAGTACATGGCCTCCTAATGGAGGTATCTCAACATAAGTGTTTCTATGAGAACTTTTTGTTACTCAGTCGCTCAACCTCACTTTTTTTTCAACGTAAGTAGTAGGGAAAGAAGGATAAGACTAGAACAGTACTAGTTGTTGACTAATCGCTATTGCTACACCCAGTTACTAAAGAATCAGAAGGATGGGATGAAAGGAAATTATGTAAATTGACATCAAAGACACCCAGTCTTCGATCACAACTTTAAAATGAATAATTCTTAAATTCTCAGACCTGCGTGATCGGTAGAGCAAGCTCTAACCAATTGGGCCACAGCAGGCGACATACTAGTATTGCAAGAATAATATTTTTCACGTGGCCTCCTAATGGAGGTATCTCAACATAAGTTTTTTTATGAGAGAGTAGTGGGAATACATGGATAAGGCTAGGACAGGACAGTGATTAACTAATTGCTCTCGCTACACCCGGTTGTTAAAGGATCGGAAATGGTGGAAGGAATATCACAAACACCCATGTCTTCTAACAGAAATCAGAACAGATAGAAAAATGTTGTTCGTACTGGGACTCGAACCCGTGAGGTCTGGCACGGAAGCCCACAACGCTTACCACTGCGCCATATGACCCGACTATATAAACTATAAAAATAATAGACACTCTTTAGAACTTTAGTACTTATTCCACTATTTTTTTACCTTTTCCTTTACAAAAAGTATTGACAGTGAACGCATTAAAAGTGAGAAAATTATGAAGTAGGTCGTAAGCTTATCGAGATTGAAAAGATTTCCTGTATGGTGGTGGTAAAGTAACTAATGAGTATGCCTTTGAAGTCTAGCAATAAAAGCTTGACGGTGCTTTGGACGTCGCATGTTCTTAAGTAGATTTTCATTGACTTTTGTAATTTCTTTTTAATTTTGTTTCATATCATATATGTCACAGTTACAGATTCAGATCTCAGCAATATATACACTAGGGCTTGTCGTTTTTCAAAAACTGTTTTTTTTGCTAAATTTGTGACATTCGAAAACCGGTTTTTCAACATCGTAGCCGGTTGTGCCAAATTTTCCTTAAACGAGACTATAAACATAAGGACATTTTAATTGATGGCTTAAAGACCATATGCCCCACATCATTACCCAGCGAAAGGGTATTTTCGTTATCAGGAAATTTTGTTACAAAACGATCAATGGACGCTTTGTGTTTTCTTAAATCATACCAAATAATTTCTTGTTGAGGATTATTATGTATATAAATAAATATAAAAAATATTGAACTCTTCCTCGCTATTTTAATTTTATTATCCATTTTTTGTAAAACTTCGAAAACCGGATAAGACCGGTTTTCAAACAATATTGACATTCGACAACCGGTTTTTTCAAAAGTTGGTTTTTGTTTAAGCCCTAATGTATATTAGGGCTTACAGTTTTAGTTGAAACTGACATCGCAATCCCTTTGACCAATCAATATATGATTTAACTTGTAATTAATAAATAGTATTTTTGAAAAATAATAATTCTCTTTTCATCAATAAAACAAGTCGAAATGAATCAGCAATGTCCTTTTATATTTTTTCTTAGCAGCAAGAAAGGTTTTGAAAAAAAATCAATTCATAGGTATTATAAATATTTTTAGTTTTAAGTAAAACTTCTTTCTTTTTTTAGTAAATATGTATTTTTAGAATTGTTTTTACATTCTTAACCTGGGCGTTGTATTCAGTGTAGTTAGTCGTTGAAATGATACAATATTCAATCGAACATTACTTTAAAAAAATAACTATCCCACCAATCCACCCACGACATTAAAAAAATATCTAATTACCAGCTCTGTGGTCGAATAGTCAACGTAGTCGACTTCGGTTACGACGGTCGTAATCGATTAATAGGTGTTTATCGATTAATGAATTTCTGCCTGGAGGCATGGGTTTATTGTATGTCTTGAATTCCCTTCCACCAACTCTACCCTAAAAATGGGTTGTAGCGATTAACTTACCACTAGTCTTTTCCTAGCCCTATCCATCTAAAACTCTATTCTCATTTTTTTTAAATTAAACGGCAACCGAGTAACAATAAGTTCCCTTAGAAACACTTATGTTGAGATAATCTTCATAAGTAGTCCATATGATCCATTGAGAGCGGATATAGCTTATAATATATAGTAATGTATAATTTAGAGTATTTGTTTTTTAAGCACTCTTTGCTAGTTAGCTCAAATTAAAAAATAGTTGAACGTCCTGAATTTTTAAAACAACTTTACGCTAAAAAATAGGGTTGTTGTAAGTACATAAACATTTAAATCGTATATAAATAAGATTGTTTCCAAATATTATATTTGCTCCTAAATTTGAATATATTATAAACTTCTGAATGACCATTTTATCAACAATTGTTTTGGATTAAATCAATGGAGTTTGTCCTGAAGGGAAAAAGTAGCAAATTTACCTTACATCTAAACCATATAAACTATAATTATATGTAAGGTTAATTTAGTGTAGCGATAAGAGCTTTCGTCCTGTATACGGGACCTCATTAAACTTATGACCCGGAAAAGTACCAAAATTTAATTTAGTATGTAAATTCTCAAAAATAACTATCCCACCCTTATAAATATTGAATAAACTCTGACGCAATCTCGACCTTCAGCTTTAATCGCTTACGATTATTTTTAATATAAACAACGCAAGGTCGAATAAAAACAATGTTTTTTATGGACCGCGGTGGGCATTAATATTTTAACCCATTAAAAAATGAAAGTCATTAATTTTTAAATTCCATTTAAGGAACCACTCGATCCCACGAACTTACTTTTATCACCGAGATTGTACCCTTGTAACTCCCAGCCCCTTGATCACGTTTATAATGCATTCGTAAATGTTGTCCTTAGAAAATATTTACTTTTTCATTAAATACTACAAAGCATTGTAGAGCAAAATATAATATATCTATTAGCATGAGATGCAATTGTCAATAAATATTCACCCGGGGGGTCTAGTTGATTAGAGCATAGTTTCTCAACATTTTTGGCCACGTGGCCTGCATATTTATTTTTTAATATTCCGGTATTTGTTTTGGGATTTACGAAAAGAACACTGTGAGACCTTTTTTTATAAGCTCTTCTAAGACGTTCCGATTACTAAAACACAACAATCTATGGATTTCGCAAAATTTGTAAATAAAAAAAATTCACAAAGACTTAATGTTATTAATGACGATCTGAATTATTTTTTCGGTTTATTTAGTATTACTGACGTTCAATCATAACTGGGAGAGTAATATCATAAACAAATAAATCTCAGTAAGACTTTGAAATTAAATCTGATCATTAAGTTCAAACATCATGCTCAAGCAATTCAAAAGGTTATATCATAATAATATGAAAGTAAATTTCAATAACTATCTTACAATAATAATTAGTTTTGTCTAGCAATTTAAAATCTATTTTTTTAAACAATACAAACCTTTTTGAAAAGGCATTTCTATGTTACGACTTTGATGGTTGAATTATTGTACCATAGCAGTTAAGGTATGAAGTGAATAATAGCATTTACTTGATTTTAATATATATAATTTCAAATGGTCAAGAATCAAGAACAGAGTTGCCAGTAAACGAAAACACCTACAGAAATTTCCATCCTCTTTATGGATTACAATAAAGTGGGTCCACTTTTTAACCTATATAAAATCAAGCGTGTCTTTATTACGTTTTATGGATTGCTTTTTTATACGTTATCACATTTTATCCGTGCCATTAGATTGTGACCACATGCGTTGCCCACTAACCGAGTTAGGTTCCTTCACGGATTGCATAATAAAGTTTGGTGCCCAGTTTCCAGCCCGCACACATGCCCTTTGAATAAATCATTTTAGGTCTGGCCAAGCCCCAATCTACATTAAAAAGGTAAAGGATATGGCATCGGGTCCACTCCACACAATATTAATGCCTGCAAAGTTTAGAGGCAGCTTTATTTCATGGTCATAATGAAATTACCGACCCAATTTACTGTCAATTTTATTGAAACTTACATTTTTGTTGGAACCTTAATCTGTCAACAAAGAGTTTTATTGGTGTTATATTCCTTACGACACAATTAAGAACGTTGTCAGCGGTATTGAAACCACAAATTACAACAACTAATTATCAACAAATATTAAAAACAATAAGTGTGAAGCAACACTTCCTGGTTGAAGCAGCACTTAGTTAATATAAGTAAATTAAATTTAGTGTACATTATTTAATGTAATAGATTATAATCTTGCTGGTGATGTATAATATTGATATATCAATTTCAATATTTCAAATCAAGCACAAAAGCGTTCATATTTTTTTCATGATTTGGTCTCAGGTGTGTTTATTGAATTTTATATTTTTCCAAGGTCTTGTCAAATGATTTTAAATTTGAAAACATCGAAACGATTTTTAAAATTTAGGTTATTTCGAGAATTTTTTTCGATATTGTTTTTAAAAAGAATATAATACACATGTAAGTTTTGATTATATATTCTTATTGGGGATATTATGAGAATAATTGATAAACTCCCACTTTTCTAACCCTATTATTTTCTGAAAATATAAATTGAGTCACTAGCTTCAAACTAGTTATTTAAAAACATTACTTTGAATAACATTTTGTAGCGTTCGTATGTTTCATGTTAGAGTAAAACATGGTTAATAAATGTTCACTTTTAGGGTGTTCCCTGTCAATACTCGGTAGAAAAGCATTATATTTAGAAAAAACACAATATTCCTCTGTACATACTTTATTTCCACTTTATTTATAAATGTCAGGACCGGTTTCGCTCGCAGCGAGCTATTTCAACTGATTACAATGCTCGCCATGAGCGAAACATGTCGTGTGTGTTATAAATAAAATCGAAATGAAATACAAAAGAATATTGTGTTTATTTCTAATATAAGTTAATACATGTGTTCATCCTTCAATTGCTACTTCAAATAAAAACACTTTAAGAAATGAAGAAAAATAATATAATTTATGTTTTTTATGTTTAGGAGTTGTTTTATTGCAGTTCAAATAAACATAAGAAATTTGTCGATTCTAAATCTCATTCATAGACCTAAATAGAAAACTATTTTTCAATTCAAAGCTCACTTACTTTACGATATCCGTTTGAATGTAACCCTATGACAAACGAACATATTTTTTTCAGATAGGCCAGATTGTGCTCTTTGCAAATTTTACCAATTATTCTCCTGAATTTTATACGAAGAAACATAAACATTGTTTACTTGAGCCTTTCTTAGAAGCCAATTTCCAGAGAAACCTTTTTTTGTTTACTTGTAATGAAGGTTTAAACCTAATAATATTATCGTTTTTTTCTGACCAAGTATAAATAACATTTTTAGATGAATTCAAAATATATTTGTGAGTAAGCGAGTTGCAAGTTATTATATTTAATTAATATGCTAGAGGAAAAATAAAAAAACAATACTTAGTGAAAAGTAACGGCTGCTTTTTAAATATTTCTTTACCATTTGCATATAAAAATTACATTTATATCTATTCAATAAAGAATATTTTTTTTGACGCATAGGTTTTATATTAAAAATAATTTTAAGTTTTCTTATAAAACTTTTCTAATAGTTATGTTTGTCAATGGTGTTTATTTGTTGATTGTAATGAATTTATGTATGAATTTGAAAAATATTTCTTGATTTATCTGCATTCGATGCGCAGCACGACACAGAAAATATGCACTAATATTCTATGTATGTTCCAAATCAGCGTTAGTTTTCATCAAGCTTGTATCCTAAAAAAATATATGGTAGTTAATGTGCTATTTTCAGAATGTAGGAGAGGATTGCGTGGATGGAAACATTCTTGCTTCCTTCCATATTAACCTCCTCAAATAAATTAAAGAAATTCTATTCCATTGGTGATTTATAGCGATAACGGTAGAATAAAAATACATTAATGTGTCTCCTGAAAACTTGTACTTTTTGAGATACGTGGTTGTAGATAATTGCCGACGAAATGTTGATAGGACGTGGCAGTGCAAAAAATGTATCAATCTATTTCAAACTTGGCGAGGAAGCAGTATTAATGTTGAATACATATTTTAGAATTGATAAATTGGAACGATGAGTGTTTTCTGTCTTCTTGTAGGTAAATCATCTGACCAGGACTTTTTTTCTACTCAAAGATTATTGTAAGTATCTACAATTTAGATTTTAAATAAACATTCAAAAATTTGCATCACGCGCATTGACTATACTATGCTTAATCTTAACAAAATATTTCCTACTTTTCAACTGTGTAAATTTGGACTTTCCAAATATTGCAGTTACATTGTTTGTAAATTAGGATTCTTCTTTTTTCTCTATTCATATGGTGTTTTATTTAATTTATTCAAATTAAGTAATGAAAAAAATAACAATACGAAAATACACTTCTTTGAAATTATTTCGCAGTCAGTTCAGTGTATAAAGAGCAGAAGTAAGTCGAACATCACATCGAAGGCAACCGAAAACACAAAGCCGGAAGCAGCTTCGCGATGCGCCGTGCATTGCATTGCATCGCTAGTCGCCAGTCGGACAGGCAATTTAAAAGTTTGAGTTTCGTCCCACACTTCTGCTCCGCTGATCAAATTTACTCTCTGACAATTCGACTCGAATAAACCACGACACTTTTCAACATGTTTTAAAAACCATTTTTGTTACTAAGTGATTTAGAGTTAACAAGAATTATGGAATGTTAGGCAAACACTAAATACTTTGATATTAATTCTGGCTTACAAGTATTCAATTATTTTACATTATAATTATATATTAAATCACGTGTATAAAATCAATATACTTTTATATATGTGTTTTACTTAGAAATGTTGTGCCGTTGCCATGCAGTCTTGTTCAATTCTTCAACTGATTTTTTTTCAAAAGCAGGCGAATTCAACGAAGAACGTGTGGACGTTTTACTAGTTTATTATCCGATTTCGCTTTTTAGTGACAATGAAAAAATAAAATTGTAATAGCAATAAGGTGTTTATTATTATTTATTACCGAAAAAATAAGCAACTTAACTCCAGCACGTAATTTCTTTGAAACAATAAATTTTTCAATTAAAAATATATTGTAATTCAAAAACATTTATAACTGCAATAAACATAAAATAAAAAGCTTATGTGATGGCTGTGAGGATTGATAAATGAGAGGCTCAGATTATAAGCCCAATCCACATTATTCAGCTTATTCAATACTCCGATATATGAATTCATCTGTGGAAAAATAAGTCAATTTTCCATTTACTTCGCATATTATCCAAGCCCATGTGCCGTTATTGAGTTTTTCTATTGTTAAATAAATTACCATATTGACTTTGGTCTTTTTTATATGGTCTCTCAAAACTTTCCAATTTGAAAAGTTTAAACTGAAAAACTATAATATATTAGGTTTTTTGTATGCAGTAGAAATATGTTGTTTGATTAAGGAGAGTAAAAAATGCTTAGTTAAAATTGAATTTACTCAAAATTCTACTTATGGGCAGTTTGTCTTTGTATCCTCTTAAATAAGAGTATCGACGAATACATGACTTTCTCCAATCAATGACATTTAAAAATTCAATTTTGTGTTTTTCAACAGATCGAGGTCGTAGTTTTTTGATTCAAAAACGGCAGGAAGCCAAAATTTACACATCTAATAACAGAAGAAACTTTTAAATTGAGAAGAATAAATTGAAATCAAAATATTTAAAACAAATTATGCTTCATTCGTTATGTTTTTAAAAATTCTTTATGACGAACCGTGATGAGATATATATATATATATATAAATAAACCGCAGATAAACTGGACAGTAGAGGTTAATCTAGTGGCGGGTGGACTGGTATGAAAGAGAAGGGTCATCGCCTTTGTACAACTGAAAAGACTTTGTTTGAAACAGGAAGTCAGTGTACCTATAATACTTACCGCTCTATTTGTGTTTCGATTAATACAATACATATATGACGATTGACAAAAGTACTTAACTTGATGTATTTATTTGTTTTAAAAAACAGTTTTGAAATTTTAATCAGCAGAAAACAAGAGAGAAAAATCACCCAAAATACTTTTCATCTAATAACGTCTTTCGTATATTGAAGTAATAAAAAGGTAAAAATACTTATAAAACATGGAAAAAAATCTCATGAATGTTTTAAGCTAAGATAAATTGAAGCTATTATCATTTTTATGAACCTATTATATGATCGTGGATTCAATAATGGGTTCAACTTTTGCAACTGCCAACACGTGATTGAACGCCCGACATATTATATAAGCATTTTACATGTATAATAATTGATGACATATTGTTTGTCAATTAACATGACTACAGTGAGGTGTAACGACCTTTGCGCGCGGGACTCCAGCGCGTGGACGTTTAGCGCGCAATTTATTTGTATGTGTTATATTTTATTATATACATAAAAAACCCAAAAAAACTGTTCATTATTTAAAATAAAAATCAGGACTGTGGAGTCGGAGTCGGAATAGGAGTCGTGAAAAATGAGCGGCTCGAATTTTTTGAATGAAGTGTTTTCAAACAAAATAGTACAAAGTGTTGCCATTCCATGCTTGGCTGACTACAGATGATGGTACATATATATAAGTTAAAATGAAAATTTTGAAAAAAATCCTTGAAGTCAGAGTCGTTAATTATTTTAAAGCTGGAGTCGAAGTCGAAGTCGGAGTCGTCTTTTTTTTACACCACTCCACAGCCCTGATAAAAACACAAAGTATTATAAATTATATTATAAAAAAGAAAAATTAAAATCATAATAAAACATTTTTCTAATCCCACTTCACTTCCGTCGCTAATGGATACTCTATTCCAAGTAATTTCAATTGATAAATTTTCAATGGATAAAATGTTTATGGATAGGTTTGTTAAAGTACCAATTATTTTTAATAAGGTGTAATCTTGGATCAAAAGTTATCGTAGGTAAGTAAATTTCTTTAAATGAGCACTCAACAATATAAAAAAATACTATATTTCGCGCTACTGTCGGCGCGTTAAGGAACCTACGCGCTGAAGTCAGAGTTGTACTGAGCGCTAATGACGGCGCGCTAGAGTCCCACGCGCAAAGATCGGGGTGCCCTACAATGATACTGTGGGTTCGAGCGAAAGAACGTCTTGGAAAAGAAGCTGCCGTCTATTGCCTAGAAAATATTTCGCTCATCAATTGCTTAGTCAAAGAAATATGACATTAATATTTATAATTTGTTTAATGTTAATAACATGTATTTTGTATCATTAAAACGATGTTACGGTAATGAAACAAACAGCTGAATTACCGGAATCCCGTTTTCGGTAATACTAGTATTGCCTTAGCGATAACAAACGCGTTAGAATTGAAGCACCTCATAAGCAGAACGTGAAAATATGAAAAGTTTTATTCGCTCCATTTCATTTTCATATCTTTGACGTAGTCCCAAAAAAGAGTGATTATTTACAAACAGAATATAGCGAAATATAAATGTGCACATATGAGAACTAAGCTCTCGCATGTATCATCGTTAATTCAGGAGCGGTTCTGCGTAACGATATGGTCCATGTTGAAGCTGAATAAACACAGGCAAAACCTCACTCATTTAAATACACCTAAATGAAAACAATATAATGTCACGCAAAGTGTGCAATATTATGACGAAATATTTAACTTTCATATTGCGATATTTTTTTCCATTCTATCAATCTTTTACAGAATGAAATTGTTCGAATAAAGTAAAAATGCGTATTGAATGTACTTATCATTGGGTATTTTATTTTAAAATAGATATTAGTTGCAGTGGTTTATGATATCGATTTTGCTTAAAACAAATCATACTTTTTTTAGCAAAACTGTCCATTCAGCCAATAATTTATTGACAGTTGATCGTTTAAGTTGTGAATTTTGTACATTAATCGCTGTTTTCATGACAGCATACTTAAATGTATGAATCTATTTTTTTCGACATGTTGTAAGAACAATGTTTTAAGCAACCTCTTTTTAAAAAAATCGATCCTAGTCTTAACGATTTAAAATGATGAAAATTGGTATCATTTTCTTTTTTTTATGAATAAAGGATATAGAATATTTTCTTTGATTTTTTGGCACGCAACCCTGCCCTTGCACACGTTATAGACAAAGAGACAAAGACGATGTGTTGTGTGAATGTGTGAGCGCAAATTGTAAGTAAACGTTGACAAGTGGCATTGTCATTTCTTAATATTCATCACATCGTAGATGACAGAAAAATGCAAAAGAGATTACTAAGTGTTTCACTTTAAATAGCTTAAAATTTGTTTTATACATTCATGAAGGAATTTCTTTATATTTTAACTTTCAAACTGTTACACTTATTTAAATAAAATAAAAACTTGTACACGTTTTCAGTTGTCTAAACTTGTGCTTAACATGTTATTCAGAAAATATAATTTAATCAAAAATTATCTGTATAATATTACACTATTCTGTTAAAACATTTTTTGAATCGTCATTAAAAGAATTCTACGCGATTAAACTGATGGTGGAAAGAATGCAAAATTGCAATCCTCTTTATCAAGGAGTTATTATTTTGGTAAAAAATTGTACACTTTTTTTCTATAGTACCATATTTTATTCATTTGAACAGAGAATGCCGAGTGGAAAATAAAATAAAACGAGATAACCGAAAACGAAGTTTTTCATTTGCATAACCGAATACATCAAATAAATTGGACAACCGTTGCCAACTGTGAATACGTCATCATTGGATAAGAAAAAAAAACAGAAATGTGTATGTATGTACATACTTCCCATAAAATGGTTTCGCTTGGTTATTTCATTTGGATCTTTGGTAAAAGCAAACTACTTAACGAGTCGCTTATCTTCGCTTTTCTGATGAAAGTTATAAATTGAACTTGCGTTTTAACTGAAAATAGCTTCGAGAAATAAGTAAATTTACATTATGTTTGAAAGCATGCAAAGGGTTTTACGTAATAAGATTTTCATGAATTATTATTTATTGATTTTCAAATAAACAAAATTACATTATTTCCAATAGGTTTTCGTATTACATTTCCATTACAGAACATTTAGCAACTATGTAAAGCAATTTATATTAGCAGTAATATTCCAGAAACAAAATAAAATCTAAATTACTACTTTTGTAAAATAATAGAAAACAAAATTAATAAACTTAATCATGTTGGTTAACTGTTTTTTTTATATTAACCGGAAAACTTATATATATATTTTTTATAAGTATAAGATTGTAATCATTAGTATAGTAAAAAATATTTTGACTGAGAATTTATATAAGAAACAAATAAAATTTCACCTAAATTGAATGCAGTATTACCATCAAATCTAAACATGAAATACATTTCGCACTATAAAATGGCATAATTTAATTATATAGTTTTTTTTGCAAAAATCGTTGTTTAATTTGAATATTTACTCTTTTTAGCCAATATTCTGGTCAAATGCAATCCGCTCGTTATCGATGCTCTGCGTGTGATTATATACACTAAACTCTTTTTTTATAAAGAAAGTATATTACTTTTTTTGTTCTAACATTAGTCCCAGAAACAAAAAACAATAAAGCGGATAACTCATTTCCTGATACCAAGAAATTCAACAACACATTATGTAATAACAAACAAATGGTTCATTAGATCCTAAAACTTTGGGTTAAATGTGTCAGAAATTTTAAGTGATGACAGTCCTTCATAAAATACCTTGTACGTAATTAAGTAGCAATGAATAGTATTATTTTTTCTTAATATCATTCTATGATATAAACGTTTATTTTCATAATTTTAACATTGAGTTTTCATTATTACATTTTTTACATCAGGTTGTTGTCACTTTTTATAAAAAATGTTTTTTTCATGGAAGATCAGGGAACCAATCTTTAATTTTTATATGAATGTAATTACTTTTTTACACGGTTTTTTGTGTAACGTATCTAGTAGATATTATCTTCCGCTTAAAAAAAGAGCTGAGTGTATATACAGTGGGTTCAACTCTTGCCGTATGATGATTTCTCACGCAATAAGCTAAGCACTGTTGTGCGCATTAAAAATATAACAAGTTATGCTACCCTTGAATAGGGATAAACTAAATATGTGAAATAAAACGTTTTTTATGAATTAAAAAATGTGAAAAATAAATCCATAACATGACAGCATTTATCAAAGTAACATTTTTGTTTTGGACACCCCGGACCTGTTTCTAATTATTTTCCTTTGTCAACCAATCGAGTAAAAATATGATATGCCAGAAACAAATAATAAAAGATATTCGGAACGTCTGTTGTTTTTCAACTCTTATACAAACAAAGAAAACATAATGCAGACTTACTAAACAATAATTTAAGAACGATAGTCTATCAAAGATTGACGGATAATAATAGATCGATTTCCAATAAATATAAGGTATAACAAAATATACTTTTATGCTACCATTCTTGTGAAATAATATTATATTTCACGTGAATCATATTTTTTTCATTTCCTTTCATAGAATAATATTTTATTCGCAAAAGCTTCTTACAGATCATTTATATCTGATGAAAAATTCACCTTACAAAGAAACATTTAGTAAAGATAGAAGGAAACGGCTTAGATAAAAAAATGCCCTATTTTCAATCTATTTTAAACATTGCGACTTTCTATCCATATACTTTTTATTCCCCAGACTCTTAGAAAAAAAGACAACTTAAGCAACAGAGTAACAAGCAGATTTCATAGAAAAATTCATGTTGAGATACCTTCATTAGGAGTGCAAATATTTTACATTGGGAGCGGACATGTATTAAAAAAAAGTTAGAAAAGAAATCGCATTTATTTATATAATATCATCTATTTATGATCTTTTAATATTGTGTTGCCACAACCAATAAAATAAGGTTACTTATTACTATTTGTTTTATTTACTGTCAATCCTGTAGCTGAGCTGTGAACGTTATATTCGATTGCGGTGTCTACAAGCTTGAACACTTATACATATTTTTTTTCGATGTATAGATTCGTGTTCAAATGCATCAGGTCCGTAACAAGAATATTTGATCAACATACTCACAGTTAGGGCATCCAATTAACCTTAAAAATTAACTCACCGGTTTTCTTTTTTGAAAAAAACCGGCTTGCCCGTTAAAACAGGACTTTCTTTCCAAAATACCAATTTTAGTACCACACAAACCAATTTTCCAAACATGAAAGAAAATAAAAGACATGTTGCTTACTTACATATTTATAGGTGCATACGTAGACTACATTTTTTTCAACCATGTCCGTTTTGTCTTCACGAATGTTTTTCTACGAGAACTAGTTGTTACTCAGTTGCTCAACTACTTCTTTTGACGAATAGAGTGAAGAGTGAAGGAAATAGATAAAATAAAATGATAAGTTAAATAATTGATCTGGCCACGCCATCACATACCTTTGAATAAAAAAATACAGTTTATACGGGGACTTTAACACGTTAGATCCGTCACGGAAGCCACAGGCCCAAAATATGAATAGTTGTATAAAAGCCCATTGCGTTGAAGGTGAAAAGATAATTTTCAATAAGCCCCGGTTAGCAGTGCAAAATAAATCACAGTTAATCCTTGTAAAAACAAGTTTTGTCCATTTGATTCACATTGGTAATAAATTCAGATAAATAAATATTTATTTGTTTATATAATCTTACTATTTTAGCCGTGTACATGGTCTAGCTAGAAGTCAATCTGATTGGTTTTGGTTACAACGTTCACACGATCAAATCCCAGACAGTTTATAAAATTGCTTTCACAATCGCTTATAGATTTATATTTTAAGACTATGACATCTAATCTCTAGTCTTATTATAGCTCTATTTTTATATTCCTACTCTCTTCAAAAACACAAAAATTGAGCAACTCAGTAACAAGCAGTTGTCGTAGACACACTGATGTTGAAATACACTTGAGTGAATGATATGCTTTACATCGGAAGCGAAAAATGTCACATTGTCTCAATATATAGAGCGCAAGCTCATATTTAATACCAGAGTGAATTTAATAGTAACTTGTACTTCATATAGTATATTGGTACTTTCCAAACTGTCTTCGTTTCCTTTCGAAAACTTGAACAAACAAATGAGATAGGCTCATTTGCCTATATCAAAATTTCAATCGATACAACTTCGCTTATGGCTTAATTGATCTTCCAATTATATCTCCTACCAACATATAATATGATTGAAAGTTTTCGACAAAGAAACTTAGTTTCAATAATGCCAATTTGAAATTTCATACAAACATAGCACTATTTCGTATAATTTTGCTAATAATCATTAGATAGTAACATCCTTTAGTTTTTTTTCATTATATTTTAATTCAATTATTTACTAAATAATTTTACTTATTTATCTATGTCCGCTCCCAATGTGGAGGATATGGTCTACTAATGAAGTTATCTGAACAGAAGTTTTTTCACCAGAACGCTCAACCTCTCTTATTCAAATAAAGTAGGAGGGATATAAGGATAAGGCAGGACTATTGGTTTACTAATCGCTCTCACTACGCCCAGTTATCACATATACATTATTAAAGGATCGGAAAGGGTAAGAGGGATATTTAAAACATCACAAACACCCATACCTATAAACCAATAAATCAATCGAAAAAATGCTGCGTTCTGGGACTCCAACCCGTGAAATCCGGCAAGGAAGCCCATAACGCTAACCTATGCGCCATAGGATTGTCAAATTAGGTTTAATTATGGTTTTATTATACTAAAATATAGTTTGAAAAGGAGTGGGGGTTTTTTTATTCTTCTAGCACGATTGGATACTTTTGGATTCCCCAACTTCTATATTTCCAAGAGACTTATAAGTTTGACTACTCGCCTGAAGGACTAGTTATGTATTTTAATATATAAATACATTAAATAAGTGACGTCCCTTAATCGATAGCGATGGGAAAGGTTGCGACCATCCGTTATTCATACGAATATGTAGACCGTAAAATGACCTCCCTCGATTTTCATACCCACCTACCCACCTAAAACCCAAACCCTGATATTTGGAGCAAAGTGTGCGGCGTCCGGAAAGATTTGCCCAAACAATTCGTCTCCGAATTTGATTGGCATGTGTCAACGTGTGTCAACACATCACTCTCATTTGTATCGTTGTCTTAAAGACATAATATCAGACAATTATAATCAAAACTATAAATTGAATGTATTCTATGCTATTTTTGTATATTTTATCATATAAAGCACAGGTTTAAATTTTGACAGCTTAAAATTAATCTCATATCATTATTAAAATAGAGTTGCCATTTACTTGATTAAAATGTAGTTCAACAATTATTTTTTATAAATTGTTATTAATTATTTAAGCTTAATTTCTCGTTAGAACCATATTTAAACATACATTAATTTAGCTAGATATATATTATATATACACTGGCTTAGAAGAGATACACAATATATCTTTTCATATATTCTTACATCCTAACTTATTTTTAAATGAAATAAATTGATTCTATATCTTCTTGGAACTGTAATAAATACAGTATTTTTAAATAGGCGCCAAAATAAATTTAAATAAGATTCTGTAATTCAGTAACCTTAATTAAAATACTTTAATTTATATACGGCGGTATGATATTTCTAGTTAAGTGAAAATTCTTAGTAAATTTAATTATTGATTATTTATAAAAATAAATGTATTAAAAGATTAAATTGTTAAATATTATTTTTGTTGCATGCTGAAGAAACTAATAGTACACATTAAAAACACGTTTATCTGACAGATATTTATAATTCTTCTAAATTAAGATATTCCTCTTGTCTTTTATCAGCATGTAAGATACACTAATAGTAAAATAATATTGTACCTTCTTGAAAGATCTTTAATTTGCAAATGGAGGAAAATTGTTGTTAAAAAGTTTTTCTAGAAACGATATGTGTTTCGTTTGGCTGGTCGGCTGTCGATCGCCAAAAGCTGTTAACCTTTTTGCAACCATTTCGGGAAAAGTTTCGGACGGTCGTGGAACGGTGTCCGAGAAAAATCATTGACACAGAATAAGCGCAGGCGGTGCAAAAGCTTTTGTTAGCGTGATTTGGCGGACGCTTACTAAAATAGCATAACATGGATTGGGTATTTTGCATAGAATAGGAAACACTACTGAAAAAATCAGTGGAAGTTACACATTTCCGCCACTTGACAATGAGCATGTTTTCTTCGTATTTTTTTTCATGATTTTAAAAATATTTCAACGTAAAATTTGATTTAGGCTCACCGAACAAATCGAAGTAGAAACGTGGCATGTCTAGTTTTACCAAGCAATAAAATCTCTACATACTGAAAAGTTATCAATATCTTTCGTTAATGATGATAAAACGGAGATTAAAATTACTTGTATAAATTGTAGAGATACAAGATAATTATATCTGATAACGGATAATGGCAGTGTTTTATGGAAACTACTGTATCTAAACAAGAAATTGTTAATTGAAAAGAAGTGTCCATTATTATATACTATTTTTGGTAATCTGTGTTAATTGTGTATCATTTATCAACACGCTCGTCAACATATTTGAAGGATTTTAAAGAATAGCTAAAGGAATCCAAGCACATGAATTTTGTATCGGTTAAATAAGCCATTCTTTTTCTGACCAACAAATAGCAGCATGTTTACTAAAATACGTATTGTTTTTTTGTATTCCGAAACGCGTAAGGAATTAATTTTTATTTTTGCAGTTAGTATTAATAAAGTTTTGTTTGATAACACTGCCGCAAGCCAACGCCATACATAAAATATAAGTGGGAAAAAAAATATTTTATAACACCACGCTTATGAAGAATATATCAATTCAGAATATTATTCTTTTTTTAATTTTTGAATTAGTTTTTGTTAATTTGACAGCATGTGTTAAAAAGATTGATAAATCTCAAAAACTCTCCTGTCAAGAGAATTGTGAGGAAGTAAGTTTAATTATCAGATAATCATTGTTATAAGACATATTTTAAATAAATAGTTTTGAATGAATAAATGGAATATCTAGATTAAGTTAAAAATCATTTTATTATTCTACCACTAATATATATTTTATGTTTGATTCGAACAAAATTTAATAATTTCAGGAACAAAATAGCAATTACTATTTTTTTAAATAATACCATTTTATAATTTTTTCTTTAATAATTGATCAACTGCGCATCTCACTGACAAGGTTTTTTCTCATTTTTAGCCATGCTTCTATTTACAAGTATTTATCCGCAAGTACATGGCCATAGACTACTAACTTACTCAAAAGAGCTACAGTACCAAAGTAGTAACATAGCTTTCGGAAATCTTATTACGTTCTTTTCTATCCGACATAAGAATTCTACAGAAGCATATCCTTTGGAATGGACAGATAAGTCCGCATTGCATTTGTGGCTATTTTAGGATCACCTGGGGAAAAACTTTGATACAACCGAAATCCGATTCGTTTCTTCCGGCTATAGGTATTTTATTTGAAGGCGTGTGAATACCCTAAGGATGTCGAGGCGTATTTACCCCCGGGAGGAGATGTCTGTCGGCAAATCATGAAAAACATTGTATACTCACCTTTACAAGAACGAATCCACTTTTAATGTTTTTTCTCGAGCAACGTCTATCCCCACAACAAATATTGCATTTCATGTTATATCGTTTCGTTGACAAAGCGTCACTTCTGTTTGAAATGCAATATAGCTTTGAAAAACACACACCAAATGTCAGCTTAGAAAAGGATTGTTACTTTTAAATTTCTCTAGGCTATTTTTTTTTTAAATAATGAAGATATTAATATGTTTAGCGTATCGACTGTGGAAAGGAAAAGGACGTAATTTTTTACGTCACAGTTTTTTCAAAACAGCTTTTTTACGATAATCACCAATGTACAAAACTCGACACACGTTCTATCAAAAGAATGGAAACTGAAAATGCCAAATTAGTATCTAAATTTAGCTTTTAAGTTTGAAAAAAGAAAGGATTGTTAAAATCGCAACCAGGAAAAAGGATCTAAAAATGTTTTTCTTGAACAATTTATTAAATTAATATTAGGCTAAGTCAATAAAAAACCAGTTTATCGGTCACCGTGAATTTCAGGGTTGTGTATATTTCATAATTTGCTTTTAGCCTAAAGTCATCAAAAGACATTTTTTGTATCTCCTGTAAAATTTGATACGTGTGAGTTACGTCCTTTTTCCTTTGCACAGTCGATATGTTATGTTTATATATAAAAATGAAAATGTTTTTTTTATATCAGGACCGGTCTCGCTGATCGCGAGCATTATCAAGAGACGTGTCTTGATCTAAAATAAATAATGTAGAATAAGCTCAAAATGAGTTTTGTTTTTTTTAATTTAACGTTGTATAATACTTTTAAAGCATGGGTGTACAAGAAACACCTTAAAAGTTATATGTATATCAAATTTTATTTTTAGTGAAGAAGTGACTCGTATTTTAAAAATAACATACAAAGATTTACTCTATGTCCGCTTCTAATGTAGACCAAATGGACTTGAAAAGTAGTTTATCTCAGTAGAATTTTTTCTACGACAACTCTTTGTTAATATAAAATAACTTAGATAAGTTCACGTATTGTGATACTAGCTGTAACACGCTGTTTGCCTCTTTCAGATGCATCCACAGAGAATCTTACTTTCACAAAGCTTGTTTAAGTACGAATGATTTCAATTTTAATATTCTAACATGACATATTATAAAAATAAAAACAGGAAGCAAGAAAAGGAGGATGTAAAACAGACAAACAATAATGATACTATGAATGACATTTACATTACAAAATGATTAACTAACGAGTTTCATCAATTTGGAAAAGTTAAGCCTGTTGGAAATAAATTTAGCAGTGGCGAGTAGCTTGTCCTATTTATCATATTATTTAAAAATACTTCTTTATTGTTGATACTATACTCGTTGGAGTAATTCTACGTTACTACTATGATTACAATTATGATCGTTTTCTATTAGGTGATGTGCAAACTCTGAAAAAATATTACTTTCGATACTCAGTCACTCAAACTCTCTTTTTGAGACTAGTGATACTACGATTATGCTCGGACGAGATTAATGATTAACTAATCGTTCTGAATACACTTCGTGTTTAGGGACCCGATGCGTGAAAGTGAATTTCAGACATCACAAATACCCATTCCTTGAAACAGAAAGCGATTATTTCGACTGAAAAAAGAAACTACCCGTACTGGAATTCGAGCCCGTGAGCACCAAAACACTAGCCAACGACATTGACTATTGAACTACGAACTATGTACGTTTCTATACTATTATTTGTTTTATTAATGTCACTTGCTGTTGAATATGTTAAATATATTGTTTTTTCATCGTATTATTTAAGCTTCTTTTGCGATACATCCCAGGCGTTGTCGTAAATTGTTCACGCTTTATTGCTTCATTAATGTCTTCTTGGGGATTTTCGGTAAAGCCTAACGCGTTTCAGCAATCCATAAATGCAATGTGATTAATGACATAGCTTGAGCGTCATTATAGCATTTTATATTAACACCTCCATGCCCATGATGCAATCGTTAATAGTTGAGCCATTAAATCATTCAATATTTCTCTTAATATTGTCAATAAGTATTTATCATTTTAGGTATTCTAGCATAAATACATTTAAAAAAATATTTTTAAGCTTCTAACTTAGGTTTTAATACTGTCGATAAACAGTGAAACTAAGATGCCATCATGACAGGGAACGTGATATTTTAGGATGGTATGTTAAGATAATAGTTTACACTCACCAGGAATTGACATTCTTTACACTGGAAGACGAATTAATGTTCATCGCATACTTTGCTTATTTGAGATTATTTTTCATTCGCGTAAGCTTTTCATATAGCTTAAAGTTTTTTACGAGAACTCCTTAATTGTCAGGGAGGTTTGAAGATAGAATCCTGGAGCTATGAATAAAATTATTCGTGCTCAACACGTCAGAGACGTAATATCGTCAATAACTAATTAAACTAGTAATTGAAAATTATAGCCGGCGTGCTAGGTAAAGACGTATTTTTTTACGGCAGCCAAAAGGCTCATGAGGTACGTAAAACAATTACGCCTGTGCAATGTTTAGTGAAGCATATTAGTAAGTGCCAAATAAACCAAATACTTTCGTTATCATTTGTGGAAATATTATACCTAAAAATCAGCATCATATTTAAGAATATCAATAATATATGAAAATTGTTTTGAATAAACACGAAATAGTACTTTTATATAATTATGCCATCCGTAAAATCCTTAAACTGTTGCAACGAATAATTATAAATAAAAATTATCATTGCTTAAAATCAGATATGTTCTTTCAATTAAACTTAAAAGATCTCTCAGGTTTTCAGCTGTGATTTTCCAGAAATAGTTTTGATTCTGATTCTTAAAAAAATACACACGTCAATGTTTTTTAAAACAAGCGTGCATATGTCAACTAACCATTTCAATGTTTGAGAATGTCTTTTTTGTAAATATAAAATTTAAAAATGTTATTTTGCTGAAATATTTGTGGAAAATTTATTATACAAAAAATTAAATTACGATAAAAGCTTGGTTAATTAACCATAGACTTAAAAATCTTGAGTTATGAATTAAATGTCTATGTAGTGTTTTAATTCGCTAAAATCTTTTCAGAAGTATGATGTAATAACTTTCTGCTTCTTCTCTCTTTCGTCCCCTTGCTGTTGAAATAGTTTCTGAGAGCAGCTTCTGAGTGGTCACATGAGCTTTGTTCGATGAAGTCTCTCACACATTTCTCACATAATCATTTCGACATATAAATTTCAAAGTGCTGGCAATGCAATATAACTTTGAAATACTGTTTCAGATAAAACCGTCGCATTCTTCATATTGCTGAATAGATTGCTTATGTTCTTAAAGCCATTCCGAGATTTTTATTTTTATTATGCAGGTATGTTACATTAAACTTTAATGAAAATATAATCTTCTATAAATTTAAACTGCATCCAATTTAAAGCTTATAAAAAAAAACCGACTACTTTAATAAAAAAAATAAACTTAGAAAATGAATGCATTTAATTAGATATTTATAAATATGCAAAGACCACACAGTATAAAACCCGTAACATATATTTACAATCTAGTATCATTTTTACATCAGTGTCGAATTCGCGGTTTTTTCACGAATCCACAATCCTGGTTTTAACACACTACTTAAGGATATAACGTGAAGAAAAACAATCATATAAATATTCTTTCATTTTTTTTTTCTTATATATCAGAAATAGGCAGGGGTGGGAACTAATTCTTCATCCAAAATGTCGGTAGTTTTATTATGTTTGCATTTGTAATTTTCTAAAATTAGTCATAGTTGACTGGTAACATTTAATTGCGACATACATGAAAAAGTCATGAATGTCTGTGAAGTTTTCATAAACCCACCATTACAGATTTTTATAATGGGTTCAATATGAGAAACAAGCTTATTACTGTTGATTTAATTTTTACCAACCTTCCAACATTGCCATTTCTGAAAAAAAAACAAACGACTAAATCTGAGTTTTCTCAAAATTGTTACGATTGAAATTGAAAAGACAGTCTATTATACTGATATAATTAGTAAAAAAAATACTCTGACATCGATTTTTTTTCTTCTATACGATTAAATATTTACTATTTTTAAGCTTACTCAGACAATTTTAAATCTTGTTTAATTTGAAAAAAAGTATATTTAAAATATGCTGTGATATGTTTTTAAAAATATATGATTGGCACATTTAGTTAACTCTACACAGCAATTACTCGACCAATCATAGTGTACGCTGCTCCAAAATGGATCTATGCAAACATATAAAGACTCTCCAGATTGTCCAAAATAAATAGACAGATATCTAACGCCCCGTGGTACGTGCGTAACTCGCTGCTTCACAGAGACTTGAAAATCCGCGAGTTCATTCGTGAAATATCTCAAAAGTTTCACAGCGAGGTAAGAAAACATTTTAACCCAACGATCTCTAATCTCCACAACTATGACGAGACTCTGAGAATTAACCTGAGAATTGTTTAAGACCGAGAGCAGTTCTACTCGACGACCCTCCATAGATCTTATGTCGTCTAAAATTGACAATTTAAGAACGAACTTAACATCACGAAAATGACTCTTTTTGATTGACTTTTTTGTGTACTGTATGTGTGTATGTATGTATGCGCATGTGTGTATATATGTACGGATATAGTATGGGGGAAGCATATAGAAAGTGATTAGCAAAATAGTACATATGGAGTTCCCGTGAACTTCTTATCTCTGTAGTGATCACGCCCTTCCGTCTGCAAACGATGGTAAGGGGATACAATTTACAATTTTTCAAAAACTTTATCGATGAAGGACACTAGAAGAACCTAGCAAGAACGCTAGCGCGACCTGGTACTTAAAGCTACATAATTTTGATATCCAAAAAAAAAAAACAGCAGCATAAAAAGTATATTGGGTGTCTAAAATGGATAAAAATAAAATTGGTTAATCTTTCAAGAACAATTATTCCATTGAAAAAGAGGTCAAAAATAAATATATTTGTTTATCAATTTGACGTACCACTAATGTAGTCAATATCATCAAAAATAAATGGTAGGACAAACAAGTAAAAACATCTTTCACGTTAATCGCGAAATATTTGAATACTAACAATCCAACCCTGTAATAAATTCAATTTCCTTCGATTCGTTGATTGGCAGCAGTGATGCGAAGTAATTCGATCATTTTTTTCCTTTTGTACTGAAAAAGAAAGAGCTAAAAATTTTATTTTATTATTTTTCTTTCGACTTGAATATTCAAACGTATCTAATATAATACTTCGAAATGTGTTTTTTTTTATTTTACCAATTAAAAAACACATAAAAATGATTCATAAATTAACTTACCTCCAAGCATAATTACACATTTTGAATACTATGACTCTCTAGGGACCACTTTGACGAGTTATTGATAATAGCAGAGCTATTTTGTACAGGGCCCAATAGAACATTCACTTGCTGTGAAGTGTCTCTCAGAATAATCTCTGTAAAGGTCTATATAATGTAGAGATCTACAAGCTGTTTTGACAAACGACAAAATTATTTTCACTCTACAGTGTGTTTATTTCTCTTTTTAATAACAATTTCTGTATATTTTTTGTCCCCATTTTTCTTATGAAATATTTATTTATCAATCTGTTAATTTAACCTTTTCTTACTTTTTAATTTATTTATTCCTCCGTAGTAGAATGCTCATGTCTTTGATGCAAATATAAACCAATGAATGATTTGACCTGCGATGCTGTAATACTTTTTTTGCTATTTAAAAAAATGTTATGACCTTACGAATGTCAGAAAGTAAAAGGTCTGAAAATTATAATGAGTGCTTACTTAGTAATTATCCCATTCAAATATGACCACTTGGAGTTGCTGACTATTGATGAGGAATCCAGACGGCGTACCGTGAAACCGCGGATGATTGCTTGACTTTCATTTTCAATGATATCCATCTGGTGTTTCGACAAGGATCATTGTAAATTATAGCCGTTAGAGTTTAGACTGTCATCATCCGACTTCAAAGTTCACCTTGTCTGTGACATATGTCTGAAATGAAAAATACCAAGATCGGAACTTTGAAAACCCACACGATTTAACTTAAGTAGCATTTTCTCTGAATACGTTGGATATGTTTTCATTTGCCACAGTCGATTTATTGCCTTGAAAAAATTCATAAACTTAACAGTCACATTAATGCACTTTATTGAGACATTTAAACAATAAACAGACAATTTCCTGTTTGTTGGCCAGGCAAAAACTGAATAGAATGTTGGAATTATGCATTCGTAACACAATATCATTTATTAAAGGACGAGAAAATAAAAATATATATTTTACGTATAGAATTTCTGATTTTGACATATTCTTAATTATAAAATAGTTAATTACGTCTTAATATTAACTTAAGCAGTCGTTGAATGACTGAAAAGTAAAATATATTGGAAAAACATTAATACAATTCTGTTTTTATAACAAACTCTTATAAACTTTATAAGTTACTCAAAATATATTAAAAGATAAGATACATCTCACAAGCAAAAATGTCTAAGATCACAAATTTGAATACAAAAATCTAAATTTAATTTGATTTAAAGAATCTTGACCCAGATTCTACTGGTTGATACGGCAAAACTTTTACCAAATATATCACAGAGTGCATCTTTAAAACATTTAACAAGCTTTAGATTGTATTTTACATAAATAATCACATCTAAATGACATTATATTATTGACTAAATTTTTCTTGTGTTTTTTTGAATGGTTATATATATTATTTTGAAATCACTCTATATATAATTATCACCAAAAGGTATTGTATTATATAAGTCTATATATAGGCTATTCATCCCAACCTAGGTGTGGGCGCTGTCACTAATTTTGCACCTGAGTTAATTACAGGAGGGATAGCTGAGAAAGCCTCATTCAGTCTGCATTAAATCTCCACTGACAGTGATAGAGGCGATTCCATTTGGAATGCCATTTCATAAATAATTCAATTCAATTCACTTGAACAACTAACTTTATCCGGTGAAAACTGTATCAATACAATTAATTGATTGCTTTGATTTTATTTTTAAATATCCTAAGCCAGTGTTTCTTAACCATTTTGGGCCCGTGGCCTCTTTTGAGTGTCTTATTTTTCTGTGTTCCTCATTCCTGTACTATTGAAGTATAAGTGTACAAGTAATAAGGGAACCAAAATAAATTTCCCAAAATGAACAATGCGAGATTTTTTTTTTAGCTCTTCTCATTCATTCCAATTTCTAAAACACAACGATTTACGGATTTCTGAAAATTTGCCCGTGGCTCCCCTAAAAAATAAATTCTCTTTGGCCACACGTGGAGAAACCTTGTCTTAAGCCATCCTATTTTTTTAAAGAAAATACAATATCTAAGATATTTAAAATGGCTAGAACTTCAAAGACCAGTTTCCGCGCAGTAAACTCGACGTCATTTATTGTCGACCGTAACATGAATTATTTATATTTTCGTTCATTTATCTTCTATATAACGCAATAATTGTCATGTATGATCTATATTACTTTGTTGACTATCTTGACTATCTAGTATTCTTTTTTTGTTTGTATTTGATTTTCATCATTATTCATTCAGTGTTCCAATCTATTAAAATATTTACGTAAAAGAACAAACGAGCTTATATCTACAACCTTATACTTTCTTTGATCTCTCGTTGAATAACAACAGGTTTTCGACAGAAAAATTATCGTTAAAAAGCTTTATTATAAATTTATATACCCAACATATATGAAATCAAACATTTTTCTCGTGATCAGTAAGATATTTTTTTTTATTATTACAACTATTCAAATTAAAGTAAATTTTTACATCGAAACTTCGGTCCCAAAGTGTAACAGGTATTTTTTTTTTTAATAATTAAAAATATTTTTACAATAGGACACAATAATTATATTAACATAGCCACCTCTGAGTTAGGTAAATTGTCGGACAGAAGGCTATATCCAGAGAGAAAGGCACAGTATCTACCTCGGGACTAATTGGGTTGCTATGTACCTCGGCCTTTTGCCTATGTCTATTCGTCTCCAATCCCATCTAACTTCATCTAACTACATTCATAGGTAGTTATTATATACTGGTCTACTGGTCACTCAAATACCAGTGGCGGCGCCAAATAGAGCTTTTATTGGAAAACAGTTATAGAAATTAGTGATTTTCAGATTATTTTTAATTGTTTGTATGTCAAAATCATCTTTTTTTTCATTACACTTTTTGTCACCACTACTGAATATATGTTGATATTAAGCTAATTCATTGGGTAATATTATTAGTTTTGCTTTGTTTATATGCTTGAAATCAAAACACATTTGATGACCCCAATATTTTTACATAAATAAGTTTAGTCCCATTTTTCACTTAAGGATATAGAAAAAAAGAAAATATCATATAAAAAAAATACTTTTGTAATTAAACACGTACTTCTATCACAAATACGAACCTCACGAACGTGAAAAAACTTACAATCATAAGATTGAGAAAAAAAATACCTTTGATTGCGTGATTTCGTTTTGGTTCATATTATATCTATTGACAAGCATCTTAAAACTGCTTAATGTTGGAGATGCCAAAACTCTTGTTACACCAAGTCACATACACTGGCAGTGTTAGAACAAACACATAAATTTAAATTTTGTATAGAAAATATTTTTTCATAAATTTACTGATTAAATCAGAAAAACCCATTAGTAGGTTTTTCTCATTTATCTATCAATTTTTTTTTTAATTTGGCTTAATGCCAAAGCACCAAATATTTTGAAATTAAAAAATAATTCGAGATTGTGTCGATGAGAATTATTGAAAGTCACCCGAGATCAGCTCGGCCAATGTTAAATTTAAATTGTATTTGATAATTCAAATTTGACATTGACCATTTTACTAGAACAATAAATAATACAGACTCACTTGATTGGTAAAGCTAAGCTCATATCTACTAGACCACAGCAGACGACAACAGCAAATGAATTGAAAAGTGGAAATGAATTTGATCCCGAAAACAACAACACATTTATTTTTTTGAATTCGTTTCTGATTATGTACTTTTAAGTTGTATTATTAATTTAAAAGCATAAATTTTAATATATTAAAAATATTCATTCCGTTGAAATTAAATGTGTGTACTTTACTCACCGCATTATTAGAGTTACGTCTATGTCTCGATCTATGAGGCGATCGTTCTGTTAACTCATATTTTAGATTTTCTAATAACCGGCAATTGCAATAGACATATGTATAGATAATTGAATTTTAAAAAAATAATACAAAAAAATATCTATAAATATAAAGGTATAGATATATATGTATTGCCTGTATTTAACCGCTCAGTATTTAAATCAAATTTTGGACAGTATTTAAAAAATGTATTTGAATTATAACCTCAACCTGTCTTATGTTGACAACTATACCTAATTTTACCAAACCTTACCTTTATAAAACTTCTATTTAATTGTTCAGTATTTTATTAATCGAATAGTCAGGATGAATCTAATATTTGGTCACTATAAATATTAGCACTAGTCAATACGCGAATTTTAAGAATGAGGTTAGGTTAGGTTATGTTTGATTATCAAAATAAAGTTGCCTTGAGGTTTAAAACAGATCAATAATCAAAATGCTTACCATTTAGTATAAAGTGCTGAATATCATATAATAAATACTGTCAAAAAATAGTTTTAATTACTGACCAGATAAATAACACTGACTTTTTTATGTTTATAGTGATCAAACATAATATTTATACTGACCAAATGTAAAATTTATACTGCTTAATGAAATAATATCAATTAAAATATTTTAATTCTGTCCAATTAAATACAAGTTTATATTTATTGTATGAGTGAGATATGATGACAATATATTACAACGTATTGAGTGACCTTAAAGTTTTAGCATTTACGCTGTATGTACAAAATTAATTTTCAGTCTGGAAACAAGAGGATAATTAAGCACATTTTTTGTAGCACTTAATTTTCTATGTTTTTCGATGAATATTATTATATGATGCAAAGCGTTTCTCAAGTACTGATGAATAATAATGATAAAACTTATCATTATTAGAGAATGATAAAAATATGATTGTATTATAATTATAATGGAACCAAATTATTTTATCACATTCTTAAATGAAATGTTTCACTTTTAGAGATATCGCTGACAATTTTTGATGAAAAGGTATTATATCAATAAAATAATTGTACCATTTGCACATTTTTTTTTTCAAATAAATATCAGTACCAGCTTCATTACTGAGTTGCTGATTTAAAAAAGTGTGAAATTGATTTTTAAAAAATATGTAATTTGTTTCTGATTTAAAAAGAAATGGATACACGTAGCGTAATTTTTCGCAATTATTTAACACTGCTAATGCTTAAGCACAATAATAAGAGATATCAAGTAAAACAATGGGTTTAAACTTCGCAGGGTTCACATTATTTATCCAATATATCTAAAACAGCCCACGACTTCTTTGGTAATGTGTTTTTGGCAATTTTAATCCAGTTAATAATGGTATTAATAACCTTTGTTTGGGCCAAACACGGCTTGATTTCTAACAAGTTATCGTTGTTGCAGAACTTGTTCAAACTTTGAATATAATACTTGATTCTAAATTGTTAAAGTTGTATGAATTAGTAATTGAAATTGTTTCGAGTTTGACAGGTCATTTTGGGGAGTACAAACCAATAAGCTAATTGAACCAAAATGGTGCCAACGAAACTTCTCAGACACCAAAATTATTCGTTAAAAAATAATTTAAAAAATCATCGGTAACGCTTTTTTCATACTTGTGAGGATCATTAATATAAGTCTGTTATATTTATTTTTGGCCATGGTATTCTCTATTTTAAAAAACAAGTTTTATTTTTTACAATATAAGTTTGATAATTTATTAGAAAAAAATGTAAGCATGATTTTTGAAAGAAACTAAATTCAATTACGAAATTTATATGACTTTAACGTCGTAAGCACACTGTGCAAATGCGGAACGGAAGCGAACCAGTACGAAGCATAACCTTATGATAGTTGAAAGTGTATAATCTAAATCATAGGTTCCCAAAGTGGGCCTCCAGGCCCCCCTAGGGGGCCTTGGAAGGAGCTGAGGGGCCCTGAGAAGCCTCCGGGGATTAGGGGAGCTCCGGGAAGCAAAAAGGGGGCCACGGGCATTTATAAAACGATACAGGGAAGGGCATAATGGCGGACGTCGCGCAGCTATTTTTTGTAAATCCGTAAATAAAATAAATTACTGGCATTCTAGATTCGAAAATCTCGGAAGAGCTATAAAAAAAGGTGAGTTTTTGAAATTATAATTTTCATGGAAAGACAAAACAATGGTATGGGGCCACAGAAAAATAAAGACACTCAAAGGGGGCCACGTTCCCAAAAAGGTTGAGAAACACTGATCTTAATAAATAATTAATACAGTTTTTTTAATATATGTAATTCCTTTTCGCCAATAATAGACACACATTTAGTTCAATTTAACACTGTAAAAAGTATTTTGTTTCATTGATTGATTTACTTGAAATTACTGTATTCCAAATAGATATAAATAATAAGCTATTTTGTTTTACAATAATCGTGGTATAAAATTTTATAGCAATTTTAGTTTTGCATAGTTCTGACGATGGCGTTGACTCAAAAAAAGCAATCAACCAAGTCATATGGTTATTTATGAACGTTATACATACTAGCAATTAAAAAAAAACGTTTTTCACTAATTCTACATTTATTTATTTGAATTGGGAACGGTTTAACTCACCCCATATAAGAATAAAAGTTATTTACACTAAGACAAGTAAGACTACTTAGTGTTTTAAAATGAAATAAACAATTAATATATGACAATTAAATGACTTTAATTATAGAACTTTTTACGAATAATTTTTTCTAATATTCAATAGCATTTTAAAACAGTTAAATAATAGTTACCATCTACAATAGTTACAATTATCTGTTAGTTACCACTTAAAGATTATTCAAACCTGTCTTGGTTCTAATAAATTAATCTGGAATTAGTACAAAAGAGTGTTTTATTTTTTCATAATGCCTTTTCACTAAGCTTTGTCAGAGAACACTTTAAAAGTTACTCACTTTAATATGTGTATCTCATCATTTTTTTTTATAAAACCGAAGAATTATCGTTTAAAATTTTAAATCAGCAAATTTCAATCAATTAAAAAAAAAACGAAATATCCTGATCCAAAACAGGCTGTTTAAATAGTCAGTTATTATTCAAATTAACTAACTACTAACAAATTAATTAAGGTAACTTTAGAAAATGATGTGTTCCATTTTTAATCCAAATTCCACTCAATAAAGAAGTAAATATTTCAACAATTTCTTATTTACTTGCTCACCATATTGTAAAAAAAATGACCTGTATAAAGTAGTAAAATTAAATCACAAAACATAATTATAATCAATTACAAAAACATACATTAGGATGCGGATGATCTGTCGCAGCGAGCTCAAAATTCTGACTTAATTTAGAGCGGCTTGACAATGTTAATAGTATGTGTATATGTATGTGGTAAAAAGAAGATTTTTTTTTCTTATACAAATACTCTTGTTGTTGATTTTTTTTTAAGCTCCGAGTACCACCAATAAATGCTTTGAGTGCCACAAATGGCACTTAAAGTAACCCGAGCGCATCACTGTTTTAGAATATGGCAGTACTAGGTTTCAAATATCAATTACTTAACGAACGACATCATCGTGATTGGTCAAACGTCGAAAGTACGGATGATCAGAGGGTGACCAACTTATTGTAAACATAGCCCGTCAAAGCTTTTCAATGACTGCCACAGATACTTATTTATAATTAGTGGCGCATTTATGATCAAAGTGGCCATTCATTAATAACAACCCATTGGAACATATTTGGATTCTCTCAAAGGTAATTTAAACACTAATGTCAAAATCAAACTTCTGCTTAATCGGTAACTGTCAAAACGGTCTATATCCATTGATTGTATGGAAACTAATAACACCTGCGAAATATGTGTTTTATTACTCAATTTGTACAGTCAAATTTTTGTTTTCATTTTTCTAAAAACAAATATTTTTTTAGTAAAGTTAAGTGAAAAATTGAAAATGGATAATAAAGAATATAAAATCTATTTAAAATTCAAATTGAATTTATTTGTTACTTGAAATCAACTCTTAGCGAAAGAATATTCCATGTTCAAGATATCAAACAAAAAAAATATAATTTATGTTTATCTCGCCGACACTTGAAACCAGAAACCACTCTTACTAGTGATCCATATGAAATACTTTAAAACTAAACTTATATTTAAGCTATATGGGTGTATATTATAAACAAAAAATAAAAAGAGATATGAGCCACCAACAAGCGGAAAATCACCATTGGGGTATTTTTATATTCTTAATAAAAAATATTTTTTTGTTCTATAAAAGTAGAGTTAGCAATGTTAGATGAGAAGTGGGCAATGTACAGTATATCATATTTCAATACAAACAATATTTGGTTACTGCTTTATAAAATGGCATGGCTTTTATTGCAAATGTAATTAATATTATACCTGTTTTTGGTTACTTTTTTTGTTTTATTGTGTAATATATAATTTAAAACTCTTTTCAATATGGTATGATTTTTTTATAACCATCTCCGCACTTAATGTAGATCAAATTAAATTCTTACAAAATTTAAATTAAACAGAAGTTGTTCCACATTAACTTTTTTTCAGTCAGTCGCTGGTCGGAGATGGTGATGATAGAATGACTTATATTATATGTATAGGATTAGACTGGTGACTAGCTAATTGCTCTCACTATGCGCCATGTTCGGATGGGTGGCAGTAAGTTTAGACATAATATACTGCCATGCTTGTTTACACAAATACATAAATCAATTATTTTTTTTTAAGCCAACGATGTTGACCACTCGCTATATATATAGGCTTTGTTTATCTTTGAAACTTTGCGACAATATTCATTAATTATTAGGTGCCGTTATTATATAGTTTGTATCTTAATAATAACATAAATATATACGTTAATTTATACAGGTATATTGTAAAGAAAAAAGAGTTTCACAGTGCAATTTACAGTGGTTAATAGGTTTTCTTAATATTAATATGACAACTACTCTGCCAATTGAATAAGAGCCCTTTAATATATAAATTGAAGACGGCTAGTTCCTGCCACACTGTGGTCATTGAAAGAGGCGGCCAAAGTGAAGAAGGCTTCCCCACAAAGGATCTTAGGGCCTTTGAACGATAAGCCCCATCGAAGGGAAGTGAGGCTTACGGGCTGTAATTTCTGGGCCCTAAATGACTCTAATACGTGAAAGATAAAGACTACAAAACCCTGCCTTTATTGGTTCTTGATAATTTAAGAAGCGCGTTTGTGTCGGGCAAAGCAAACGGGCGCCTTTTATCCAATAAACGTGAAATATTTTGACACTTTAATTCTAAATCCAGTGATCAGAGATAACTATCATTCGCCATTAGTGTTTTTATTCTCATCCACTGTGCTAATTTGGATTTTTGAGCGAAGCAGTTATTTAATATAGTTTATTTCTGTAGGTACCTTTGGGAGAAATAAAAATAGTTATTTATTTTTATTTCTCCTAAAATAGTCTCTTTTTTACTTACGTTTAATATCGTTATCGGTCTGACAAAAATCGAAAAATTTATGTTTGTTTGAATTAAATATATTAAAAAGTTCCAATCTGTATCGTCTGACAAGAATACAGTTTAAAAAAATACAATAACATCCAATCATATATATACAGAAATAATATACTTAACATAGAATGTATTATAATAATTAAACTATGTTACCATTGATTCATTGCTTAACCATAACTGTATAATTCCGAATAAAATGCATTTTTTTAAACTTTGTGGTATATTCGGGGTGAAAAATAATGATATAAAAACCAGGACCATAGAGTCGGATACAAAAATGAATCCAAATTGATTTTTTCAATCGTTTCCTTTAACAAATATAATATATGTATACCATCAGATCATCTTTAGTCAATCTATCATGTTGTGCCAGAACTATGAAGTCCTGTGGTTTGAATACATATCATTAAATATTTAAAAAAAAAAACGGGTCTGTGTCGTAAGATTTTTCCGACAGCCTTGATAAAGAGAAATGGGATTTATGTATAATAAACGTATGTATTCGATCTCTACTTTGACGTGTAGTGTTTATTTTTTATAGAAATAATTAGTTTAGAGTAAAATTGCCTTCATGTCGCCATTTAAGCTTATCGTTTTGGGCACTTCTTTGTGGTTATAACATTGTTTTATTGACATTTATGAACATCATTCTTTTTAATCCAATTGTGTATTGAACACAGTTACATTCAGATAACATACGGGTTAACAGTGTATTGCTTCACGATTTTATAACAATACATTGTCACATGGTATGCGGTTGGCACACGTAACATCGCTTCACGTAAAACTTAAAGTTAGTGCTTAGAACCAAAGTAATACATTGAATGATACTAGAAATTTTAAATCGAGTCAACACGAAAATATATTCCCGGGAAATCGACACTATTTGTCAATAAATTTTTAAACTACCGATCAATAAAAAAGTAAATTTATCAACAACATCTTACTTACTTACTTGCAATATCGCTTGAACAAGTTCAACAGTATTATTAAAGTTAAATCACAATGCGCATTACATATGGCAAAATAATAAAAATATTTATTAACCCTTTGGTTACGGAACAGCGAAAAATTGCTGCTCATTTCTCTAATGAAAAAGCCCACGCAGCAATATATCGCCGCTGATTTTAGCTCCAATTCAATGTGTCATAATTTTGCGTAGATATCGATCCAACTGTTGTTTTAATATGCACTAATACACGATTATCTTTGATATTATACCTAATATATGTTATTGATTGTTTATTTATATTAATATGAAAATACCAGCAAAAAAAATCACTCGACTTATTTCGAATTTTAAAAGAAAATTTTCAATTGATATTTTTAATCTTTGTTATGTTTTTCGGGTGGCAAGGGAATGGTTCGGCGATTTGGCGATGAAAATAATAGTTAAAACATTATAGTTGTCATTTTATATTAAATACGATTGCATTTTCCTGTAAAAATGGCAATCTATGTAAAAAATGTACATTTCTTTTTTATATTTTTTTTTCTTAGATTCCTTGAAATATATACTATTTTTTATGTATAGTACTTTATTTCATTGACTTAATTTGAAAAATGTAGAAAATATTTTTTTTTCGAAACCCCTAAAATTTTCAAAAATCATACCCGTCTTTTTCGAAAATATATATAAAATTCAGTCCGTAACCAAAGGGTTAACTGTTGGCTGCGGATGACCTGTCGCAGCTAGCTCGAAACTCAGACTAAATTTAGAACTGCTTGATTCATTACACTGACAAATTTATGTACGTGGCAAAATGAAACATTTTCGTTCCTATTAACTAGACTTATTTATGAATTTGCTATGATTCTAGAGTGTCACAGAGAAAAGCTTTGAGTGCCACTTGTGGTATTAAAAGTACTCCATTCACATAATTGCTATTAAGAGTTAGTTGCGTACGGTTTTTAGTGATGAAGGTCTTCTGTATACATTGTATTCAATATGATTAAACCCATCTATAAATGAAACACTTTTGTACCCAAAGTTTGTGGACAAAACCGCATGGTAAACTTTCAAACTACTCCGAATTCGAAACACGAGTGACCAATTTGAATGAGACGAAACGCAATCGACTAAGAGAACCTTACGAACTGTTTACCACAGACTCAACCAAGACCGTTGGAAAAGTACATCTTCTTACCAAGATAACTATAAACGTCAAGGCGACCTGAAAATGATAACTAACGATGCGTAGTCGTCGGGATATAAATGCACCAATCCATTTTGCTTCCATGTTATACAAATGCAGAGTCGTCTTTGTTTGAATTTCTATGAAAACCTATTTATTTATAGTTTTTGATTGTTTCTCTATTCATTCAAGTTTTGACTAGTCTATTGTAAACTTACAAAACATAAACGCTAATACGAATGAACATTTTTTGCTACTCAATACGCAATTTCATAATTATTGTTTTATTGTCGAGCCGAGATTAAACTTTAGAAAGGTTGTGAAAGTTACTTTAAATGAATTTATTGATAAATAAATCAAGTATGGTTTGAAAGCACAAAATATTATATACGTAAATAAAATAAAAAATAACAATTTGCTACTTTTAAGTGAAAGAAAATTTTAATTAAAAATTATCGTACATCTGGATCAAACAGCATCCGTAAATTACTTAAAAGTTATAGTGTAAATACCACGCATAAAAAGATACGGGCTTATCTAGATTTTCGCAGACATTATTGACTGACTTTCTTGTGTATTATATATAAGTGTATATGTTTGTATCTGCACGTGTGTGTATATGTATGAATATAATATGTAGAGAGGTGTATATAATTTTATTTGCAAATGAATGCATATGGTTTCTCCGTGAACTGGCTTCACTAAGGATTGCTCACCTCTGCAACATGCTCATGCAACATAAGCTCATGGGAATACCCAAATCTTTGGGTATTCCCATGAGCTTATCCTTTTCGCCAGCAACGGCTTTAAACTCAGTGATACATTTATTTAATATATAAACACGAAACACTCATTTACTAAACGTCAGTTCAAGTTCATCCGTGCGCTTGAACGCCTGAAAATGCCGAAAGGCGAAACCCGGGTCGTTAGTGACAACATCTGTGTGAGTGTACATAATTTGAACAATTCAAAATTAGCGATAAAGGTGATTCGAAGAACTTTGACGCTAACGCGCCCTATTTTATATAAAAAAAACAGTTTTTACTGAAATTAACATCTTTGTAGGCAAGTATTAGATAAAAGTTAAAAAAAAGGTGTACATCTTTTACTTTATTTATTTTTTAGAATCTTTATCTTTTTATTTATTCATGAAATCTTTTTGTTCATTCGTGAAATTGAACGTCTGAAAATACCGTTAGAGACAAAACATGTGGTAGTTTGCAAATTTTAAACGATTCAAATTCCGCTGTGGTCTATTTGGTTAAAGCTTGCTTTACCAATCAGGTGGGTCTGAGTTCGATTCCTAGTAAGATTAATGTCAAATTGGATTTTTTTAATTTTAATTTGAGATCTAAGACATGGGTGTTTGTGAAGTTAATTCTCCTCGAGTTAATCTCATGTGACTTTCTAAAATTTTCATTGAGTATATCTCGTATGATCTTTCAACATCAAAATATTTGACGCATTGGCGTAAGCTGTAATGTCAAATATTTTTAAAAAAAAGTTATATAGCTGATTTTAATGAAACCGTTATCATTAATTAGTTGATGTATTTGTACGATAAGTATTTTTATCAAAAATACGAAATTTTTTATGTAATCCAGAAATTTTCAAATCATCTTTATAAATTAACATTGGTCACTCGTTCATTGCCGTCATTAATAATACTAATAACATCAAAGCATAAAATTTCGCAGTTCTACAACAACATCAATAAAGCAAACTCATTAGACTAAAATAATTTAAATGGCATCAGTTAATTAGTTGAAATCAAATTCATTTTGATTTCTGTTTGAAATTAATATTCATTTCATTGAATCAGAGCTTCTTTTTTGGAATTAAATATTTCAATAGAACGATTATTTTATTTCGTTATGGTGTTTATGCCATGCCAAATTTTGATTTAAAGATCACTCAAACCTTTGGTTTGTTTTTTGACCACCTTTTTAATACCTTTAATTTTTAATATCAATCATTTATAATGTTTCGTTGATTCATATTCAGAGTTCTGTTTTCAATTCAACGTCAATAGATTTGATTTTTCATCAAAAGGCGTCAGATACACTTTATATTTTAAGACGTTTTAATAACAGTAATAACGATAAAACTGGACTTGAAAAAGCGAACAAGAAAAACTTTACACGGTAAAACCCATACAAGATAAAATAGCACATGGACAAAACCGTACATGGATAAAACCGTACACGGAAAAATCCCTAAATTGAAAAAAGAGTTTTCACATTTCAGATACTTCTAATCTTTTGATGAGTATTTTAGCATTTTTCTTTTTTCTTTCACTTTAAATAGCATTTCGACTGTGGAAAGGAAAAAGGACGTAACCCACATATAACAAATTTTATACAAGGCCCATAAACGTGTTTGACGATTTTGGGCCAGAGGCAAAATATGAAATCTAATATTAATTTAATAAATTGTTTAAGAATAACCTTTTATTAAGTCCTTTTTCCTGGTTGCAATTTTCGTAGGCCCTTGTTTTTCCAAACATAAAAGCTAAATTAAAATACTAATTCGGCATTTTTAGCTTACACCCTTTTGATAGAATGTGTATCAAGTTGTATTACATTGTAATTATCGAAAAAAAACTGTTTTGAAAAAACTGTGGGTTACGTCTTTTTTCCTTTCCACGTAATATTATTATACTTTCTCAGTATAAGGTTAATAGATGACATATATAACGGTATGTCGTAAAAATTGTGTTTATGTAACTTTTTTTCAAAAATGTTTTCTTATTCAAGTTTTATAGATTTCACTTTATAATGCGAAGTTTTTATAGATATTCAAAAATATTAGATATTCAAAAAATAATATACCCTTTTGTATTAATTATACATTTTTACAGTAAAAGATGCAATTATATTTAATAAAATGTTTTAATTTTAATTTGCCATACTCTATACGAAATGTACATATATAAAAATATTTTTTTATACGTTGATGACCTACAGCCCGGGTGAAATATAAAATGGGGCAACAGCAAAACAGTCACGACTTCCTAACTTGCCAACGCTTTATTTCCAGGTTTTCATTTTTTTCACATTTCATCCCTTTATGTTATTTTTTTGTCGCCGGATTGGCTTCAGTGTTCGCAAATTGGATTTATGTTCAATTTGCTGGCGATTTGAATTGCAAATTGAATTCGTTACGTAATGGCAAGTGGCCGAACCCGGCACAAGATGGACCCGTGTAATGTGAAACCGCTGGACTGAAAAAATAACATTTACTCTATTTTTCAAAGCTCAGTTTATATGTTAACTCGTGGAAGCTTTGAATGAAAGCGCAGCGTCGGCAGTGAGGTAAAACTCTCATTTACTTAAACGATTGTTTTTTTTATTGTCTGACTGTGCTTAATTTTTTTTTTTTGAGGTACTGGTGTACTTTTAGTCAAATAGTGTTTTCAGAATTAGTTTTGCTTTTTTTCTTTAATTGCTTAAGCATATCCATTTAAAATATAGAGCATTAGAACTCTATGTCTAGTGAAAAACATGTATTTGCTAGACGAATACTGGTCATAAACCAATCCTTGAACTCTCTCTTCGGAGCTTATATCGAAAAAATAATATGAAAAGGAAATGATGTTTAATAAGTTTATTTTTTAAACTCTGTTGAAGTTACAGAGAACGGACGTAAATAATCTATAAATCGATTGACAAACCAATATTATCTGAACATTTCTACTTGCAGAGTTGAACTTTTGCAGGGTTAAATATTTTTTTTATCATGTCGGCATCCAATGTTTAATATAATATTAACGTCTTTTAAAACTTATCTCAGTTGCTCAAGCTCTCTTTTTCGCATAGAGAAAGTATAGTACTCTAGTGCTAGAACAGGACTAGAGGTTAACTAATAGCTCTCGCTAAGTACCTTTTAATGAATTTTACAAACCCATATATCGATTAAAAATCAAGGTAACGCAAACGTGAAAAAGTTTAGTAACCCATAATCAGAAGATAAAACTTTATAAAAAAAAAGTACAGTACGCACTTCTAGTATGGTACATGTCAACTGTTAGTGGAGATGCATTGTATTTAAAGACATGGATAGGTGCAATATGAGCGTGTACGCTCATACGCTCTTTTTTAGCCAAACGTCTCAAAATCATCTTCAATTCCTTCTTTACCAGAATATGTCTGTACAGACAATGATTTAGTAGTGAATTTAAATTATTATTTATCACCGTATCTTAATTCAAATATGTTTTATTTTTTTTACGTTTTGAATAGCATATAAGTATTCTGTAGAACTGCTAGAATAAATATACAATAGCTCCCGAGAAATATTTACATTATGAAATACCAGCAGAGTAAAAAGTTCAAGTGTTTGTGCGCTTTTTTTTATAAAATAATGAAAAAATCATTGCTGCCATAACACAAACAACAAAAACCTATTATAATATTATGCATTACATCTGAAGTTTATTCGGTTTTTGCACACATTTTTAAGCTTTGTGTGTTTGTTTTTGCTGTTCTCGTTTTTGCGATATATTCTGTGTTTAGTATTTATAGGTGGTAGTTGCAAAGATTTTATTTATCGTTCAAAAATAGTCAGGTTTTACAGACATCTGTATGAAAAAAACAGTGGACTGTCACGTTTATTTGTACTTAAAATAGCTAAATAAAACGTTTAATGAATATTTGTTTGATGTTGAAAATATTTGTTTTATCTACGTCTTCTCCCAATGTGGAGCATATGACCTCCTAATGGAGTTATCTTAATAGAAGTTTTTTTTTCTACGAGAACATTTTGTTACTCAGCTTGCTCAACATATCTTTTTCGAAAAGAATAGAAATATAAATATCTGGCAAGACTAGTGGTTAAATAATCGCTTTCTCTATGCCTCTATAACTTTTTTATGATTGAAAATCTGTGAATAAATTTGTATACACCACAAACACTCATATTCCTTCGAACAGTAATCAATAAAAATTGTTGTTCGTTCTGGGACTCAAACTTATAAAATCCGTCATACTATGTTACGGATCTGGCAATAATTATTATAGTGTTTATTGAAAAATAGCTCATCAATATTTGTGGTACCAAAACGTAAACGACAGTTAAATTACTATTTTAAATAATTATTTTGTTCTGTTTATATTTTCAGTTGCGTTTATACCATCGCGAGTACTTTTCTAGAATGATAGTAGAAAGCTTCAGATATCTCCGATCAATCATGCACTAAGTGCATTGCAGTGAGTAACCCAACTGAGCGCGAAGTAAGCGCTTTGCGGAAATGCCAAACGTTGACTTCGCTAGTCTTGGAAATATTATCAATTTTAAAATATGCACGTAGGTACATCGCATAAATTTTCTTAAAAGTTATTCAAATTTTCAGCATCTGATTCAAAAAGATAAAAATTGATCGTACATTTTTCGAGGAAGAATTTTTGCATCCGTATTTGAGATAATAATAGTTTCAAATCAAAACTATGAGAATATTAAAATATTTTATATGATCTGAACAATTTACATGCATGTTGTGATAATACTGATTTCGTAATAATACTGCTTTCAAAATACCTACTAAATAAAACTTAGCCTTTGTTTTTCAAATGGTTTTTTTATTAATTAAAACAAGTTTAAAGTGTATAAAAAATATAATGAGATATTCAAGTTAAAAAAGTCGAGTAATGAAAATACTAAACGTAATTTTACAATATTAAAAAAATGACCGATTTTTTAATAGATTTTCATGGAACTACCGTAAATGTTTATGAAGTTTTCATTCTAACTTTTGCGGCCTCATTTTGATCATGCAATACTTGGCGTAGAAAGTATTTTTCTTACTAATCATTTTTTTGTGCCTTTTCCGTGCAAATGTTCATTGGCTGACTCAAGACTAATCTCAGGTATTGTTCATTTTTTTTTATTATTAAGCTCCATATTGGATGTTGAAATAATTAAATTAAGATAATTAGGAACACAAATAACTTATTTGCTATTTTACTGAGTTGATAATTTTGCCCAATAAAGTAATTTTGGAAATCAAATTTCATTTCAATGGCTTTAAGTGAAGATGATTTCAAGCAACATAAAAACTACGTGAAATTTCATAAAATATATTTGGTATAATACATCATAGAAAAGCTATCAAAATCAATTGATCAAAATAAATTCGCCAAAGTTGTAGACTGACAAAAGCCACTAGAAAGCAATTCGTCTTTTTTTGCTCTACAAAAATCAGATTTCACGCAACACCAGAGGTCAGAGACACCACATTCATCACATCGTCCAATAAAAACGTCATTTGAGGCCTGTTTTTTCTAAAGGTTTTTCCCGAAAAAATATGTTCCCAAAACAAATTTATTTATAGGTTTTTGATTTGATCATTTATTTCAGTCGAATCTTATATTTCAATCCAAAACGAATATCACTTTCGTTTGATTTTTTTAAGTAAGAAATATTATTTCATAATTAGTGATAAATTTGTATTTTTAGTCAATATTCTCCAACGCGAATTGTGAGCTGAACGTTTTTGGTAATATTGAAATCTCGATAAAACGGATTTTTTAGGCAAGAATGTGTCAGTTTTTATATCAAATTACTCACATGTAGGAGACACAAACATTTTTTTAAACAAGCTAACACGACACATCATTACACGATAAAGCAAATGAAGCCTTAAGAGGCAAAGCGAGAAACCCTCAAAGTTTGTTTGTATCTTAAAGTTCTACGCCAAAAAAATAATTGGTGGTATTTAATACAAAATTTGTTATTATTCCAATGTATTGAAACCTTATTTTAAAAAGTGTGGAGACAAAATTACACTCTTTCCCACTCTATCGGATATCACCCTTAATGACAATATTATTACGTAAGTTAAAAAATCTAATACAAAATATTATCTAATTTAAAAAATTGAACAATACATTTTTACAGTATTATAAGGTGGATCCTATATTAAGCGGGACTTCAACTTTAAATATTCAAAATAAGATTTGCATAGCATTTTTTTGATGTGAAGGAGACTAATATATCAAATATGTCTTTTCAATATTACTGTAGTTATAGTTTTTTACCACTAGATAACAAAACTAAACTGGTATTTGCAAGACCGTTAAAGAACAGTATAACAGTACAGTAAACTGTTGACATTTTTTCTATTTAAGTTTAGTGAATTTCGGGACAAAACTTCTCAGAGAGTCGTGAGAGACTACAAACTGTTAATATCAATTGAGAATTGAGGAGCAATGCTAAAATTAACCAAAATAGTAAGTGTGTCCAATTACTATGAAAGATTTTGATATTTTACAGTAATTGGACTTTAATTGGAATATTTATGAAATTTGGTGCGGTTTATTGATTTATGAACATTAAACTTGTTACCACATTTTCATTTTTGTATGTCAACTGAACGTGATCAAATGTTAAATTTGTCTGTAAAACGTCATAATTTTTAATATATATTAAATTAACGTATTGTCATAAATATGTCCTCACAACATATTATGCAAAACTTAATTGCATAACAGTATCAATCATGCAGATAGCTTTGACAAATTAAGCTTTCAAAATTTGAAAAAGCACTAAAATGGGTAATATCGATCATCAAATTTGATAAAACTCTGCATCATAATTTACATTGTCACATCATGATAATAAAATTATTTGCTGCAGTATACAGTGCAACAAAAATGTATGTTTGTTTGTAGATACAGTTTACTCGATGATTTTATAATATTTTTTCTATGTTGACAAATTATAGCATAATATTTTATGTATTGCTAACGAAAAAACATATTAGATTTCCATTCCAATAACAATTAAAATACACAAACTTTATTTTATATGCTGTATTCTTTTTATCTTAATTTTCAATTTTAATTCTCGATTTTCTTTTTTAAAAAAACATTTTTTTATATATATATTACGGATTGAAAGAGTGAATTTACTTCTTCTTGATAAAATTTAATTTTTAAATGTCAAAAATAACAAAAAGTATACGTTCAATTGATTTATATAAAATTAATTGTTACTCTTGCTAGATTATATTCTTTCTTAACTTTGTAAAATAACATTGTACGTATATTTACCACAGTCCTATAAAGGGTTAACCCTTTATAGGACTGTGGTAAATATACGTACCATATGGTCGATATGTTTACCACCGTGAATTCTCAGTTAATTGATTCCCTAAACGTTAGGTGGTAGTATAATTTACCTCCCCCTGGAGCTTATTACAAGGGATTGTGATTTTTTTAAAATAATTTATCCTAGCTCCATAGTCTGATATTAATTGACTTTAATCAAGTTTTCATTAAAAATGCAAAAGAAATAGCCCCGTCCTATAAAGGGTTAAAGTAAAATTGATAACTTTGTTATTCCACAGGTTGTATAACGAATTGTTTCGCTTCTTTTGAACAATCGTTTTGTTATTTAAAAAAAAAAAAAAACTTCATTCTGATTTTTACTTATAAAACTACAAAGTATATTTTGTTCGTCACTCGAGATCAACTCGAGGTAAATTGATATCATAAGCAACTACGACTTTTGAAAAATCTAAATTTGACATTGACGTTACCGGAAATTAAGCCCAGACCCGCACGGTTGGTGGACCAAGCTCTAACCAAAAAAATATATTTAAATAATTGTGTATTTCCCCTATTTTTTTACAAAAACAAACATTTTTATACATGATGAGTAGTACATGCCCATGTTAAATCTTAACCTTCTCCGTCAACTTTCTGCAGCCGAACTAGTTTTCTGTGTTTATTTTGAGAACCATATTTATGGAGTGAAGACTCTTGCTTCATATCTTATACTTTTACCTCAGCACGTTTGAATTAATTTAACCAATTGTACTCCCTGCACTAAAAATTTTCTGCGATACCCGCCTATGTAGCATACGACAGTAACGGCCTATTTAAAACTCAATGTCGACAGTTCATTTGTAGATATTTTTTTCAAAATGGCCCAGAACCGATTTTCTTTAAACATCAAAATATCTTTGACAAAGTAGTATACAAACTGCAACATTTTTCTTTTTAAATTGTCGACCAATTTTATTTTTCTTTTCACAATGTATGGTAAATAAATTAATAAAAACACAATATTCCTTTGTACTTCATTCCACTATATTTAATAAGTCAGGTTTTGCTCATTGCATTGTCAACTGATGCTCGCAATGAGCGAAACCGGTCCTGACCTATTAAATAAAGTGGAATGAAGTACAAAGAAATATTGTGTTTTTATTAATATATTGCTTTTCAACCAAGTATTGACAGTGAACACCCTAAAAGTGGTAAATAAATTATTTAAAATATATACCAATCAATATAAGGAGTGAATTTGTTTTTTTTCTTGACCGTTATTGCGTTATTGAAGTTGTCCATGAAACATTGAATACATGCTCATAACTGTGGGACACATTTGTACATACAAATAAATAGAGATATAGTTATCATGTCACAAGGTCCGTAATAAACTTCAGATGCAAGGTAATGACGAGTATTTGTTACTGTAATCAACTTATTTTTAAAAGTAAGTGAAAAATAATTAAAAACGGTCTTTGTTCGTATATTTATTTCATGACTTCTAAAATACATATTTAAAAGAATGTGATGTCTTTTATGTTTGTTTATAAAAACGTGTTTTAATGCCCTTTTAAGCGACCTATCTCAAAGGGCTGATTTCATACGCTTGACCTTTACGGCATGTGTGAATTTAAACCTATTTGGGTTGTTTTACCAACGCCTGCCCGTCTCTGAAATCTATAAATTTTCTATGTAGCCATCTAAAGATAAATGCCGCGTTGACCTTTGCGTGTGTTTCCGATACATCTATGGAGCGAATGGGGTGTGAGGCAAACTTCATTTCCCTCGAACATTATTGTGTTTACAAGCTCATAATAAATATGATAAAACGCTTTGTTCGTCAAACAATAATACAGATTTTTGACGTTTATGGAAACAATAATTTCCGATAATATTATTGCTTCTGCAGGCATCTTTTAATTGAATCTAACGGGGAGTACAATCAGTTAGGCGAAAATCAAATCACCAATAGTAAATTGTATTACAGTTGAAATCATGTGTAAAACAGAGTTTTTTTCCCAGTTGAGCTGTAATATTCTCAATTAAATAAATTAATTACATTAATATACTTGATTGCTTATTTGAAAGTTTATTTTAACATAGTAACGTATTATTATGCATTCTGAATTCTATATATGTATATGATTAAGTTAATATCAGGTATTTGACGGGAACTACTTGTTCGCTTTTTTCAGATAAGATAGATTTAATTGTCAGAGTTGTCATGAAGAGAAAATGAGTAATCTAGTCGCCCTCATTAAGCACCGTTTTTGACGAGAAGATTTATGATTTATCTATGTGAAAGATTTTTTTAAAACTTTGAATTAAAGAAAAAAAAATCGGCGTACTGGCCATAGTATTGACTAAATTGGGAATACTTTATTTAGTTTCTGTTTAAATACGATTTTAACAGAAATTTTAGACCACTTTTTGGAGCAGCTAAGACCATATGTCTGCAATAACGCGGCGATTGTCGGCTTTCAATCACTCTATCATCTTTGGATTATCGGTGTAGACTATATAATTCTTATATATGCACATGAAATAGTGGAATTATGTTAAATCACATGATCTTGGAGGTCAATTCACAGGTCCTTTATACGAAATTATGGATCCAATCGCTCTCCATTGACTGTAACGTTCTGGCCGGCATCACTTAAAAAATATAGACCAATGATTTTACCAACCCATAATTCACACCAAGCAGATACTGTGTGTGTTAATTACGGCTTCAATAATGATTTGTATTTTTTTAGAATTTAAATGCGGCAATTAAGCTAATTGATTTAGTCATTTAACAAAAAATGGGCACGAATGTTGAATTATTTTTTAAGTGATAATGAGGATAAAGTGCTGTCTGCTGTCAAATAGGCTGTCACTGGAAAAAGTGTTGTTAATTCTAAAAAATAGTCCCGAAAAGAAACAAGAGATGAAAGCATAACATAAATCTTTTATTTTATGTAAAAATTTAAAAATTGGTTAAAAATCTCTAAAAACATCAAACTAAGACTAATTTAGACGAGAGTCTTACGCGTTTCCTTGAGACATTAAACCATAAAAATACCAACAGGGATATTTTTGTTTTCGCAAAAAAACGGTTTTATTTCATAGATTGATAATAATTAATTACTAATGTGCCAATTTAAATTATTTGTACTACACAATATACTTTAGTCGAACCATTTTTTATGGATCTTCTATTATAAAGAAGTTTTTTTTGTTTCGGTTTGTAACAGTTTAAGTGCGTACTCATAATATTTGAGCTATATTTAATGCTATAACGATATTTTAAAATATAATATAACTATACTAGTTTTTTGTGTATGACATTTCAAGCCAAAATTAAAAATTAGACTACTGTATCAGCAAAATTCAAACCGAGGCGTTTGTTGTAGAGATAAATTTTTGGTATTTATTATTTTAAAATTCAAGGGGTTTCCTAAAAGTCTGATAATTCAAATTGTACACGTTTTTGTCTAGATTTTTAAAATATATTTATTAATATATTAACATATTTATATTGACAGTGGAATGGTAAAAAGACGTAGCCCACACATAAAAAATTAAACATTTGCCACGAAAAAATTTGAAGATGATTTTGTGCCAAAATTTTAATATTAAATGTTTGACAAAAAACAACCTTGAAGAGCAAGGTGACTTAACAACTGGAGTTGATTGAATATAATATCAATTTTACAAAGTGCTTAAGAAAAACCTTTCTATAATCTCATTTTTCTGGTCGCAGTTTTCCAGGCTTTTCTTTTTTCAAACATAAAGTTTAAATTTAGATACTAATTTGTAGCTTACGCCTTTTTGATAGTACGAGTATTAAGTTGTATTTATTATTGTGATTCTCAAAAAAATGCGGGTTTTAAAACTGTAAGTAACTTTATTTTATCTTTCTACAAAATATATAAAAATGAGCTTTATATAAAAAATACTTTGACACAATTTTAGCATCAACAGTCCGTATTCTTCAGTGTATTTGAATGCATGAAGATGCAAAAGGCGAAACCCGATTTCTTAGTAAAAAAATTTAGTTGTGTACAAAATTCGAAAAGTTAAAATATTCTCGCTATGTTTGATAAACTATGTATTATCTTATATCAAGGTAATGTATATCTGTAAGATGTTTTTGGCAAATAAAAAAAAAAACAGTTTGATTTGATAAAATATTCTTACTTGATTTTTGTGATTTTTTTCAGGCTCTCAATATCCGATTTCAAAAGATAAACCTTTAATTTCATCCTCTTATATTGATCGCATACAAGAAATAAAACTGTAATACCGGCAATTAATCAATATTTTAAATGTAATAATTGAAAAATAAACAGTTATTTTATGATTGTAGTTGCATTTAGAAAAATATTCTGGCTTTGTTTGTATTATTTTAATTGCTATTTCTACACTAAATTAACTGTCTGTGTAATAATACATATGAATTTGAATATTCATTTAAATTTCAGTTAAAACAAATTTTAACTATTTTAGTAATAATTAATCAAAAAATTCTATTTTCATTGTTTAATATAAATTGTTTCACAACTATTTGAATCGCCCTTAAAACACACATTCATAATGCTTGGTCGTGCGGAGCAATTTAAATTTTAGTGAACAGTTACAAAATAGGCTCACTTTAATTTTACAGTTGGATACTTCAACTTTCCAAACACAATAAATTTGTGCTGTTTTTCCAGAAGCATAATACAATAATCTAAAATATTGTTCAGGTGAGACCATCATTTATCGAAAACAAATTTAATCAAAGTCTTGAACAATTATTATACTCTTTAAAAAATCAGGCATTAAAGTAATGCCAATGTATCAAATATTTTTAATTGTAAAATTATACGAGCCGTCATTCGTGATCCAATTTATATATTTATAATGTAAAGAAACAAACAACATAATTACCATAAAAATTTAAAAAATCTAAATCTGATATTGACCATATTGGAATTTGAACTCAGATCAGCGTGACTGTTGTGGAAAAACTGTGATTGATTGATTAGCCACAGTTTATTCAATACTTAAATTATATTAAAACGAATTTTTCATTTAAAAAGCTTTAGTTTGTCAGAATATGTGTACATTCGCATTTACTGTGTTAATTTGGCTTGGTTTGTAAAATGTTATTGTTTTGGTTCTTACAAAATACAAACAGTAAGAAAACAAAATAATATAGTTAAGTAGCCAAATCTAAATATGTATGAATGATCCAGCGATTGGCCCGTTAAAATTATATATATATTTGTATTTTCACTTTTTTTATAATTTAATTTTTTTATATGGAAAAGAATTGATTCTAACAAAAATACAATTCAATGTATTGAGAAAAACACAATAATAAAATATACGTTTATGAAAGCCAGTTCAATATGAAAATTTTTCTCTCAGGGCATTTCGAAATCCACTTCACTAAAAATATTTATATATTATACGCTTCACTCGCTTACATTTCCGCCACAAGTTTTCAAAGTTTATTTACGAAACACAAAAGCTTTGCGAATAAATATCCAAGTGTGAAAATATTAAAAAATCCGTTTACTTAGCAGTATTTCAAAAAAATTCTACTCACGCAGGGAAATCTCGGAGCGCGGAAAATACAAAAAGAGTTTCTTATATGAAAATATGAGTAAATAACACCTAGCAATCTTTCATTTTTATGTTCAACCTTTTTTTTCTTTATTCTTTAAAATTGTTTTTCCCGTGTCACTTTTGTATAATGCCACCGCGATAGAAATAAATTACTCTCGTAAAAGAAACAGTTTTTTTCCTACGTCAACCGACAGAAGCCGGCAACAACACTGAAAAGAGCCTCACATCCGTCGATCATCAAAATTCAAAGTTTATGGACTTCCATCCTCTGTCGTGTGACTATAAAGCCACGGATTTAATAGTCACCAAGTATAAAATGCAAATATTATTTCATTACAAAGCATTTACACTTTTAATCATACATGCCCTTTACCTAAAAAAAACCGTGTCTATAGAAAAAAGTATTAATAAAACATTGTTTCACTAAAGTTTAAACTTTATATAACAGAGGTATGCAGTGCAAAAAGGGTGGCCGCTCAGATAACAAAGTATTTTTTCCGAATGTTTTTATTTATTATTGAGAAAATAAACGATAGAATTCAAAAATATCAAAATACATTTATATATAAAGTCAGTAAAGCTTCCGAAAATTGATAAAAAAAAGTATATTTGATGTGTTGATAGAATGTGATCGTATTTATATAATATAAAAAAACAAGTTTATTTCCTATATTTGCAGAAATGTTACTGTTTTACATTTTTTAATTTAAAAGAGTTTTTTTTATAAATTTCACGTTACGTTTATTGATAAGTAAGTTCGCCAAAATGTTATAATTTGAAAGTTTTGAGCTACGTTTCCCATCATTACATTGTCTTGCGAGTGTCAATAAAGTAAATACTGATTATACTGGTGTTAAAAAAAATTATAAGAGTATTTTTGTTCATGGTCGGTTTTCAGTGAAAAGAGCATATGGCTTTCTAATGGAAGTATCTCAACAGAAGTTTTTCCACGAGAACTGCTTAATACTCAGTTTACCAACTTGTACTATTTTCTAAAAGAGTAGGAACACAAAGAATAGGGTTAATACAGGACTAGTGGTTAGCTGATTTCTCTCGCAACGCGCGCGTTATTTTACGATTTAACGTGTAATTGAAAAATGATGTACGTTATGAGACTTGGACCAGTGAAATTCGCCACAAAAAATGCTTACCACTGCACCACAAAACTGACATTTTACCCGATATAATTACTACCAAATTATGAATTTCTAACAAAAAAAAAATGAAAATCTAAGAGCTCATTTTGCTATTATGGGCTTCTCTGTTCCGCAACGTTTACATTCTTCAAGTTTTGAATGGCTGTTATTTATTTTACATTTTGCATGAAATATTTTTTTGGATACCAAAAATAAATAATTAAGCTATGTTAGTAAGAACTTGATATTTTATAAATAGTATTATTACAATACCTTATTATTATTCTTATAAAACTTCATAGTATAAACTGCTATTAACCGTAAATTTTAATTAAACGTTTCAGTTTACGATCCCTGAGCTAAAAAATATTTCATTTTGAAAGAATAGCAACGCACGTTTACTGAACAAGATAATTTTATCGCCTTACCCCGTTTAACAAGATAAAAATTAATAACTTCAGAAATTTCCTGCAATGAAAATGTTATATTTTTATGGCTCAAAGGAAATGAGATTCTTTTCATCGGGTTAGATAATGCAATCAGCGCTATTTTATGCATAATAGTACCTACTCATAGGCTCAAAATGAATTTTAAGTTTAAGACAGCCTTATTTATGCAAATTTTTGTTTTTTTTATTAAATAATTTAAAAATAGTACCTGACCAGGGCCATCAATTTAAAATGTCCCTCCATCGATTGCTCAAGCAGGGAGTATTTCAATCGACAAACTATTATTTTTATAGCATTACAATTGAAAAAAATACTTTGAATTAATGCCACAGATTTTGTTATAATGATTTAAATATATAAGCAATAAATTGAAAATTGATTCAAAGGGCAATTCGATTTTATATAATCGATTGTTTTCTTTGCCTGCAAGATCAATTGTAAATGTGTTTTTCAAATCAACGTTTCAAAACATTGGCAGACGTTAAATTGTAATATTTTTCTGGCACACTGAAAATTAACAGTGCTTGTTCATGTTAAGCTTTCAATTAAATTTATTTTAAATAAATCAATATATACAATAATATTATTTATAAAAAAAAACTAAAAATATTCAATATTTTATTCTTTTGATAGGAAATGCTCGACGTAATCCAGTCACACAGTGTATTTATTTATTTATATTCCAAAATTAATTATGTAAGGCTTTGAGCGTATACAAGTAGGTTGTTCAACTCATAAATTTGATTTTTTTCTTCTTAAAGTATTTATAGTTACAATTATAATTGAAAAAACTTTCCTGAAAAACATTTGTATTTTCACCTTTTTTTAACCGCAGGGTTTTATCTGTTTTCAGATATAAATAATTTATGTTTCACTTATTTAATTAACTATTTTAATCATAGCAATTATTATATGATTGATAATTGTAATATATTATACAAAAATGTTTTATTGATTTAATTATTTTTAGTGATCAACAGTAATGACTAAAAAATATATGTGTTAAGCAAAACGTTTTATTTAAAAATGTTGCATAGACATTAAACAATTTACTTATTGAATGTTCACTCTTTTAATTTCAATATATTTTTAACGCTATATTGAGAACGTTAACCGATAAAACTTCTTATACAAAATCGATGTCGGCCTTATGGTTATTTAAATTGGTAAGCTACCAAATCATATTAAATTTTATATCCAAATAAAAAGTCAGTCAACTAAGATGAATAAAATCTAAAATACTTTATAGATACCATGAAGAATGACTAATAAGTTTTTCACGAGATCTTCGCGTTGACGTGTTTTATAAGGTACGAGTATACATTCTCATACCAAAAATGTCTTTAAAATACGCATTAAAATGAACACGACTTCACACTAGACATATAAAGATTTAATGTGCACACGGTTTACCACTCTCTACATTAATATGACATATAAAACGACGTCTGTGAATAAAGTTATTTGATTAAGTTTGTAGAATCTTTACTTCATCTGCTTATACTTAAACGAAGGAAAATTTTTGAGAAGACTCTAAAATTAATTTTATTCCAACAAGTAGTTTTTCCTGTACTTTTTTGTATCCATGTCCGCTCCCAATGTGGATCGTATGGCCACTTAATGGAGGTATCTCAATAGAAGTTTTTTCTGCGAGAACTATTTGTTGCTCAGTAACCTCACTTTTTTTTCAAAGTGAGTAGCAGGGAAAGAAGGATAAGGCTAGAACAGGAATAGTGGTTGGCTGATCGCTATTGCTACACCAAGTTATTAAAGGGTCAGAAAGATGGGAGGAGAGAAATAAAGTGAATTCACATCACAAACACCCAATCTTCGATCACAACTTTGAATTGAATAATTCTCAAATTCACTGTTATCTTACCAGGAGTTGAACCCAGACTTGCGTGATCGGTAGAGCCACAGCAGGCAACTATATTTTTACTATTTTAAAATTATTGTATTAGTCGTTTCTAAGCCAAATATTTTGTTTAGAACATATTAATGTAAGGTTTACCATATAAATATTAAATTTGAAAAAAAACTGTTGAAATTTTCCATATATATATTATCTCTTACATTTTTAAGGCATTTTATTTGTTGATAAAAAGACACGTGTTTCTACAGGAATTTAGTATAGTAACAACCATATCGGCAGTTCATATCTGATTATTTTAGGTTTATAACTATGTAAATCAAACTTAATTGCAGTGCTTAATAAATATTTGCAAAGTGTTTTTTTTTTTTACTTTTTCACTATTAAATATCAATAAAATCAGGTTTTCTTCATACACATCATCGAAGTAACAATATAAGGAGCAAACATTAAAAAAGTGTTTTTTTTTCATACAAATACAGAGCTTGGAAATGATGATTTGAGTGTTGGAGAAATCACGGTTTGCTTGAGTGTGTCAGCTTTATAATTTCATGTTTATATGTCAACACTTATTGTGATTTCCATTCATAAATTTTATTATGGACTATCAGAACTCATATTAAACTTTATTTTTCAAAATTTGTGACAAATTACTTCTAAATGTTTGCTCTTCTTATATATTTAAATAAGAAATATGTACATGATATAATTGATAAAAAACATAGCAAATGTGCATAATACATTTTTAAACGTATTTGATCAAACACTGAAAAACGTCGTATTTAATTTCTAACGTCACTAATTAAATTTACTAGAGTAGGATATTTTGTATATTTTACAACTGTAGTCATTAAACTTTAACGGAGAACAAAACCACAACCAGGAAAATGGCAGTTGAAGAGACTGAGCTTCATGTGAATCATTATTTATATCAATACCTAATATATGATGTCTAATGTAGTGATAAAAGAACGGTCTCCATTTGATATTTGAAAGGTTTTGTTTTGACTCTCTGACTTAATACGGTTATACCTAATCATATAATATGTATTATAATCATGATAAATGGAATCATACATTAGGCTAGTGAGGTTTGTAAAATACGTATAAGTATTTTGTCACTGTTAATATTATAGTTTGAAAACATTTATTTTCCTAAATTTCATCGTATTTCTCATTTTATATCAATATTTTTAACCACAGATTTCTTATAAGTCAACTCTTATTGTAACAGAAATATTTCTTAGAAATTACAAGTTCAAAATTTTACAATATGATGAGCATGCACGCGTTTTTTAATTCAAAAAGAGTAATCATTGCATAAGATAATTAAAAATGTCTGTAAAAATTATACTTAATATGCAATCCGTTGGGTTTGATGACTGTTGATTTCTCATTGAATTGTGTAAGAGTGACTATTAGAGTTTATACAAAAACCGACATTTGAAAAAAAACGATTTTTGAATTTCAATATATCCCAAATTTTTTTTTTATAAAAATGGCAATTTATTGAAAATAATATATTTTTTAATTTAGTTAAATATAAACGATGTTTATAAAATGATAGTAAAAATTACTAAAAAAATATTAAGAATTCCTCTTTGGCGGTGGAGTAAATTATATCTGCCCTGGTCTCGAGAAATGTGTCCGAATCAAAATGCACATCAAAAATATTTAAAGAAAAACTAACCAAAAAATAATATTCGAAACGCATTCATCGATGACTACTGATTATTAAACAGCATGTTTCTTCTCGTTTTAATTATAACCTATGCAGTTGTACGTTGAAATTTCAACGTTTTTAATTAAATAATAGTAAAAAACAAAAATACAAATTCTAATACTTGAAACCGGCTTGAAACCAAATTGAAAACAAAATAACTTTCAAATGTTGCAAATTTTGCTCGAAAACCGGCAAGCTATTAAATATGTAGAAAGAAGGATTGGGAGAAACGGTTTCGTCAACGATTTTAAAACAAATATAACGAAAAAATCGCATATATAAACATATATACAATCGGCATATACTTGGTAGGATTATCTCTCGCGGCTCGGAGAGTAGAAAAATACTTCTCATCCGATGAGGGTCGTTTAGGGACCCCAGTGGTTTTCTCATTATTGGCCTTATTCTTATGAATTTCAAATAAAAAATAGTCTAAGAGCTTTAAAATATCTCTCTGCATCATTTCTCATACATTTTTTTTATAAACATCCGTGGTTTTTTAATAAATAATCATATTTTAAGTTGCGCGTAAAAAAGACGTCATCCCAGCACACATATGAAATTGCAACTGACGAGTTTAGCCCAGCTATCTTACGAACGATCGCTTATCGTGGGCGCTTATCGTGTTATCGCGTTATCGCGTATTTATATAAACTAAAAAAAAATCAAAAAAACTATGATATAAGAAAACCTTAAATATAAACATTGTATCACCCATATTAAAATAGATATTTAAGAATATGTGGGTATTGGAGTCGCATTTCTTGAGCTTAGAACCGGAAAAGTTATACTAAAGATAGTTATTGCAGTTATTATAGCCAACATGTCTTCTATCTACACGTCAACGTCAGAACTTTACTTGAAGTATTTTTTAATCATATAAACGTTAAATTTGTTTGTTATAATATAGAGAAGTTGATTTACAATATTATTAAATTCAACCTGTGATAATGGATACTAATAGAGTTGTCGCAAATAACCGTCATTTGACTTTTCTTTTGGAAGAAATGCACTTAAATCTTTGCAGAATTTCTTCACTCTTAATAACCCTTCTAAGTCTACCGGTGCGGGGTTCTGGTGTCAGAATTTTTCGCAAAACTACCTCGCTCGGCACGTCAATGTGACTCGATTGCAGGAATTTCCTGCCCGTAAAAAGGTTGACGGCCGCTATAAAAGAAAGACGTCGCTTTAACTGCGTCGGGGTAATTATTTTTACTCGTTAACGTTGCCTTCTTTCTTTCGTTATCTTTTTTTTTTATTTTGTCACCTCTGTGTTATAATAATCATTTCTGCGATCGTTAAAAGTTGAAAACTTCTGTCAGAATACTGGATTGTTTTGGCTCAGCACGATGTACGAGATTTATAATACTTAACTGCTATTTTTTACAATCACTTTTTTTACGTTAAAAAATATATTTTTCGATCCCAATGTGAAGCGTATTTATTAAAAAAAAAATTGAGAGCTGTTTTTCAGTTAGTCCCTCAACTCTTCACTAAAAGACCGTTAAAAAGAAACATTGATTAATTGAATTATTTCAAGTAAGCTTATCGTTCTCATGTTTTTTTTTATTTACACCCTCAGATGGAGAGTGAAAAGGAGTGTTGAATAATATAATATAAATTCATGATTTTAGGTGAATAAAATATAAGACTATATTTTAAACATTAATATTTTACTGTTAGATGTTAGTTATTACAAGTGACCTGTAATTTAAATATGTTACGATAGAAACTTAAATTTTTAAATAAGAAAACCTTTTTTTAAGTTGTTTTTTGTATAAGCCCTAATATTTGTAGAATGGAAATATTGAGTTTCAAAGATTGGACATATTTTTGGATACTTTGTCAAGAATGAACATAGTCCTAAAATTTGATTCATCCTTCACTTGTTACTTTAACATAACTTATTTATACTTGATTCCTTTTCCACAATAAAAAAGAGATTTCGCAAAAAGGAAATATTAAAATTGATATTATGGCGGTTTTATTCCTGCATCAAATTAAAATTTTGTAATATTTTCGACTAATTTTCATTTATAACTCAAAATATCTAAGACAGTTAGTTGGTTCCATTTTGCTTGACTTAACCCAAATGATGTTAATTTTTTTTTTAATTCCGCTCTTAATGGGGAGCATATGGACTCCTAATGGAGTTGATCTCAACAGAAGTATTTTTACGAGAACTGCTTGTTACTCAATTGCTCAACCTCTCTTTTAATAAAGAGAGTAGGAATAGAAGGATACGGCTAAGAACAGGACTAGTGGTTAACTAATCGCTCTCGATACGTCCCTTTCATAGGATAAGATGGATGGGAAGGGGTAATTCAAGACATCACATACATCCATGCCTTCGAACAGGAATTCATAAATCTATTGAAAAATCAATTTATAAAACTGTCCGTACTGGGATTCGAACCGGTGACCTTCGTAATCGAAGCCAACGACGTTGACCACTCGACCACACAGGCGGTAAAATGTATTAAAACTAATTATTTAAAATTAATTTCTAAGAAACAATAGATGCAAAAAATACATATTTTTAATGCCATTTAACAAATACTAAAAATGTTAATCAAAAAAGCTTAAATACGGGTTTCTAGCTATTACTTTTTCGATAAAATAGCTTTTACAGCGATTTTACAAAATCTTACAGATTTATGAATGAAGTCGATGTAAACAAGGCGTCCAATATATTTTTTACGAGACTTGGAATTTTTGACCATTTATTTGAAGAAATTATTTGCAATAGCGATCACCAGTGATAAAAAGCCGATATTTCTGTAGAGAAACTCACATGACAGAGATCTAGTCATATGTTTTAAATTATGAATAGTAAGTAGGGCATTTATTTGAGAACAACTGCGCTATACATACACACACCTCTACTTTTAGGGGCACTTCTACTTCTCACCGTCGTAGATGCAATTCATATCTGACATGTATTAAGTTTGGCATATCAAATAATGCAAACATTCTTCCAGACTTTCACTTTACATGAACGAATGTAGTTTTGCAATAACTAAGTAAGTAATCTCAAATCTTTTAGTAAATGATTAATATAGTATTCTTCATAAAAGGTTGTACGTGAGAAGAAATAATATTGTGAATACATATATTGAAAAGTGTTCAATTGGGTTGGGCGGTGAAGATCATTTGTGACTATTTCAGTCAAAAATTAATTCTAAATATTAAAATTGTAAATCAAAATTCAAAAGCGACAGTTTGTTCAATTTTTAAATGAAAAAGTAAATGTTCTTTAGAATTTATGTCATTTTTAACAATGCGTATATCTCAGATAAGTTGCAATCACCGACGGTATTTTTACTGAAATGTGAAGAAGGATTAGAGTGAAAAAAATACTTATTTATCAAATATTTTATAAAATAATAGTTAGTTTCGAGAGTGACTCATATAAATATATGCAATATATTAATTGTTAATGCCATCTATTGAATTTATTTTAATAGTTTATATGTATTTTTTTATGGTATGCAATTCTACTTATGACCGTTTTGTCTGAGGCGGCGAAACGAAACACGTTGCAAGTAAAGGATTGACTGTACAACTGTACATGTCTGTCTAGAATAATAAATTTAAAAAGAAACCATTGGTGTTTACCAAGTCAATGTTACATATAATTTTATTTAGTATTTATTTTAAATTAAATTTTTTTTTGTTATTGCAACATTTGTTACTGCTTTCTTGTTCAAATTTTCAGAAAAAAATTTAGTGTACATTGAATTTTTTTTTTCGGACCGGTGCTGGTCCGTGGACCACATATTGAGGAACACTGGCTTAAAGTGTTTAGACAAGTAAAACTTGCTAACCGGTAAGTCATACCAACATTCTTGTAAACTACTGTCGAATCCCAGTTATTTTAGAATAACGTTTGTGAAAACGTATAACATGATCTGTTTATTATGGAGTGTATGTATTCAAACAATATAATATATTAAAAATGTTGTATCAAACATTTGGAATAAAGTTCACCGCGACATAATTTGTTTTGCAAAAAAGTACAAACATGTACACCATAAATTATCGATTTTGTTCAATGCATTTACGTTGTTTATTTCATTTGTTGCGTAATTAAGTGTGACTTTATTGCCTTTGTGTTTTGTTTCTCTGAGACGCATCATTAGACTAAATTTATTGTTTTTATCTTTATCGGAATCTTCTTCTTGGAAGCGCCAAAGCTACAGGGGGAGGATATTGTCTAGCATTCGTCATTATTTGTGATAAGAGATTGAAAGTGAAACAAATTTAAGACGTTGGGATACTCATCACAATATTTTTTAAAACTCTGCTTCTTATGCAAATGCCACACTCAGTGACACTTTAATAGTGCAAAAGTTTATTTTATATTGCAATAGTTCATAAATCATTTATGTCAAGGAAATATGATCAACAATGAGCCCTCCCAACTACATATCTATCTATATCTTATCGAAAAAATATTTCTTACAACTTATTTGCATAAAATAGTAAGATATTAACAACCAATTCAATGATTGGCCTGAATTGAAATCTATCACAATATTAAAAAATATAAAATGACTGACTTTTCTCAAATTTTCTGACGTGACTTGCATTATTTTTTGAAGTGATATTAATTGCAATATCTCTTCAACTTATTATCAGATTAAAAATATTTCAAATATTGTCAAACGTTACTTATATGCTATAGTATATTAAGATACTTATATTAAATTTATACCTTAAAGAATATTTTAAAAAACATTATTATAATTCATATCATCAAATTTTATTCAAATACCATCTGACATTTTTAGCTGTATACATAAGTTTGTAACATTTTCAAACGCAAATAAATCAAATTAACAAAGTTGCTTGACTTTCCTAGTAACCATTATTAAATAATTATTTAATACCACTTTAATAACTAGTTCGCACTGAACAGCTTTCAACAAAATTAATTATTTAACTCTCGATATTGTAAATTATTCATATTCAGTCTCTGAGTAAATAATGAAATTTTCTTTAAGTAATGCAAAGGTATAATATTTATGTAAGAGATTTTTTTGTTATAATACTAACCGACTGTAATTTAATGGCAACACCGGCCCAGGTAATACAATCAAATATTTACCATTCATAAAGGATGTTAAAATGACGTGGGAAAAAACATTGAATAAGAGGAAAATATTGATACTCATTTTTTTCAAGAGTTTTCTATTTGACGGTGTATATGAGCATATTAAATGTGATTTTATTTCACGGAATAACATTTTAGATTTTATAAGATAATAAAAAATATTTTGCATTACAGCCAATGCAACAAATATTTTGTAACCAGAAAATAGTCACTCGAGGAAAAAATTATTACAAACAACCATATCTAAAATCTCATTTTGATAATGACTTAACTGGGATATGAACTCTGACGAGAAAGTTTTCTAGGGAAAAACTGTTAACACTTTCGGCCTCGGCCTAAATCTGATGAAACTATCCTGTATACCCGAACTTACTCAAAGACTTAAGTGCGATAACTGTAAAACCACAAAGTCAAATAAAATGAAACACCTTGTGGTTATTTGAACGACTATATTTATTCAATTATTTATGGTATTATTGCCAGAATTTCTTTCTACGGAAAGCCATATTACAATTTTTGCACGTATACTGAGTCTTACTCTTTTTTTTGCTTGACGCACATCTTGCAGGGTCTACTGGGATTATTTATTTTTTGCTGCTGCTATTAGTGAAAAAATATTGATAGAAATGCTTTTTGATATTCTTTTTTATGGAATATTTAAATTTACATTTGAAAATGAGCTCGGTGACTGCACAATCATGTGATCTTCAGAAGGACAAATGGACGCATCAAATACGTTATGATATCCTTAAGTTATGGTTGATAAAATCGGTAACTACTTTTAATAAAAGTAATTTCGAATGATTTTAAAATCTACTACAATGGTTAATCTAAGTCTTTTATAAAAAATGTTGCTAAATACCACAATTATGGCTCTGTTTGAAAGCATAGCGCATCACGTGAAAAAACGGCTCCAGGATCTAACGTGTTAACAACCATAACAGAGGTTATGTTCTCAGATGCAGAAATTTTTCACTTAGAAGTTAGTGAGTTCAGAAGAGTAATAATTTCGATGTTTTTAGAGTTTTTGGTTATTCATTGATATTTACATTACATGAACCTATAAAATAGTCGATATCACCCTTGGTTCATCCATGCATCTATCATTATTTCTAAGCGCAGCGTTCGAAAGCATTCAATCAATCATTCATCATAATCCATCACACATATCCGTGTTCTCGAACGCTTGAAAATGAAACCTGATTGATTGGTATTGAAAAATGATCGGTTATATAAAATATATAGTAATAAAAACACGATGTATTCTAAATAAATATAATGTGATAGTCACGTGGAATAATGTTGCCTGCATCACCTTCCGTGTGCGTGGAGAACATTTCCAAGCGTTTATACGATCTACTTAACTCGTACAGGGAAGTGCATGTGCCAGCAATATCGGCTGATAATGCTAGGTAAATAGTTCCCGACGTGTCACAACTTGGCACATACTTCAGCCAATTATGCGGCGATAGAATCTGCGCATAAGGCGCAAGTGACTGTCTCATGCAAGTTTGTTGCGAAGAATGTGGTTTGTGCCAGTAGTTATCAAGCAGCTGTCTTTAGGCTAGTGGATTTCTAAAAAACTTTAGTTTAGTGTGTTTTGTATAAAAATTTATACGCTGTCACACATTGTGTAAATACTAAAAAACGTTCAAGAACACGGAAATACATGTATTTTTTAATCGGTCAAATTGTGTACAATTCCATGCGTTTTCTCACAAACACTCAGAGTTTTGCCTTTTGCTTTTATTTCGCAGAGGGCGTGGGCCGGAATTTCCATCAACTATATTATGTATAACATTATTTGTTGAACTAAAATGTTTGAAATTTATGATATTTTTTCAACTTATTATAATGAAGTTCTACCAAGTACCTAAGTAAGTATTCAATCAAAAATGTAGTATTTACATGGATTCCATACTAACGCCATAATCATTCAAATTATTTTTAAAAAGTAAACTGAAAAGTAAAACGAATCAATTTTGTATTTGTGTTTTCTTTATACAGAAAGAAGAAATTTTCATCTTTGAAACAAGAAATACTTGAATCGATCAAGTTAATCAATAATTTCATTTCAAATATTATTAAAATGGCCTTTAAAATATTGCTTGAAAACCGCTGTAGGAAGGAATTATTAATCCTATGGTAAATCAATGAGAATTAAAATGTGGTTTCAAGGATTTAAAAATCAATTGTTTTATCCAAAGTATAAACAGAAAAAAAGTAATGGTATAGTTTTATTAATATTCAATTTAAAACAAGGTATATATGAATTAATTTACTGGAAACTTACGTCGGTACTTAAACTTAAAATCATGTTTGTTTTTGTGAATTTAGTAATACATACAGTTTGCAATTGCTAATGCCACAAATATTTTTTTAATCAAAAAATCATAAGCGATAATCTCAATGAGAATTTTTATGTCAACTGTTCCCGAAAAAATTCGGATCTTTTTTTAGCCCTTGCGCAACTTTATCAATTTGACAATAGTTTTAAAGTGAGTTTTTGCATTGACTTATATAAAACTCAATTCGTGTCAATATTACGATATTACAATATTATCAAAAAAATAAACATCATATTATTTTATCAATGGGAATAACTACCGGCTTTAGGCGTAGCATCTTTATTTACAATTTTTAGTTGTAACAATATATATTTATATGGAAGTAATTGAATGAAAGAGTTCCTGACAGATCTTGTGGTTTAATTTGGGTAATAGAATGGGTGGGAGGGGGGAATTCAAGACATCACATACATCCATGCCTTCGAACAGAAATTCATCAATCGATTAAAAAATCAATTTATAAAACTACCCGTAATGGGATTCGAGCCCGTGCCCTCCGTAGCGGTAGCCAACGATGTTGACCACTCGACCACACAGGCGGCAAATTATTAATATGTAATAAATAGTAAGTATTCGTAATATTAAGCAGAATCATAATCACCTTTTTTAAGATTCTTGGTATAATATTATATGAGTATTAATATTTATGAAAGTATAGACATTCGTGTGCTGAATTTCGTTTGTGAATAAATTCTTCAGTTTTGTCATATATTTCATACAACCTCGTTCAAAGAAGACGTGTTAAAAACTTGAAGTACTTTCTGCAGCAGTGATTCAGTGCAACGTTTCGTAAAGTTAATCCATTTGCAGCTAGTCCCGGCACTCTTAATCCACAACTATAAAAAAGATCCTTTCAACCCACCGAGAAATATATAAATCGACATGCATAAAATACATCCTTTAAAACTTTCGTAGTGTGAAGTTAATGGTATGCAAGTTGTGCGGGTAACTCCACAGAACATGTAAATACCGCAAGGCAAGACTCTCTCTGTAAAATCGCATTTCCTCAAAGGTAAATACTGGAGAACTTTTCACGCAACTAGCAGCATTCAAACGTGGAAGGTTGGCGTTTTGTTTTCTCCGATAACCTCTCTTGACATTTGCCAAGCGTTCCACTTGTTTAAAGTTATATTATTTGTCATCAAACAAACTCTGCATCAGCGAAATGTATTAATTTTATTCCGGAATATTCAAATTGTCGTAGAATGAGTTGTGCCTACAATATGTAGCGGAACTCGTTTCGCGAGCACTTGAGCTAAATTTGCGATGTCAAGTTGGCAAAACTTGGTGCGGCTTCAATGTGCTCTATTGTTTGCGTCGTTACAAATTGTATATGTACATTTTTGCATTTATACTTATTTTATCACTCTGCTTCTATTTATTACCCGGAATTCAGACTTTAATTATATTTTCGTAAATTCATAACTTTGGAAGATAAGAACGTGGCTATCTGAAAATAGTAAAATTATACAAGACTACGAGCTGAGACACATAATATGACTTTATTCCGTACCATTAAAAAGTATTGAAATGACAAATAAATACAAACACACACAAACCTGTCAGGAGATACATCGTGACACTATAATATAAACTCGGTAATCCTATACATATTATTATCAATAACATTATTTTATATCTGTCCGTATCTATGAATGTTTTAAAATTTGCGATATGTTTTTAAGCCATATTTTCTCTTGATATGATACATATTGTATTGCCTTAAATAGTTTTTATTAGCGGCCGATTCGTATCCAACAAATGGCAAAATGAGCAGCAGATGAACAAATAAATATATAATATTTAAAAACTAATTTTTACTTTCGAAAAATATTAAATATTGACATTGTACGCAAATAATTTTCAAACCAGTGGTTTTCAACTTTTTTCCTTAACATATATTACTCACAGATCGGCGATTTATTAGCGCTATATTGATTGAAACGCTAAAACTCATCGTTCCGGCCATAATGATATTAGGAAAAAGTATATTATTTGTAAAGATTCCAAATATCATTAAACTACTGTCAAAAAAGCACACATATAAAACACTTTTTTTATTTTTAAATCTTACAGTAAATTGATGGTTATAAATAGAAGAGTACCAATATTAAAAAAATAAAACTCAATACTGGTGTTTCCAAAAATAGCTTAGACATGTCTCAAATATTATATCACACTGACATTATCAGACTAAAAAGTTAGATAACCATGTCTAAAGGTGGCTGTATTTTTTAGCCCAACCGACGTTAATACAAATCGTTGCACTTTATGAGTAGTCGTCGTGGTGAAAATTGTTTATATTTTATACATAAGAAACTTCAAATTAGGTTTATATATTATATGTTTAAAAATTACAATATTAACATTTCAATCATTCATTATAATTATTTAATAAATTGTCTGTTTCGAGCGAATTACATCAGTGATTTATTTTGCCTCTGCTATTTTTGTTTACTTGTTATATTCGGTGATTTCAAATCAAAATTGAAGTAAAACAGTCTTTATTGTTATTTACATGTACTTATTCCAACAACAGCGACGAGACAACATTATTTTATGATGTCTGCTTCTACGAAGTCATTGACTTTTCATGCGGATATAATTTGTTTTAACCGAGATAATTTAAATAATTAATTTAGGCAACGTGAACACATTTATTTGATTTCTAACGCATGACTTCTTTCAAAGAGAAACCGTTGTTCGGATGTGTAAACACTTTGACGGGGATTTTGTTCGGAGCGCCTGCGTGCGACAGTTTTCGAATTTGCATAATTTCCGGTTCGGTTTGCACAGCGATCACAATTAAGGCGATCTTATTGCAAACTTCAGGTTGTTAAAATAGGAAAAGTGCCATTAGATTTAATGCCATTAGGGTAAGAAAAGCGATTTTTAAAAGATCCGACGTAATTACAGACCCTCTGATAAAAATCTTGCATTTTAATATTGGAACCTTACACCATCGGGATAATTAAAAAAACTTACGCCATTAGGGTGAATATATCAATTTTCTTCGCAAACATTCGTAGAGTTCTCAAGAGAACTTGTGGTTTTTAAGTTTTAAAATGTAAATCCGGTACCCGATTACGTTAATTCTTTTTACTTCCAAAATTTAACTTGAATCAAATCTTTTGTTTTCAATTCGATTTCTATCTTTATTTTGTTACTGAATGTTGAATCGTTAAAATAACATACTTTTGTATATTAGCGAATTGAATTTCTTCTTTATTAGTTTATTGCTTTCAAAATATATATTTCAGTATTTTACTGTCATTCTATAAAAATAATTTGTTAAATATCAAAATACTTCACAGGTATCTTCAAAATGTTAGAAACCTAATTTTATATATCATTAAGCAAACATTCATTACAAATTGTCTAGTAATAAATGTTCAAAATACTATTAAAATATACAACTTTAATATTATATTTTTTGAAATAACATAATAAACAAGCGGATTCTAAATAATATGATATTAAAAAAATCCCTTCGCATATTTTAAGATACAATAATTACATGGATATGAATAATCAAAATTCACAGTAAACTCACCTTAGTCTTTTTTTGTAACATTTTATAATACGTACCTTTCATAACCGTCATAAATTTTGTAAACTATTTTAAAAGTGTAAAACACATATCATAAAATCTTTCATTGATGAATGCTTAAAATTTAAGCAAAAAAAAAGACTCGAATATGACTTTATTAGGACGTATAATTAACGGGGTGGCATAATTTTGCGTTTTAATATAATTAAAAGGAACACCAAGAGAGATGTTTTATTTTATTTTATTTTACAGAAAATTTACTCTTTTCTCTTTGTTTAAGTTCAATGCTATATAAAAATAAAAACAAAACTGTATTTCTTCCATTCCGTATCCTGTTCTTACTTTTCAACTCGCTTGTATTCTCTAGTCCAGGGGTAGACATTTACCCCACAGCAATCTAGTACTCGAAGCTTCAACCACAATAATTTATTATTATGATATTATTTTTCTTTTATCACATGATCTTTTTATCATCCAAAGAGAACTATCTCTTCATTATATTGTATGATACTGAACAAAGATTGTCAATCTTTTTTAGACTACTTTTTACGTTTTTATCATTCTTTCAAATTTATTTTGTATAACTAATTAACTATTAATGTCCCTATTAAGTACTACATAAAACCATCTATATTTACAACCAGAATGATGTAAGCTATAACGCAAATGTTTATAATTTAGAATTTCGACTGAAGGTGCTTGATGAAAATTTAATGTTAAATTTAGCTTTAATGTTTGAAAGATGAGCATGTGAAAATTGCAATCAGGAAAAATGATTTATAAGAATGTTTTTCTTCAACAATTATAAATTACATAGATAAGTTGTTTCATTTTGTGCGCTTGTACATCTTCAATAGCTTGAATTTGATGCAAAATTTAAAAAAAAAAATTAACAAAAGTTTTGATGGGTAACGTTTTTTGCCTTTCCACAGTCAAAATATATTATTGTGTAATAAATACACTGATTATAATTTTCTAACGAACGAAACGCGCATCTAGAATAGTTATTAAAAAAGTGTATATTTCATAATGAAATTGTTTTTAGTGAATGATGAATCCATGCTATTTCGAGGACTGATATTAACAATAGTATACCCTCACTATTGGCTTACTAAAATGCACATCAATATTACCACCCACGACAGTATTTTTTTTTATCAATTAATTCAAAGTGATCATAATTTATTGTATTGAATTCCTTTAGTGGATTATTATAATTTATAACTGTCTTCTTTTAATTTTTTTATTTAAAAAAGAATACCTTTTTAAAAATTCATTGAAAGACATATGTGTTGAAACCATGAAATAATGTCAGCGTCATTTTTCATAATTTTATGAAACACATTTTATTTTCTCTAGAGGGCAATGTTGTTATGTTGAAATGTTACGCCTTTAAACGCCCAGCAGTCCCTCATGGGCGTCCGGATCAGATGAGGTTTACTGCCCGTGAAACCCTTGTGGGACTATTGAGTTTGGCATATTACGCGATCGTATTATTATGATTTTCAATATCACTTAACACCTCTTCAATCCATTACTGATGGTGGAAATATTATTTGTGTAAGCGTATCTCAAATCTGTAATTTTTATTGTAAATATGTATTTTTTTTATTCAATAATGCTCACTGAATGACCGAAAACGGGCTTAGATCATATTAAAAAATATATGTATTAAGCAGTCATGTGTTGTTATAGGTTCGCACCGGCTCTGTCAGGTCGGTTGCTAAAATAATTTTGGTTTGGAGAGCTGGTTCTTTAAATACAAGTTTTTTTTTAAATTATCGTAATTCCGTGATCGATTTTTTTGAGCCAGAATATTGACTTTCAAGACAAAAGAGTTTATGGAAATCGCCCTCGAAAAAAGTCAATTGACAGTATAATAAAAAGCATGACATGGAGACTCTTAAATCCGCAACAAGTGAATTTAGAAAATTTACGATCTAATTTATACTTTTGAACCAAATACCTGGAAATTAGATGAAATTGTCAATCTGTGGAGAGCTGACGAAGATAATATTTGAATTATAAGTGAAATTATTTAGTTAAAAATAAATGTAAATGATTTCAGAGATTATATCGATAATATTTTAAAAGATAATTGCGATGAACTTCCTGAAACGATCAGAAAATCCAAAAATATTATTAATACAATTGCAAAAAGCTCTCCAGAGGAGGAACGTGGATTTTCGTTAGTGAATACTGTTTGTTCAGAAAAAAGCAAATTTAAATATTTGACATATTATGTCAGACTTAATGACCATTAATTTTATAGGTTTGACACTGACTTCATGGGATTTCACACCATTCGTTGACTCCACCATCATACAGCAGATGATAGAAGAATAAGACCCGTCGCGGCTTAAGTTTCAAATGAAAATCAAAACACTATTGGAATGAATCTATTTAATGTACAAATCATGTTATGTAAATAAAAAAAATATGTAATTTATTATGTAATTTTTTAAATTTGAAAAACAATGTAAAAAAAGTGGAAAAATTTCCAGGAAATTTTAGAAATAAACAGAGCACAGCTGCATAGTCTTCTGATTTAATTAAATATTAAACCTACTGGATCTCCACTTCTATACCCTATATAAATATAATCATAAAACCTTTGCCGACAAACAAATAAATATAATTCTTGAAACTACTTCCTATTCGAATCTGTGGGCATTCCATAAGCTTATCCTTTTCGCCACCAATGGCTCTAAACTCAATGATACATTTATTTCTTATATAAACACAAAACATTCATTTACTAAGCGTCAGTTCAAGTTCATCCGTGCACTTGAAGCCCGAAGATGCCGAAAGGCGAAACCCGGGTCGTTAGTGACAAATCTGTGAGAATGTACATAATTTGAACGATTCAAAATTAATATTGAAATTCACCAAGCACCTTCAGTCGAAATCTAAATTATAACATTATAGTTTATTGCGTAAAATAAAAAAACACGATTAAAATATTTATTAAATATAAACGGTAATAATCGTTGTGAGGAGAATTCGTGTCCGGAATAATCACAAAAAGAAGATTCAACGAACCGTTTATGATAATAGTTTTTATTGTACAGTTACAATTTTACAAATAACTAATACCGTGCACCGATAGTGCGAAAAAAAATCTTTTACAGCGTAATATTTCTAATCTGTCGCCTGCTGTGGCCCAGTTGGTTAGAGTTTGCTCTACCAATCATGCAGGTCTGGGTTCAATTCCCAGTTAGATCACAGTGAATTTGAGAAATATTAAATTCAAAGTTGGGATCGAAGACTGGGTGGTTTTGATGTCAATTCACATAATTTCCTCTCCTCCCATCTTTTGATTCTTTAATAACTGGGTGTAGCAATAGCGATTAATCAACCACTAGTTCTAGCCTTATCCTTCTTTCTCTACTACTCACTTTGAACAAAAAAAAAGTGAGGTTGAGCGACTCAGTAACAAACAGTTCTCGTAGAAAAAACTCCTGATGAGAAACCTCTATTAGGAGGCTATATGCTCCACACGGGGAGCGGACAAAAAATCGAATTTCCAACTCAAGCGGCTTTCTATTAACATCTTGTTTTTTTCGTAGACAATAAGTTTTAGTGAAAAAAAAATAGAAGTTAGCTTCGGTGTGGTAAAAAATAGGTAGTACAAGTTGCTTTCCCCTGCACCACTCAGTCTTCAGAGTTATTGCTACCAAAATAATATAAAGGAGGCCCCAGACAATGGAGACCGTGTTATTTATTAGCGCGAGCCGTGTTTTGTGAATTTTAATTTAGGAACAGATAATTTGTACAGACGTGTGAGTGTGCACGTACATAAAAGGCCACCGGTGTGTGCATCGGTATGTACGAAAGGGTTTTTGGCTAACAACGGACACGCGACGGCCCTTCAAAATAAACGCCCTTAATTAATCAAGCCTTTTTTGAAAAATGTTCAAATATTTTATTTTAAAGCCTAGCGTTTCAACAATATAAAAGCGCTGTACTTTTTACATGCTCCTTATTAACAGCCAGCTTTTAAAATGTTTGCCAACCTAATGTTACTTCTTACCGCAAAGGTTTTATAAAAATGGAATTAAAAATGTTTGGGTTAAAATAATTATATCCATCGAGAAATTGAGAGCAGAGTATGTACATCAAGAGCACTACTACAAAAGTAATCAATCTTGCCATTGCATCAACAGGTCATATTAAATATACATTAAAATTATTACTAGCTGTAAGCCCGTTGACCTCAACGGGGGGGATTTTTGTTGCATTTTTAAGTAGTCAGAAAATTTACCATAGACCTCGGGGCATATATCGACAGCCTTGCCCTGCAGTATTTAAATTGTATATAATATAATTTTTAAAATAATTGAAATTTTTAAGTTTGATAACAAATATATCCCGGTCCGGACTGTTTTATAAATTAATTTTTCAATCGATTTATGAATTTCTGTTCGAAGGCATGGCTGTATATGATATCTTGAATTCCCCCCTCCCATCCATCATATCCTATGAACGGAGCGTATCGAGAGCGATTAGCTAACCACTAGTCTAGCCCTATCCTTCTATTCCTACTCTCTTAAGTAAAAAGAGAGGTTGAGCAACTGAGTAACAAGCAGTTCTTGTAGAAACACATCTGTTGAGATAAACTCCATTAGGAGTCCATATGCTCCGCATTGGGAGCGGACATGGTTAAAAAAATATATATTTAGTAGAAAAAGAAATAGACCTCGGGACATATATCGACAGCCCTGCCCTGCAGTATTTAAATTGTAAATAATTTAATTTTTAGAATAATTGAAATGTTTAAGTTTGCTGGGGGGACCGTCTTTCTTGACGTCATCGAAAAGGCGAAATCAGGGACCGACAGACAGACAGATTACATTATCGACTATTAATTTATAGATTATTTTATATAACAATTAATAATCACACTTTTTTCCCAGATAACAAAAAAAATTGACACAATATAAAAAATATTACAGAATTCCTATTTTCGAAACAGTCAGCGGCTACTTTGCAAAAATTCATTTTTAATATAAAAATAAGTTTGATAACTTTGTCATTCCATTCCACTGATTGCTTTATAACCAGTAGAATAAAAAAGTAAACAAATTTAATTTTAGACGCCAGGTTTCAAGTGTCGATTTTTTTAAGAAAGGCACAATATCTAGTATAAAAATAAAAAATAAATTGTACCCATTCCAAAGTTTTAATTAATTGACAGGATCGTTTTCACTATTCGCGATATGTTATGACATTATAGTTAATTTTGTTCAAATAAGCCGAACAGATTTTATCAATTAGTTTATCTTTAGTTACCAGTTAATTGTATTGTAAAACATTTCGTTTGAATATATTTAGTGGTATAAATTGATGGACTATTTGATATACTTCTTTTATCACACAAAGAAGAATATTTATAGCAGGTGTATTTTTTCATTTATTCTATTTATCATACGTTGTTTTAACTTTTAAACTGCCGCTAGATGTACGTATGGCGGTACCTAGCACGACGGGAATTTTATTGAAAAATAAAACTTTCTAAATATATTGTTATTGAAAATGTATTAAAGTTTATTTATAAAAACTTTCCAAATAAATTAAGAATGCAGCAATTTTGTCGTGTGTTCAACATATTTTTATGTTTAAAATATTTGATTTAGGTTACTAAAATCTGTTTTAAAGCGGAGCGTCTAAAGAGGCATAATTTGTATGACCGGCGTCGCATCCACGGAAAATTGTGCAACTTAAGATGCTTATGGCAGTTAAACGGTTAAGTTATGTTCATTAGGTTTCTTAGTTTTTGGCATAAATCTTTAAATGATCAAGTATTTTATGCATACAATATTCTTCTTTGGAATCACAAGGTTTCGTTTTCATACTTCGACTAATTTCAATATGGCGTTAAATAATTAATAGAATAAAATCAGTCAAATTGACTTAAAATGTCAAATGGAAAATATTTTATGTATACGTGTTTAGATTTAGATTCAAGGTACAGATTTATGCTTAATTTTATAAACGTTATTCTAGCTTCTATTTGGTAATATAACATTAAATTAATATTTTAATTTATAAAACAACTACAACTGCATACTATTTTCTTTATCCTAGATAACAGTACAAGCTTCATTTGACGCTTAATTCAAGATAACAGAGTGTAATTTTCCAAAATTAACTTCACCTCTCACCTTGTTACATGCGCCTACTAAGGTAATATAAGTGTACAAAAGAATTGTTTATTGTTTTTTAACGCTTTTTTTAACCGTAAATTCGATTGATAAAATATTTTTCACATTTTTAATTAGCTTTTCGTTTTTTTACAACAATATTGTTTAAATATTTAACGTCCTTGAAACGTAACCTTAAAAGTCTAATTGGCAGTATAGTAAAATTCCATTGTCTTCTATTTGAATTTATTTAGCGTATTTCATTTCCACAAAACATTTTTTATTGGAGCTAATAGTTTTTACATTAAAGCGATTAAAAAACGATCAAATAGATGGCGTCACTTCCAATTACTATTATTACAGCGCGCAAAGTAAATCTCTGAAAAGGAAAACAATTTTCCACTATTAACAAGCTGCCGTTAAAGGGGGTACTTTTACCTTTAGAATTTTCTGACGCGCATACAGAGACTTTCGAAGCCACTAAATTAAATAGCAATTTATCATGCTTCATTGAATTTTCAATTGGTTTTATGTTATATCAATAGTTCATACATAGAAGGCTAGATAATTTAACATTCTACATCAATTTTACTTTTTAATAATGCATTATTAAAAAAAATATATATCAACAAAAGCGAATATATAAAACACAACAAAATATAAATATTTTTATCATCAAATCGTACATTCATAGTTTATAGCTACAGATCGGAGAGTACCAATACTTACAAATTAGAATGCAAAACCGGTGTTACCAAAAATACTTTAAACACGTCTCAAATATTATATTACACTGACGTTATCAGATTAAATAATTTGAAGCTACATAAGCATGTCTAAAGATGGTTATATTTTAGCCCAACTGACATAAACACAAAACTTTACATTTTATGAGTAGTGTTCGTGGCGAAAATTGTTTACATTTTATACATAGTTCATCACTCCTAATAAGTTCCTAGAATGCATCACGTACGAGTTGTAAGATGACTAATAAAACAATATTTTTTACACAAAAAATAGATTTTATTTATCAACATATTCTCCTTGAAGAGTGAATACCTTCATTCCAATGCTTTTCTAACATTTCGATACCTTTTTTATAGAACTTGGCGTCTTGGAACCTTGGCGTCAAAATAGGCTTCAGTTTTGGCAATCACTTCTTCATTGGAGCCAAATCTTTTTCTCTAGAGCATTTTTTTAGGTTTGCAAACAGGTAGTAGTCGCTGAGAACATGGTGGATGGGGAAGCAAATCAAAGTTTAATTCGTGCAATTTCGCCATTGTTACGACTGACTTATGACACGGTGCATTGTCTTGGTGAAAGAACACTTTTTTCTTCTTCATTTGCGGTTGTTTTTTTTTGCAATTTCTTCCATCGAACGCACCAATAACGCCATACAATATTCGTTATTAATAGTTCTTTCTTTCTCAAAGTAATTGATGAATAAAATATCGTGAGTATCCCAAAATACGGAGGCCAAAACATAACTATCCTTTCTGTCCTTTCTATCTTTGAAAAAAAAGAGAGGTTGAGAAACTGAGCAAAAAAACAGTTCTCGTAGAAACAAAAAACTTCTGTTGAGATACCTAAATAAAAGTACAACTAAATTCTCTTAAATCTACAAACATAATATCCACTTTTCATATTTTTAAGATAAATATTAATAAATTCATATCACTACATATATCAAGAAATAGTTGTGTATTAAAATTTGCTTTAAGCACTGTTAAAACCACTACCAAAGACCACTTTCAGTATTTTAGCTGACATTTTAAAATGAATAATATTGTATGGTTAAAAATAACCAATCGGCAATCACTATTGTGCATTGTGTAACTGTATATTTTGCACCTTAATTAAGATATTGCTACTTTACATTTGCGATAAATATTCACTGTATTTTTTTATAATTGTGCATATTAGAGGTGAATTGAGCCAACTAATAAAATGGTATAACCTTTTTTCCTGGGCTTTTAAGTACTATCACGTTCTTACTTGGTGCTTTGCAAATTTTTTCGTTCTTACTTGGAGGCATTTTTATTGCAATTTGTTTTCACTCAACTTTCTTCACTTCTACAATACTTTAAGACATGTAGAATATTACAACGCATCTAACATGCATTTTTCACACATATAACATTTTTCTAAAATATCACTTGGCTCACTTCACCTCTAACGGGCCTAAATAATAAAAATTGTGCCACTGTGTTTTTTGCGATTTTCTCTAAGCTCGATTTTTGGAGAATGTGAGATACGATTCTACGCCGCTTAATTATATATGTTTGTAAACATAAATGTTGTATTATATCTATATCTTATATGTATGTACAAATATCTTTTACTTTATATATGTATAGTCTTATTTATATAATTTATTCTACATTATATGGAGAATTAAGTCAATACTTCAGTTTATCGTTATGAAAAACAGTATACACGCGAGGATGTACCATACAATTTTACGGGTACATCTATCGTACTTGAAATGTTTCAGCATAAACCGAGTTGATTTAAGTATTTTAGGGTGGCTTTCAGAAACCTTTTAATGCAATACAACCTCCGGCCGCCTAATAACATCCGGTCAGACCCGTTAAAAAGGAAGGTTCACATCCGTCCAGCAACCTCATTCGAAAAATGGTCCAACTCACAATTGCGGCGTGTTTTTTTAGGGTTTTCATATTATTTCACTGGGTCGTTTTATAGGCGTCGAATTGAAAAAAAAAATCATTTACAACACCTCGAGTCTGAATTTTATTGTGTGTGTTTTTTACAACATTTTTGATCAACCCTCTTGCAAAAAATAGTGAGAAAATATATAATATAGTTTTTTTTTGTGTGTGTTATATAGTATACATACATTCGCTTGATTTAATGTTTTTAATACAATTTGCATGGCTAGATTTTAGTAACGGGACATCACGCCAACAAAGAAGTTGTAATTCCTCAAAAATTTTCAATTTATTTTTAAAAATAAAAAAGGGACAAAATACCAAAAAAAAAGTGAGGACGAAGAAATGTTTTATGTGACATATAGAACATTTTTGAATATTTAGTTTTCTTCTTTTATTCTGTTACTAAATGTTTTTTTAATAAAAATAATAATAAAAGATTTTTAGTACTTTTTCCACTTAAAAATTTATTTGATCAGGACCGGTTTCGCTCCTCACGAGCATTATCAACTGACTACTTCCACTACTAAAACACTAAATCATCATTAAGTTATTCACTTTAGTAATGTAGTTTCATTTTGTTTAAAAATTTCCCAAATTTTAATTGTGTTTATAATTGATATCATTTGCCACTTATTATTGATGATTTTTTAATTGTATGTTATAGGTGTTAAGCATTTTAATTTTGTGTAATTATAATGTAATTTGTAAATCCTTTTAATTGTAAGTAATTGCTTACACCTTCTTGATTTCAATTTAACTTGTATAAATAGCACTGTTTTATTTATTTTATTTAACAGTTTATAATGCTCGTGAGGAGCGAAACCGGTCCAGATCAAATAAATTTTTAAGTGAAAAAAGTACTAAAAATCTTGTATTATTATTTTTATTATAATGCCATTCCACCAAGTATTGACAGTGAACACCATAAAAGTGAAATGTTTTTTATTTCCTGTGTTTTATTTTCATTTGGCAATCTTTAAAATTCTCTATGCCTTGCTCCACTCGAAAAATGAATTCTTTTTTATGGTCATCGCTCTTGACAACGCGATGATTCGAATTTCTTGTTTTTTTTTTCAGATGCTTCTTCACAAAATCCAAAAAGACTCACAGAAAGTCTGCATGATAATTATTCGCGCATTGTATTTATCATTTCAAAGTTATTACATGTGTCTCATAACAGTGTTAACTCATCCTCTCAGTTTTTTTTCATTCTTCAAAGTACATATATTATGATGTCATAGATTTCTGTTTCAGATACTTATTGATTATTTCATTTTCTCGTGTCGTATTAAAACTGGCATCGCTTTATTTTTTATATAATATTAATGTATGACGTTGTGTTATCAATCAACCGAAAAATCAAGATGTTATAAAACTGTCTTCTAAATCACGTTTTTTTAATTACATGTAAGTGTATTCCATCTGGTAATTTGAGTCCACGTTGTTTTATGAGAAATGTATCATGAGGAATGAGCTAATTTTTTAAGCAAATATGATTCATATATCTTAAATAAAGCGTTGATTTGAATACCAATACTTTTTAACAATCGACAATATTTCATAATTTATGTATAACTAAATTCATGACCATTATAATAGTGTTTAAATAAGTCATTTTAGTAAACTGAATAGATAAAGAAAATAATCTTTATTTCGTTTTGCATTGTACATAAGTAAACAACTAATACAAATATTTATAAATACTCCGTGAATGATAGCGCATCTTTAGGATCAAAGCTTTCCTTTATATCAAAGATACAACAGAAGAAAAGGTTCCAAACTTTACAGACTACTTTGTCAGTGTTCCAGTAGGTTGATTTTGGCGAAAGAGGTGAGACAAGTAATACTGATAGAGTACAAAAGAAAAACTAATCGACTGAGTGAATCTGATTTATACAGTGCATTAACAACATAGTATTTACTTATAATAACAGGTTTGAATTCAAAATATGACAATGAAATAACATAATTATGAGACATATTTCAAAGATAATGTTTAAATATTTTAGAATCTAATTGATATTTTACATGTACCACCAAAGTTAATTAACGCAACTGATTTTTCTATTATAACACAAACTAAAAATCAAAACTACAGCTGTCAAAAGTTAGAGACATTTTGTTTTTAATCACGGATACATTTTCAAAAAAGGAATCATATAAATGCAAAATCGTATTATATTTCTCGGATCGAAGACAACAGGCACACTATCATCAACTTAATTCATATGCCAGAGTAAATTTTTGCTTTCATTTAATATCAGTTTATTTATGAATTAGCTAATATATTATTGTATTGAAATAAAATTTAATTTATGTTTTCATTTTCTACAAATAAATAACTTGTCACAAAATAATAAAAAAGATACCTGAATGTTTTACTACGCCGGTAAAAAAGTTGTTTGACGGATTTTCAGGAAACATATCACTGTAAAGTCTATATTTTTACATTTTTAGTTGAAGGTTTTAAGGCTGATCCTCAAAACTGGTTTCTAGGCATTCACCACGGGTTAAGGCAAACGTTATACATATAAATAAACTTGATTTTCGTTTTTTTATACGGCACAAAAAATCATTAAAATCGACAACATATTTTATGATATTATATGTATATGATCTTTATTCCACCGACATTTTTTAACCCAATGTGAAGTGTTTGTAGACTTCTTATGATCAAAAAAATATCATAACTGATCTTTTGATAGATGAATGACAATAAAGTTGAGAGGTTGGAAGAAAACAAATCTTTAATTTGTATTATTCTTATTAAATTTAAATCTTTCAAATTTTGTACATTCACACAAGTTTTGTCATTAACGACCCGGGTTTTGCTTTTCGGAATCTCCAGGTGTTCAAATGCACGAATGAACGAACAGAATCAGTTCAAGTTCATCCGTGCACGCCGAAAATGCCGAAAGACGAAACCTGTGTCGTTAATGGGAAAATTTGTGTGAATGTACAAAATTTGAACGATTTAAATTTAATATTGAAATTCCACCAAGCACTTTCAATTGAAGTCTTAAATTATAAAATAATTCTTATAATAACACGGGTTATGTTTTTGAATAAAAAATCAAAAATTGATTAACAAATGTTGAAATAGATATATATATATCGACTGTGGAAAGAAAAAAGGACGTAACCCACAGTTTTTTCAAAATAGTTTTTTTTCGATAATGACAATGTATCAAACTTGATACACGTTCTATAAAAAGGATGCAAGCTGCAAATGCCGAATTAGTATCTAAATTTAGCTTCTAATTTTGAAAAAGATGACCTTGTAAAAAATAAAACCTAGAATAAAGACTGAAAAAATGTTTTTCCTAAACAATTTTTTCAATTAATATTAGAACATGTCAATTAAACACCAGTTTAGAAGTCTCTGTGCAATTGGAGGTTGCTTATATTTCATAATTTGCATACGGCCTAAAATCATCAAAACACGTTTTTTCGCTTGCTGTAAAATTTGCTATGTGTGGGTTACGTCTTTTTTCCTTTCCACAGTCGATATATTATAAAATAAATGTTTGATTATATATTAAATTATTGAAACCTCTGATCGACTAAAGACCATTAAATACGGTAACTCTCTGGAACATCGCCATTTTATTTTTAGAAAAATTCTTATTTTTGGCTATAAAATGATGTTACTATTGTGAAACAAGGGTCACTTGCAGTATTGAATGGTGCGAACACAATCGCCTGTGCATCGGTTGAGTGGAAATAAAATTCAACTAACCGCAAGGCATCTTCTCCAGCCCACTTGCTCGGAAAACCCTCTCAGGTTACTACACTACGTGTAAAAAATACAACTCGGAGTTTGCTGGTTATACCGGTATTTGAGGGTTATACCAGGCATACGAGTTTTGGTGCAGCATAGCTCAAGTACTATTTGTACACTTTATAACATTTATTTAATGACATATAAATATTAGTAGAATTTTAGCTTCAATTTCTTGAATACTTTTTTCATGCAAAAAATGTTGTAAAGTAAAATTATTTCAATTTTAAAACAGTTAAAACAAAAATGAAAACATATATACGAAATCTTATTTTTTTTAAATTCTTTTAATGTGGAGCATATGGCTTCCTAATAGAAGTATCTTAACAGATTTGTTTCTACGAAAATTGTTTGTTACTCAACCTCTCTTATTCAAAGAGAGTAGTAGGAATAGAAGGATAAGGTTAGACAGGACTAGTGGTTAACTAATCGCTCTCGCTACGCTCAATTATTGAAGTATCGGAAAGGTGAGAGGGAATTTTTATACATCAAAAACACCCATCCCTTGAACATAAATCGATCGAAAAAATGCTGTTCGTACTGGGACTCAAATCCGTGAGATCTGGTTTGGAAGCCAACAACGTTAACCGCTCCAACATAGGAGCCGACGACTAATTTAAAAAATTGTTAAATATGTCATTTTTTGTTGTAAAATCAGTTTGTTTTATTTCTCTTTAAATTATTGTAAAATATGCAGTATTATAAAATATTCTTCTATCCCTATTACTCTCTTTGGAAAAGAAAGGTTGAGTGACTTACAAACAGTTCTCGTCGAAAAAATTATGTTGAGAGACCTCCATATGCTCCAGATTGGGACCTGAAATGAATAAAAAAAAGTCCTGTTTAAGCTTTATTTGTTCTATCCTTACTCTCTTTGAAGAAAATAGATGTTGAGTGAACTAGATGTTGAGTGAGCAACTGAGTGAAAATTAATTCTCGTAAAAAAACTTGTTAAGATATCTCCGTTACCTCCAAAAAGACCATATGCGCTACATTAGAATCAGATATAGAGTAAAAAATGTTTCTATTAAATATGATTGGTTTCACTAGCAATTTACAAAAAAAAACACATATATATGCGTAGCTGTAAATAAAAATCGGATTTGTTCGTGTTCGGATCGAATAGAAACGAAAGAAAAACTATGCCAGTCAGCGAGTTGCACGCCGACCTTTTTCTCATCTCGGGTAGCCACCGCAATACGTTATACTTCAAAGGGAAAGAAAGACTTCGAGTTTGTTCTGTAGATCTCGGCAAGCTCTGTAGTCTACGAAGATCCGTAGACATTACTTCTTGGCGTAGACCGTATTTGCAGCGTCGTAGAGCTATTGTTTCAGCTTATTGTGTTTTTCAGGAAGCTGCTTGCTGTGCTTCGCGTTTTACGCTCAACTATTAAACAAGTAAGGGTTTGTATTCGTATCACAAAGCCCAGCCAATGCTAACTTATTAAATACCCTTTTGATAACTTTCAACTTATGTCAAGTTAACTTAAAATAGTTTGAAATGGACAAAACGGGAATGTTTGAAATGGTATTTTACTCACACTGAGTAATATTTTTTTTTGCCATCAATTATTTATTTTTAATTCGTTTCTTAATTTGACCAACACAGTTTGTAGTTGACAAATAAAAACACAAAGTAACCTAAAAAGCAGCCTTATCCGCAAGTGATATATGTGTATGTAAAACTTATTAACGTTTAATCATAAATTAAATATGTAAATATTAAAGTAGGTCAAATAGTAATTATCTTTCTTTTTTAAATATAAATACATTTATTTAACAGAACTCCAGTACAAAAAGGCTAAAAACCATGGTTTTAACAACGATGAGATGCTGAAAAATTTATTAACTATTATAATATATCACATAACTTTTTCTAATGGCTGGTTTTTATTTTTTTCAGTATTTAACCCGATAACAGCTAGAAAAAAATGACCTGTATTTTTACCTCAAAACAATTTTAATTTCGACAACCTAACCTAACCAAACCATACTACATTTTTTATATACACGGCTACTGATCAAATATTAAATAAATATTTTATCTATGTCTTTCTTCCCATGTAACGCAGTAGAACGGCGTTCCAGCACCTTTTATCGGCATTTTTTATTCAAAAGCCACTGGCTACTTATCGCCATCTATGATTTATTTTGAATGTTATTTGACTGGTACCGTAACACTCATCAGTTAATATCATAATACAAAACAATACCAGGTATATAGACTTATTCTGTGACCAGAAATAAGAGTCCAATGATTGGTTTATTGTTTTAAAAAAAGACAGATTGAGTTACAAGCAGTTCTTGTAAAAAAATGTTGAGAAACTTCCATTAAAAAGTCATATGCTCCACATTGGAAACAGGCATGAATTTGAAAAAAATGAAGTGAGTTCCGGCACCTTTATTTTCAAAAAAAAAACAAATTATTACATTACATTAAATTTTGCCTCTTACTTAAAATTCCAATAGAAAACTTTCATCATGTTGCTAATTACCTCACTTTACATATCAATGGCTCAATTATGATATTGTTTGTATTTAAAAAAAAAAAAAAAATGTTTTCTTTCATTACATTTATTACAAAAATAATGTGTTACACGGCTTTGATATCACTCCGACAATTTATGAGATTTTTTCCGTTACTTTACCTCATTTTTTTACCTTAACATTGTAAATTAAAAAAACTAGTTCTACATTGTTTATATGTTACGTCCTGTTTAACAAGTAATTTATATTGCATTACGTATTATTAAATCTTTGCTTAATCTATTTTCTTCCAACTAACTACGAGAAAACATGAACTGATTTTAAAACACGCAAGATTATTTTAAACGTAACTACTTTGTTTCTTTGTGTCGCTCTAAATATTGAATATGATATAATGTAAACTCAAATGAAAATCATAATAAAATAATAATAATAATCTATTATGCATAATACGTATTATGAGTTCTGATTTATATCTGGAATACACATGTAAAAAGGTGTTCCAAAAACTTGGATACAGGTTGTAAATGAAATATTTCAAAAGATCTACAAAGTTTATTTTCTCTGGCTTTAATACTGAATACAGTAATTGTAGCAATACGATCGCATGGATTAAGAACCGTTTCTTCAATGTCTTATTTTTATACATTCCATGTTTCGAATTTAGTTTCAGAGCACAGAAGTGCCACCCATATCCGAATATTTTTTTTCCGTTGTGTAAAAAATAAAAAATTATGCACAATATTTATGAAGAAAAGTTTAACGGTATAAAAACATGGTTAGGTCAGGTTTTATAAAAAAAAAAATCAAAAATTGTTTTTTTATGTCGATTTTTTATAAGCTTTATAAAACATAAAAAATCAGTGGCGTAAGAATTTTCTTTTTTCTAAGCCTTTTTGACTAATAAATCTGTGTTGCAAATACTCTTTCCGTTCGTTTTTTACATTACAATGATAGTTCGGAATTTTATTTTTTTATCAAAAAAAACTTTATAATTGCATCATATGAATATTGTTTTTTAGGACACCCTGCATAAGTTACCATTTCATTTCTAAAAAGGATTCAGCGAACAGTGACATTGTAAAAATACAACATAACGGCCTTGTTTGTCGTATGATTTTTCATATAAATGTTCTTCGCAGCTCACTTTGGAGGCCATTTGCAAACATGCTTTCACGTAACCTCGATTCACATCACAAGGTAGGAACTGAGGCAAACTATGCACTGCCAAGATAATAAAAGAAAACACTGAAAATAGAGGTGTTTATATCTTTATTTTACTATCTATACTCAACCAGAACTATTTTTAAATTACCATAAAAAATATCGTATTTGTTTTTTGTTGAACGTACCTACATATTTTATTTTATATTTTGACGTATAAATTTTAGCTATCAATGTGAATGTTGTGAAAATAAATTTATCTGGAGACTTTTCTGAAATGTTGTACACATATTCAACAACAAACATTCCAGAATAACATTTTTTTTACAATTATATGTCTTACGTAGATGAAATCAAAGCAAATGCAAAGCGATTCGGTGAGTCACCAAAATATCAAATGGTCTACTGCTATAGAGTGTCCTACGCCAGTGTTTCTCAACCTTTTTGGGAGTGTGGCCCCCTTTGAGTGTCTTTATTTTTCTGTGGCCCCCATACCATTGTTTTGTCTTCCCATGAAAATTATAATTTCAAAAACCCACCTTTTTTATAGCTCTTCCAAGATTTTCGAATCTAGAATGCCAGTAATTTATTTTATTTACGGATTTACAAAAAATAGCTGCGCGACGTCTGCCATTATGCTCTTCCCTGTATCGTTTTATAAATGCCTATGGCCCCCCTAAGCTGTGTTGTGGCTCCCCAAAACAAAAATAAATCTCTGTGGCCCCCTTAGAACATGCTGTGGCCCCCTGGGGGGCCACATGGCCCACCGTTGAGAAACCCTGTCCTACGCGACAAAAATCACGCCACGATCAGTTTATTTGATATTTTGATTTGCTTTAAGCCGCACTACTCTTACCATTTATTCTAAATATAAAAAGCATTTGAAAGTTTCATTTGTTTTACGGTCAAGACATATCAATTATACTTCTTATTGGTGACGGGATAACAAAATATATTTTTACTTTCTTTGGTAGGTAATGTGGTTTGGTTGGTTATCTAAAAATATAAATTCAAGGTTGAGTCACTTTTTCTCATCTTACTGAGTACTAAGGGGTAACAATATGAAAGGATTATAATAACTGTTTTTTTTTTTTTTTGCACGTGTATTTTTTGTATGCACAAACACGTTTCGTAAATATTCTTATCAAGTTAACGATTATGTTAGCACAGTCTGACAATGCAGACATAATAATGTTCAAATAACACAAAGAAGGTTTGGAGAAGCGCTTGTTAAAATTTTCACAACAATAAGATTAAATTTATCATTCGGATACAATCGTCTTTCGTTTTATTCCATTTTCAATTCTAGAAGTGTAATTACGTGAACAAAAATGGGAAACAAACAATGCTTTCGGAAACTGCATCGTTTTGACCTGTTACTGAAAAGTACACTATTTGTAGATAGATACTTGGTTTTAATATTATAAACTACACAGATACTGTATAAATTTGACAATACTGTAAAGATAGTGCTCTAACCAATCGCCTATTTACACCGGTGCTTTCAGAAATGACAACATTAGACTTCCCTCCCGAAAGTGGGAAAAATACAGGAGGTATTTTCAAGTGGGATACAAATTCAAACACGACATTCAAAAATTACAGGATTAACAATGGCGCACTCATTCAACAAATTAAAGCGATATTCCTCTGATATTCTTTTACTCCTATAGAAATGCATTGTGCCGGGAAACGAACCGTGGCCTGGGTATGAAGTTTGTTTTTATTGGTTACCGAGCAGTGTCGTACTTCTACTTTATGAGTCGATGCTTTTTATCGTGAAAATGCATTTTTTTAAATACGGAGATAAAAAAATAATTCACAATTCTACTAGTTGGCAATTAACTAAATATAGAAAAAAAAGGATAATGGCATTATAATATTGGTTTGATTAATATTCAGTGCTTAAACAACAATTGGTTCTTAAATATCAAAGTAAGTTCAATGCAGTAAAGTTATTCCTTATTTTTTTTATTATTATTTTTCTTAAATATCTGCAATACATTTGCGTTCTAAATATAAAACCATGCAATAAAAAAAAGACATTTATCAAAAAAATGATTTTGGTTTGTTTAACTATGCGGTTCAATCAGTATTATTTATTTTTTTGATGGTAAATAATACACTCAACAATTGAAAACCTTTAGATAGTCGCCTGCTGTGGTCTAGTTGGTAGGACCTTGCTCTACCGACCAGGTAGGTCTGGGTTCGATTCCCAGTAAGTTCAATGTCAAATTAAGATTTTCAATTTAAATTTGAGACCTAAGACATGGGTCCTTGTGATGTCAATTTACTTCGAGTTAATCTCGAGAGATTTCTCAATAAATTGTCATCGAGTTATTCTCGTATGATCTTTCAGTTTGCAAATAATTGATGCATTGGTATTACCTGTAATGCCAAATATTCTTTTTATTTAAAAATAAAAGAGCTGCCGTTTCGTTTATATTACGTTGTGTTTTTAGTGGTTCAAAATGTTCTACTCGGTAAAGTGAAATCATTTAAGTAAACCTATTTGAAAAAATTACAATATTTCAATTAATAAGAAAGAATTTTATTTAGATGCAAACCTTTCCTAAAAGAATACATTGTAGTATTATGTTTAATACATGATTTTATTGGCTTTAAATATTGCACACTATTAAACCATTCAAATATACTCTTTCAAACTAATACAATATTTAAATCTACAAAAAAACATATTTCATGGTTTTATTCAAAAAATAAAAATGCATTAAAAATGACAAGTGAATCAAGAAAATTATACGTTGCTATTAAAAAGAACCATTTTGATTACAAAGTAATGACCTCTTTTAATTTGCGGCTTTTGTGTGCCTCTGACAACGGGTCTGCCTGGAAGAGGGACATCACTGCATGTTGCATGTGCACTCTTTCACCTGCACACAAAGCTCATTGGCCATTATTCTCTGAATCCAAGCTCGATTCAACAATGTCTCGAAAAAAACCCGTTGCCATTTCATTTTGTATGCCGCAATCCTATGGATCAACGGTGGTTGGCTGCAAGTGTTTTCTTTTTTTTATCGTTTATTCATATCGAGTTCCCATCCAAATTATTAATCTGTAAAAAAAGTCATCGTGTATTTAAAATCGGCGTCCATACAATACAATATAGTAATTGATAAACCTTTTTAAACAAAAGTGAAGATTAATTTAGGACTAAATTTACTTTAATAAGAAATATTAAATTTAATATCTGTATAGAAAAAATGCGTTAAGTCTTTTTTAATGAGTTGTATATATGCTATAGTAGCTACAATACATTCGTCGTTAATTTTCTACAAGCTCGTATTTTAACACTTGTCAGTTTTGAGATTTTTGATTTAATAAATTCAGAATTTCAGCACACATATATTCTTTTAACTAGTATCCCTAATAAAATATTTTACATAACACTTTATTTAACCTAATACAAAAACGGTTGAAAAAAAATATTTAAATAATATGGTCATGTGCTAAGTGCAGCGTGAAGGAGAGGATAGTATAAATAGAAACGTCCTTGATCCCCTCTTTATTAACCCTTCCCTTTCTATGCAAAAAAATCACAAGCTTCTGAGCTGTGTATCCGTTACACTTCAGGCAAATGGGAGTAAATCATGACAATTATATAACACTACTACAGCAGTACTACATATAATTGTCATGATTCACTCCTGTTTGCATGATGTGTAACGGATACACAGCTCAGAAGCTTGTGATTTTTTTGCATAGTAAGGGAAGGGTTAACTTCTTTAAAGATATTAACCCGATGGTTGCCACAGACGAGATATCTAGTAATTTTTTTCGTGCTCAACAGGCCAAAGACGAGTTATCTCGTCAGTAACTAAGTAAATTAAAAGTTGCAAATTATCGCCGGCATGCTTGGTAATTACTATTAATTATCAACGGGAACTAAAAAGTTAAGGAATAAACCATTCCAACGGTGTTTTATAGCGATAGGAAGCGATAGCAATAGTGGTAGAATAAAATACATTTATGTGTCTTCTGAAAACTTGTCTTTTTTTAGATACGAGGTTGTAAAACATTACCGATGATTCGTATACGGGTATAGAAGTAAAATGATCAGTTAAACCAGCGATACCGAATAAGTTAATTTCATATTGAAAAATCACATTTTACATACAAGTTTTAAATTTAATTGCCAACGTTACAAATATAATTATATTTTTTCTTTTATAACTGTTTTAATAAAAAAAATGAAAAGTTGCATTAACATGATAATAACGAAAATTAAAATTATCATTAATAATTATGAATGCGTGAAGGATATTTCTTGTTTACATGTAAAATTTACGTTACACCATTTCTTTTGTGTAAATTATCGTTATCTTTTAAGTCATTTAAGGCTTCATAAAAAATAGTGAGTGACACATGTTTTTTTAAATTTAAAGTCAAGATCGACTACATAATTTAAGCATGTTATATTTAATGGAAGTGGGTGACAGATTAACAGCGAAATGTTTGTAATATCAAACAGTGTCCACTTTCCAAGTGATATTGTATACCAAAGAAAGTAAAACCAGGCAGCCAGAATACTACTCATTTATAATAAAATATTAACAATTGGCTTTAAGCACATACATTTGTTATGTAATAAATAAAAATTCATAGATATATTTTGTCACAATAATTGAGGAGAAAACATTCAAAAAGTGATTTGTTACACAAATATAGTAACGAAATGATGATTGGAGTGTTGGATAAATCACGGTTTACTTGAAAGTGTCAACTTTATGATTTCATTTTTATATGAAAAAACCTTTTTTGAACACTAATTGTGATTTCCATTCTTGGTTTTTATTATGGACTATTATTAAACAGCATTTTTCGAAAAATTGTGACAAATCACTTTTTGAATGTTTGCTCCTCAATTAGGAACGCTAATCACCAAGTTATTAATTTAATTTTTAATTTGGAATTCTGTTTTATTTAATGTTTTAATATTAAATTACATACAATATCTTATAACATCACTGTATAGAGCAGTGGTCGGAAACTTACTACCCGCGGGTAATTGAATTACCCACTTCGCATTTTGAGTTACCAGACAAGAAATTTTGATAATATTTATTTTATCAAATTACTTATTTAAGAAGACCAAGGACCAATAACAATAGTATATGTGTATTTTGTATTTACACATATATAGCATGCAAATATATTATGTATAATGTATAAATATATGCATTATTTTCTAAAAATGATTTTTTAAAAGAGTAAATGATAGAAAAATATTTTTAACTTTTACACACTTACCAAATTTATTTTTTAAAACATTTTTTTTATCCAGTCTCAAAAAATGTTGTCGACCACTGTTATAGTGTATGCTATCACTTTAGAATGGCAGGATAAAAAAAAAACTGCTACCCGCTGCCTCCGTGCAATCCCAAAGTTCAACCGGGAACCTACTCACTATCGATAAATTTTGAAATATTGTGGTATATTTGAATTTGTATGTCAAGTTATATTTACAAATCAGTCTGGCAAACGAATGCAACATTCGAACGAGAACGGTAGAAAAGTTTGAACGAAGCTTTACATAGATTACAAATTAAATATTTCATTTAAAAATTGAAATCACTTATGCAGTATCATTTTGAGATGATTTTCAAATTAAGATAAAGCAATCAATCTAGTTGATATCTTACAAACTACAATACAATTATTGCAGTCCAAAAAGTGGACGCGAAAAGATTTTTTCATCTAATTACACGGCATTGTTTTTAGGTCCGCTCTCTAAGACAGGCATATAATGAGTTTTAAAATAGCACAAACATAACATCGTGATAAAAAATCGAAATAGTTAAAGTTAAAAAACACAATTTTACTAAAAACAATAATCATACAATATCAAAATCAAAACAATGCGCTTTGTCTGCTATAAAATCTATCATAGATTATTTTTACTCTTTGGGGAAAAGCAAAAAGTTCCATGAATCTGAGTTTATCTGATATCAACGGAATCTAAATAAAATAAAATGTAACTATTTTTATTGTATTAAATACAATAGCAACTGGCGTCTGATTAGATTATATTTTGCATTATTTTTCGAAAGTTATTTTGTTTTATTTTTAATGAAAACATTAATCCAGAATATGAAATGCAATACTGCCTCTATCCTTCGTGATGTTATATTTTTATTTGATTTGTTCATTGTATAATTATAATGACATTTTTTATATAGTGAATATTCTCGTAAATAAAAGAAAATCATATTTCTACTAATTTAAAAAGTATTTTTAGATATGAAACAATCATCAAAATTCTAAAATTATTGATAACTTTTCAATGTTAAGCTTAAAACAATATTCTTCTAATGAATCCTATAAAATATCTTAAAATAAAAAATGGCTTTTTGCCACTTGAAAATATTGTTTTGTAAAGATTCCACTCACAGTTTGGAGGAGCAAATGAACTGCGTATAGAGCTGCTTAAAAGAAGCTTTTTAACAAGCACTCTTCATAATTCTGTCGCTTAATTTTTTCATCGACTACAGTGAATAAATGAGTGTGGAACTGACTGAAAGAAACTATTTATCAGTCTGCGAGCTAATCGGCTTTTTGATGGCCGTCTTATGTTAATGATCAAGAAAAGTATGAGTGTAAACTTGAACTAACGTTTAGTAAATGAAAGTTATGTGTTTATGTAAGAAATAAATGTATCACTAAGTTTAAGGCCATTACTGTCGAAATGGATTAACCCATGGAAATGCCTAAAGATTTAAATGGTGAGTAATTTCAAGAATTATATTTATTTTGTTTGCTGGAAAAATTTATGATTATATTTACTTACATATAGGATACAAGAGTGGGTAATTTGGCAGATTTACTTTCTCATTCAAAATTTGTTAACAATTTAACTGTGCCATATTTCCTGGAAAAACAATTTATGCCTATCTGTGAATGGGTCTAGCGTTTTAATCCCTTCATCCACATTGAACACGTGGTTCTCTGAAATCAAGTTGTTGGCAAAGGTAGACGTATCTTTTTTTAATCTAAATGCGGCTATATGTTCCGATAGTCTAGGTTTTAAGATTCTTTCTGTTTTTCCCATATATAATTTTGTGCAACAGAAATATTGCAGTCTATAAATCCCGGATTTATTTAAGTAATGTATTCTATCTTTATTGTTGACTTATAATTTATTCAACTAGACTTTAGTCTTTTCATTGAAAAGTATTCGCGCTTAAACATTAATCAATTCATAAATACATATGCATAAGCTAGATGTCATCGCCGTAAGAAAATAAAAATCCAATCCAATTACGTAGTTATCAAATTTATCTGTTGTCAACGAAAAATGCATCGTATTTAGCTTTGAATATTCGATTTTATTCTAACCACGCTACTGACACTTTTATCCGACGAGATACACCTTTGTTTCTTTGTAGCGCCATTGTTTGGTGACCTAACAAGTTGTAGTGGCACGCTAGTTCGTGACGTCACACAATGTGACGATAAAATATGTAAAACTATTTTAAGTTTATTTATCGAGGATTCTATAGACACGGATGTTTCATATAAATCGCAATTAGGTGTTCAGTATGTTAAGACATACTGTTATGACACTTTAAACATGAAATCTATTTTGTGAAACCTAACTACAAACAAATTTCAATGCTTAATTGTTTATATATTCGCTTTGAGAAAATAAAATATTACAATTTTATTCTCATAAAAAATAGCTGTAGTTACTTATCGATTTGTTTCTACAGCACGCCCATCGCTTACTTTTTTATGTATAGAGAACGTTATTAATACTATTTTTAAATATATGGAACAGTTTCCCAAATGTCCATAATTCTTCCAGTAATGCAGCGAGTATTTTTGGCAAGGCGAGTAAAATATTTAAAGATTTACAAGGGTTTGTAAGTATTGATATGTGGCTAGAGATTGAAGCAAATGATTGATAGGCGATTATAGTTGTGATGTAATAAACATATATATTCTACTATAAGTCGGTCACAAAAAGAAAAAGATACAAAATCACAAATTAAAAAAATACATCAATCGCTGTAATCACAAAATAATTATGTCTTCAATAGATATTTTAGTCGAAGAGAAATTGAAACAAAAAAATTGCGCTTAGATCATTTTCAGTTCCATTATTAAATAAAAGCAATCATCCAAAAATGAATTTCTTACATATGCAAAAAAATGTTGCTTTAACTTAGCTTTTAATAGAACATTTAAAACGTAACATTGACTCAAAAACACAGAGGTATTTATCAATTAAAATTTGCATATTCAATACATCTCGTATTATATTGTAAACACAACTATTATATTTGTAATTATCTTCGTACAGTTTCGTCAAAATAAACATAATGAAGGATTTTGGAGCATTTGTCGGAATCTTTGAAACCGAATGTAACAAAGTATTTCCATTTCGTCTCAAACACCTTTTGATATAGACGCTATATTAGACCCTGGATGAAATGACAGTATGGCTTTCATCGGTTTTTGTCACAAACTACGGCTTGTCAAAGATTGTTTAAGCAACTAACTGGGTATTAAAAACACTTAAATACCCGTAATATTTTTAAAGGTATATGTTTTAAATAAACATTATTTTCGATAGTGTTTGTGAATGTCTCGCTGTGCATCGGCGCAAAGTTTTTGTTTAGTACCCAGGAAAACTTTTTGTCTATTTGATACCTAGGATTGTTGGTAAAACTTTTTTAATTAATTCTGCATTTGCCGTGAACAAATTTTACCATTTGTAATTATCTCGCATTAAAAGTTGCGTCTTTTTTGTCACGACATTCTTTTTCTTATTTAATCAGCTTGCTATAGAGATTTAGTGCTATCAGTTTGATATAAAAACACAAACAATATTTGAATGTTTTTGAAAAAAATTTACACGTTTAAAATCACACACAATTGTGGAATGGGGTAAGCTTATTTTGTAAAATAAAACTGTTTCAATCCATATAAATAAATCCAACAAAAAAAGACTTTTCTTGGCAAAATGCTTTGTTTTGAACAAAAACATTTTTAAGCACTTAATCAAACAATTAAAGATATAATACGCAATCTTTTTAAGCATTGTATAATTTAAAATAAAATTGTTTTTTAAAATTAAATATCATAATGTTGGGCTACGGTCAAATTAACTTTTTTTTATTACCAAATCTTCTAAGAGCACTTTGAATCTTTTTATTTTCTCTATATTAAACAGGGCTGTGGAATCGGAGTTGGAGTCGCAGTTGGAGTCGCGGAGTCGTGATATTTTGGCCGGAGTCGGAGTCGCAAAAAATAAACGGCCGGATTTTTTTTGAAAAATATATTTAATGATGTGTTTTCAAACAAAATAGTCCAAAGTGTTGACATTTCATGCTTGGTTGACTAAAGATGATCTGATGGTATACATATTTATAAGTTATAATGAAATTATTGAAAAATTTCCTCGGAGTCGGAGTGGTCTTTTTTTTACACGACTCCACAGCCCTGATATAAAACGTTTAACATCATTTTTAAATAACCAATTGGTTGAAAACCTTTAACTCGTTGTACAAAATTTCTCATAAAAATATTACATCAATTAATTAAAGTCTTGGTTAATATTTTACTGGCCAAACAGAATAATAATATTATTTTACGTGTTACACTTTTATTGGGAACATATTATAGAAAAATATCATGTAAACCATTCGGTTATTAAAATCTCTCGCTTAATTTTATTACATATAAATTAATCTGGTGTTATTTTTGTGTTACTAAATTTACATAAAATATTTTATATTAATAGGAACTAAAACATTTATTACATGTTGTTTACAGTTTAAAATCTTTAATTTATAAAAAAGCTTTTATTGCATGTAGGTATTGTATGAAAATTTTACTACCCTCCCGGGTGTGTTTATGTGTGCGTAAAGTACGCATATAGATATTCTTTGAGTTGAGTTGAGTTAAAAAGAAATAGAGAAACAAAAATATGTAATACCCTTAGAGAGTAATTTTCTATCCCTTATATCTGGTAATCATCATGTTAAATATTTAATATTTTTAAATACTATCCATCAGATAATATTAGAATATTATTTTTTGTTTAATTTTTGATTAAAAATCCGCTAAATTTGTTATTTGAATATAATCAACACTAGAATATTAGGGAAATAAAAATACAGATAGACTGTATAACAACATCTTATTTTTTCGCATTGTAGCTAACCAAAAAATTAAGTAGTGTAATTCACACAGTAAGATCAAAATAACACTGCACTTAAGTTCCAAAAAAAAAAATTCTGTTAGGGTTAGACGAAATTTATTTCAGATTCATTTTGACGAGTGAAGCTGAAATAGCTGTCATCCAACCGAATTTATCTTTTGTGGAATTAAATACAATATTATTTTGACCTTATTATATTTCAGTTCTGCCAAGTGAATGTCCATATAATTTATAACCCACATTGCCTTCATAAATATTATATAATAATATGACTAACTCAAAATTTACTACACATTAACTCTCGCGGCTCGGAGACTAGAAAAATACTTCTCTGCCGATGGGGGTCGCTTAGGGACCCCAGTGGTTTTCTCATTATTGGCCTCATTCTTATGATTTAAAAAAAAAATAGTCTAAGGGCTTTAAAATATCTCTCTGCATCATTCCTCATACCTTTTTTTTATAAAAATCCGTGGTTTTTTAATAAATAATCATATTTTAAGTTGCGCGTAAAAAAGACGTCATCCCAGCACAAATATGAAATTGCAACTGACGCGTTTAGCGCAGCTATCTTACGAACGATCGCTTATCTCGTTATCGCATTATCGCGTATTTATATAAACTAAAAAAGGTCCAAAAAACCCTAATGATATAAGAATACCCTAATTATAAACATTGTATCACCCATATTAAAATAGATATTTAAGAAAATGTGGGTATTGGGGTCGCATTTCTTGAGCTTAGAACCGGAAAAGTTAAACAATCGTTTTTGAGTATATTTAAAAAAAAAAAAAGTTTAATAACGCAGAAGAACAAAGCATATAAAGTTGGGTTGAACAATAAAACAAGTACATTTGTACAATTAAAAACGAATTATTTAATATATGTGTACAATAACAAAGTTGTTTGTTGCAAAAATAATAGTGTAGTATTCTATTATGTTTACAAAAGTTGCGCAAGACAGCAACTTGGAGAAAACAATATTTTCCTCCGTGTTTGAAAGTTTCTCCATTCTCCTGTCATTTTGCAAGAAAATGCAATCAGAAAATGTAAAACGAATGCATTCAAATTTTATAATATTACTTTTTTATGTGCGTTTGTAACAAAGAGGATTCTGAACGTAATAGTAGAGCATAAACATCTGTATATATCATAAAGGATATGCCAACATACATATATCATATTATAAACGAATGGGCTCACATAGCCTTCTTGGTTCTAACCTATAAATGTATCATTTAAATTTTGCCACAAAAAAAACCTCATGTAAAATATATCGGTTGACAACAGCAATATGTCGTAACACGCTTATACATGTATTTATTCTTATTTTCGTGGAACCGTCTTTAATCAAATGTGTAGCAAACAAGTAAATTTCTGTTTTCAGAACTGTTCTATTTTTATATCAAAGCAAATGTTATCCTACCTTCTTATGCGATATCATTTATTATTGTTTGCTATAATACTTGAAGCTTCTTATAATTTTCATTGCGGGATTTTTTTTTTTAAATAAACATCTTTTTTTCATTTGTTAGACTTTATGAGAATTTGGTTGGTCTAAAATTTATTTAATTGGTGATTTTATATGCCTAGAAAATGTTTATATTACTTCAATACACTATATGTCAAACTTAATCGCTTATGTGAGTGCTAAGCGGCTTGTAAACTATTGTTATAACAGCTTATTAGTATTAGTAATGTTAATAAACAACAGGTGGCAGTGTTAGGTGTCAACATTCTATCAACATATTATTATAATGGTAGCCATTCATCTAGGAAAAAATGATCCTGAACATCTACGTTATGGTCTCGGGAACAATGCACCAGAACATTTTCTTGAACACACTAGGGATCACAGAAACGTCGCCAGTTGAGGTTATGTTGGTTAGTGTTGTGTAAGTGTTGCGTTAGTGTTGCGTTAGTGTTGCGTTCGAACGAACGTTATTTTATTTTATTTGATGCAAACAATGCGAGTAAATTTAATTACTTATATTTATAATCTTCCTACAATTATTTAATCATCCACGTTGACAGCCTATACACAATAGACAATATACTATATGCCATCGAGTAATATAACTTATGAAAAGGCGCTTATTTTGACAGCTGTCACCATAAGGAGACATTTCAAATAAATCTCTTAAATGACACCCGATGAGTTCATGATGATCAGTATTGTCAATATATATACTCTTGCAATATATATTGATGAAATATGAATCGTAATGATTAAATAGAATAATATGACTTTGACAGTTCGTCTATAGTTGCGCGCGCATCACATGTTTTATATGCGCTCGCTTTCAGACCGTGAACATGGGAACCTCGGGTCATGTAAAATGTTCCACGATATGTACGTAAATTTGTGTTCTGGGACATGTTCTGAAACAATTTTTATGAATATGTCACATGTTTGATATGAAGTCATGACGAAATATACTTTGACAGCTCGTCTACAACTGCGCGCGCATGCATGTTTTCAGGTTCCTAGTTTGTGCTCGGTTTTAGACGGTGAACACGGGAACCTATATCGGGTCACGTGAAATGTTCCACGATACAGCGTGAACACGTGAATTTTGTGTTCCAGAACATGTTCTGGAACAATTTGTTCCCAAGTGAAAGTCGGCTGTAACGATCACAAATACTTTCTCTGCCAGTGTTTTACTTTACGTTGCAAACAAGTAGATAAATTAGGATAAATAATATACACGTATATCATGATATTTAATAAACAGAAATTATTTTTGAGACTTCTTTATCACGAAAATACTGAATTAGTAATTGAATTACATATCTAGCACTGGTAAAACTTGCGCCCGCTACAAAAACAGAGCCGTATCTTGTCTTTAACAAACTCCCATTGACATAAACCTGAAAACAACGGCGCAATATATGACATCATCGTCGCTGAATAGCGAAAATAAAAATAATAGGAAATATAAACACGTTGTACGAGACTTACTGTGAAATGTTTGTCTGGAATTTCGCTGCTTGTGAAAGGTGAGAAACGGTTCTCGTGGCGACATCTCAGACTCATATTTTTCTGTTTTCAATAATATGCATATGCGTTTTCATATGTAACTTTATATCTATCTTACATCCTGAATTTACGGTTTATGAAGTTATATATACTTACATCATTAACATTAAAAATTTAAAAGATTTTTCTTAAAATACCTTAGTACACTTCCATTGTGATCACTGTCAGCATTCGGTGGAAGGAATTATTTTATATAATATTAAAAATTTTAAAACCGTTTTTAATTAATTACACATTTATAATTTTAGGTCTGGACCACTACTAGCATTGTCAATTAATAAAATATAAAACTACACGGTGCTATTTATACAAAATTAAGTATATATAATAAATAAACCAAATTTTTTACTAATTCCATATTTATTATTTATGATCAGAACTGGTTTCGATCATGACGTGCATTTTTCGTGCAAGTCGTTGATCAGTTGAAAATTCTCGAAACTAGTCATGATCATTGTAACTAAATGTGGAATTATTACAAAAGAGTGTTTAATTTTTAATATAATGCCATTTCGAAGTACGATTAAGCATAACAAGGTATTGCAAACATTTTCTAGAGAAATATGAAAGAATATATACAAATTATAAATCAATGACACTTAACTATCTCTGATCATTTTTGGGACTTCTTCTTATAAATAAATACTTCTTATCTTTGCAATTAAAATAAAACTAGATTAAAATTCAGTAATAAAGGTCAAAAATCGTTATAATGAGTTCAAACGTAATATTTGAAAAGTTATCATCACTGTTAGCTTATGAGAAACTTAACATATTTTATATTACCATTTTTTTGTGTGATATCAAAATAAGTGTTTCTTAGCAGCTGTCGAGTAAAGTGGGAATGAAGATTTTTCCCTAACTCCAGCCACCGACGGGTACTTGAAATGTTTTAACGAAAAGCCATATATATGTTTTCTTAAAATCAAAAGAAAAAATAATCATTAATAAATATGTGTTGATTTTGATACATAAACGTAGGGTAATGAAACGAATTAAATTACATTAATTGAATTAAATTACAAAGACAAAGTAACAACTAATTTTGGCTCATTCAATAAATTTTCAATATCTAATATCAGATTAAAATTAGTTATTAACTGTTCCAACAAGGCAAGTGGAACGACTTTTTAAGCCACTATTAATTCATTTAATGTTTTTCGGAACACTCCATTTGCCTGACATTGAAAGTGGATATAATTTTAAGCTAAAAAACATTGTGTTATCAATTATTTTCAAATCAGAAATTCTCATTTGAAATAATTGTTTTTCAATTTACATTGTCAATGCATCGGATAGTGGTTTTGAAAATTTCAAGGTGTTCATTGAAATTTAATTATACTTTCTAGGCTTAGTCGATGGCTTTTACTACACAATGATTAAAAGAATCGTCATATTTTTCTTAAATAAGTAAATGGTAAGTTTGAATACATTGATGCAGACATTATTAGTGTTTGATTGATTTTTCGGTCCATTTTCGGTTAAATATTTAAAGACACGAATGTCTAAGTGAATTTTTGTGAAAGGAAATACCTCGCTGTTTTCCTTAAAAGGTAAAATTATATTTATGTTGTAAAAAACTGATTTTATGTTTTAAATTAACCGTAATGAAAAAACGAAAAATACAGAAAACTAATTATACGGAAAATCTTCAAATAATAACAATTTTGTTTTTTCAAAAAACTTATTTATTTATTTAATTAATTTTATCACAAAATGAACGTTACCTATATGCAGTTTGGCACTTCTGTTTTTAAAAAAACTCTCAAACTCATCTAATCTACTTTTATAAGTCAACTCTTTTTGCAATGTCAACTCGCTTTTATCCCGGATTTTTTTCAACGTCTTGAATTATTTTCAATTTCTCAACTACAGCTCTAATTTTTTCACGGAGGTCGTTTTATTTGTGAGTTAGAATATTTCGTGAAACTATAAATATTCAACAAAAACGGTTAATTGGATAATATCTGTGACGGGACAATAATCTTTAGATGACAGATCGAGATTATCGGTAAATAGGGGAACGATTAATGTGGGGTTATTTTTAATTGTTCGTAAAGGTGTTGGGCCAGGACTGTAAAAAATAAACGATCCATGCGGGAAAACTAAAAATGCGACAACGGTAGATCGTGGTTCTACTGAATATTGAATTTAAACAACAACAAAAGCCGTATTCTTTACGGGGAGTTCTTACATTAATCTTATATTTAAATAAAAACTATTGTTTACGATATATACTATAATAATTTGATAGAATATATGTGACGTTGTCTAAGAATATGTACCTTGTACACTTCTCAAATTAGTTTACCTCAATTATAGCACGTTGGCTACCAATCTTCCTTTATGGCCCCATGAAAATCTCTTGTGAAGATGGTTTTACATAGTTAATACATTGTAGTGTGATAGGTTACATCCTAACCCGTGAATACAGATTATTCCTGACTTAATGTTATACCATTTAAAAAACCAAGTTCTGGGAAAGGTAGCTGGCATTTTTTCTTTATAATCGAGGGGTGAAGAATCAATATAACAGTGGTGTACATCCAAAAAGTTTTATGATGAAAAAGATAAAATCGATAAAAAATATTTTTGAGAATAATAATTTTTTTTTTTTTGAATGGCCGGATCGACCAATAAGAAAATCAATAAAAAAGAAGAAAAAGAATAAATATAAATGATTACACTTTTAAAGCAAAAATAATATGATTAATATTTTAAAAGGCGGTGATAATGTGTAGCATCTACATACATGTTTTATACATATGTGTGTTATACACACTCTACATAAAACAAATAAAATATTAACATTTATTCATTATTAAGGTAATATAAAAACAGGCAAAATTTTCCAAACTACTGTATCTGTTGAAATAAATAAAAATATGTGTACAATTAAATTGATTTTTAATAATGAAAATTGCTTATTCACTTGTGTCAAGATCTGATAAACCCTATTGGAACTGTTGTTTGAGATCAACCACAAATTTTGATGGAGATAGAGAATTCATTTATTTTACATTTTTTTAACAGCGTGGGAAATGCACAAAAAAGCTAGTCATGATTTTTAACTCAATCAACAGTGCATTGGATGCAGATTTGGGCTGCAGATCGTAGTATGTTGACTTCTGTGAGCATTGTCAACTGATGAGAAATATAATTTTACAGTGCTATTTATACAAAAAAAAAATGATTTGTCATGATTTGTAACTCAGTCAACAGTGCATTGGATGCAGATTTGGGCTGCAGATCGTAGTATGTTGACTTCTGTGAGCATTGTCAACTGATAAGAAATAAAATTTAACAGTGCTATTTATACAAAAAAAATAGAATGAAAAGGTGTAATAAAATAAAAAAAAAATCATACCTTTTCATTTTATTTATTTTTTGTATAAATAGCACTGTTAAATTTTATTCCTTATCAGTTGACAATGCTCGCAATGAGCGAAACCGATCCTGATCTTCATAAATAAAAGTGGAAATAAGTACAAATGAATATTTTGTTTTTTCTTAATATAATGCCTTTCCACCATTGACAGTGAGTAATTATGAACAACAATTGGGTGATTATTTAATGTTTGTAACATAGGATTCTTCAATTTTGATATTGTAAAAAAACCAGCTCTCGGCCGCCATTACTTTTTGGATAAGGATCTCCCGATTGACATAATGTACAATGTGAATAGTGAAGTAACGGCACGCTGGCATAATTCATGTGAACGCTATGTCAGCGAGCTTTCAGCAGAGACTTGAGAAACAAAGAATTTGAATATATGTAATCGTTTGAGTAGTGGACATGAAAAAATATAAAATTGACAGAAACGTTTTATCAAATAGTTTAAAATTCGGAATTTACACAGCGTTACTGTCAGCGTTGTCTCACGAGAATATCTTTTGAAAACGATTCGCTTCCAGAGTCTCTCTGCTCGTTAGACGTTATTGTATGTCTTAATAATACGTTTGTGATATAATAAAACAGACTACGCAAACACCATTACGATTTGTGTGAAACATGAGTAATCAACTTTATTTGTGATTGATTACTGCTTGTATATTATTTAAATAATTTCTCTCAATTCATTCGCCGCCAACTGAAGTTATTATTGTCTATTCAAAAAACATTCAGAATTAATACCGAGACGGTCGTGATTATCTTTTATAAATAAAGATGAGCGTAATAGCTGTGACACAGCATCATTATTTGTTTCCTTTATAATCTTACAATAATTTTGTCTGACTTAATTATAAACACCATAATAAATCATAAAGGCTTTGATTTAACAATCAATTTATTCTAGTAACTCAGAATACTTGTATTATTTATGTATTTTCTCTATAATATGTGTTAGAATTTTTATTTTCGTCGTTTTAAAAGGCACTAATGTTATTTCAGAGATAAGGGAGCGTACAAGACAGTGTCCCGTCACGTCAGTGGTTATGGAGAGACGTTGGAACTGGCTGGGTCACGTGCTGCGGATGCCTCCGGAAAGCCTCAATCCTGCCTGCCTTTTCTTTCGAACGGTGGGATTCTGGCGTCCCGGACGTCCGTCGGGTACTATCCATAGGATGTACTCGGTGGAACTGAGGGATGCTGGCATGTCATGGGAGGAAGCAAAGCAATTGGCGGGAGACGGGGAAACATGGAGGTGCCGCGTGGCGGCCATATGCTCCACATAGGGAGCGAACATGGCCAAAGAAGAAGAAGAAGAATGTTATTTATTTATTTTTGCCGATGTTAATAGGCGCTTTAATTCGCTGAGCACGAATAAATTTTCGGTATTATTTTAGGGAACAAATTAAATGGTCAAAATTTAAATCAATTTTTGGTCAGAATAAAAATTTGAACGATCAGAATAAAAATATTATACGGTCAGAATATTTTATAACCATTTTGGTTTAGTAAGGTTAGGTTAGTTTTTTGTATCCCAATTAAATTTTGATTATTTATTCTGACCAATATATTATGACCATTTAGTATAAATTCTGACCAATGTAATATAAATTCTGACAGGAAAAATACAAGCCAATTTTGGTGTGGAAAACGTATTGTATGTCCACTCCCAATGTGGAGCACAGAAGACCTTCCACGAGAACTGATTTTAATTCAGATTTTCAACCTTTCTATTTTCAATCTAAGAATAAGTTATCAATTATTAGATGAATGCTTTTATAATACAAATCATCTTCATCATCTTCAAAAATGTTTCAATTATTCGTATATTTTTTTATTCTGATAAGGGATCCGTGGTTTTTGTGTGATTTTGGCAAGAAGACTAATTAAACAAAAAAAAACGTTACGATTCACTGAAGTCATACAAAATAATAGTTAGATTTCGTTTCCCTGTGTACGAAGTTGGTAGTGCGAAATGTCATGGCTGAGTTCGATCCCATAAAGTTGGCCTCTGAGCCACGGCCGCCAAATGAGAAAACTTAACAGTCAGTTTGAAATTTAGAACCCGTAAATGTTTGTGCCGCCGACGCTGAGATTTATTAAATTAGAACTTACACTTACCTTCCTTAAAGTCGTGCCTTATTGAAAATTGAGAACGAGGTGAATTGCACATGGCCCATAAAATGGCGCGCCGTTATGTCGGAAACTTTGCGCGCGTGTAAAGTAAATTAACATTAGTTTTTTAGATATTGAATGAATAACGATTTACTGATGAATTAAATTGCTAGAAACTTTACAGCGGCCTTAACCTTTTCTTAACTGTGATGTTTAAATAGTACACATACCTTCTAATCATTTACATTTACCTGTATATATAATAAAAATTAAAATTTAACCATGTCCGCTCCCAATGTGGAGCATATGGACTCCTAATGGAGTTTATCTCAACAGATGTGTTTCTACGAGAACTGCTTGTTACTCAGTTACTCAACCTCTATTTTTCCAAAGAAAGTAGGAATAGAAAGATAGGGCTAGGACAGGACTAGTGGTTAGCTAATCGCTCTCGATACGCCCCGTTCATAAGATAGGATGGGTGGGAGGGTTGAATTCAAGACATCACATAAATCCATGCCTTCGAACAGAAATTCATAAACCGATTGAAAAATCAATTTATAAAACTGTCCGTACCGGGATTCGAACCCGGGACCTCCGTAACCGAAGCCAACGACGTTGGACTCTCGACCACACATAATAAATACTCGGCCTAAAATTCAAATAGTCCTCCTTTATACATTTACGCATTGAGTAATTGCAATAATAGAAATATTGTGGTAGTGTTATATAATTGTCATGATTCACTACCGTTAGCCTGATGTGTAACGAATACACAGCCCAGGAGAGCGTGCTTTTTTGCATAGTAAGGAAAGGGTTAAAATCAATTGGAGTTCTCACTGAATAAAAGTTTTTTTTTTCATCTCGAGGCTTAATAAATGCCAGTAATTTATTTATATATACACTATGCTTTATCATTTATTTTATTATTTATTTATTAGAATCAATTTTTGGCGTTTAGATACCATACAAATCAACGCGGTTCTCATTTTACAAGGTTTCGCTTAGAAAGTCTCAGCGTTTTTCATGCACCAAGACACGACACATAAAATTGTCATGTCTCGGAAAATTCTCGCGTCCAGACACCGTACTAATTTTTATGAAAAAATATTTAAAAAAAGAATGCATGAACATTGTTTGTAACTTAAAGCTCATTTAAACTTATTTAAGTTAAGTTAATTAATGCAAAAGGTGACATCATTCCAAAGATTTGTTTTATTTGTCGATGAAAGCTTTTTCATCACATAAACATTGTGTCATTAATTTTATAGTTATTATTGCAAATAAGCAGCAGATTTCTTAGTTTTTTATTGTCTTCTGTCTAGTGTACAAAGGTTCTCAAGGTATCGTGGTTCACAAAATATATTTGTATTGAATGAAGAAAATCTTCGCTGTACAAATATTTTCTTCAAAGTCAAGGGTTGTTATTTTTTTCAAATGTCCTAGGAACGAAAACTGGCAAAGAACGTTTATTTTTTGGGAATTTTTCGAAATAACATTATTTGCCACACGAAAAAGTTTGAAAACAATAAGTGTTAAGCTCACATACACAAATTTTGAACCTTTACGTTTGTAACTACAACGACAATAATGTAATGGGGAATAATTATTTTTCCATAATATAATAATACAATATGATTTATTTTATTGTAGATCTGTAACGCAGCACATACATACCCACACACACTTAGTGTATGCGTGTTGACCAAATACTGAAGATTATTAAGAAGTGAACTAATGTCAAAAACAATCAGATGATTTGATAGCTTTCGTCACAATTGCTTACAGTCGTAACATTATATTTATAAAACCAAATGTTTATGTGATGAAACATGTAAGTCATATAAAAGTACAAATAATAAATAGTTTTTACTTGCAGTCACTTCAAATATACGTCATAACGCAATTTCTTGGAAAATTATTGTTTTGAAAAGACAATTTTTCACAGACTCACAAATTTTAATTTGTTGCTTGAAAACTGCAAGCACACGTGACAACTTTTGAAATGCAATACTATCTGGGGGAAGCTGCATCCCCTTCTCGGAGGAATTCAAAAGTTTTTCCTGAAGCGATGCCCGTCACAAATTTCATCAAAAATGAAATAGCAGACTCTAAGTTTTCCACTAAAACAAACTTCAGCGGGAAATATTACGAAAACTGTCAGACTCTTTACTCTGTGATGGTGGAATAATAAAAACATGTTTCTTAATAAACAGTGACGTGAATGCAATGTTAGCCAGAAAGGAGATCCTTTTTCTTCATTGAAGTTTTTTTTTTTAATAATCAATTATAAATCTTTTGTGTATCAGATTTTACCGTCAAGTTGTCCGCTCTTATTGTTATATTGATTTTTAAAACAAATAGATACAATCGCTCAAATTTTGTGCACTCCGTTTAGTCACTAACGAATTGAGTTGTGCTTTACGGCATCTTCAGGCGTTCAACTTGAACCGATGTAAATAGTTGGTTGCATCGTTTATATATCAGGGCTGTGGAGTCTGGTAAAAAAATGACTACACAACAGATCTTTCATGTACATAGTCATCATTTCACCAATGAATATGATGTATAGACTAATAATCTTTCCTCATGTAATCTATCAAATTTCCTAGTACATGTATCTTACCTGAATATCAGGCAATGACTCTATCTATGAATTGAATTTGACGAAAACAGTTGCTTGGCTTACTAGGTATGAATCGGTTGGTTGTTGAAATAACGAAACAACGCATAACAATATCGTCCACGTGTAAATGTGTAAACCGCTTTCCGTTTGACAGCTCATTGGCAATAGCAGTTGGGTTATGTTGGTTGGTATCACGATGATTTTAGTCAGCCTAACATGCAGTGACAACACTATGAACTCTTCGCTTTAATACAAATCATCAAATAAATTTAAAATCTTTTATTTTAATGACGTTAAATTGATTGGGAAGTCTTCGCATGAACAGATACAGTTTCTGCAAGTTTTTTTTTGCTACATATGATTATCGTTTAAAGGTAATGTATTCTGAATAAAAATGTATTTTTTTTTTAATATCGTATTATTTTAAAAAAATATCTACTATGATCGATGAAACACTTATAATTATTTAATTTAAGTTAACTTAATTTACACATAAGCAAACGATATAACAATGGGGAATTATAAAGATTAACTTGCTCGAACAAAACTGGCAAACTACTTAAATATGCCAATTTCAAACGAACTTGAACGCCTCAAGAGGCCGAAAGATGAAACCTACGGCGTAAGTGATGAAAATTTTAAGACTGTACAAAATTTGCACGATTTAAATTTAATATTAAACACTTTTATTCAGGATCTTCAAATATGTTGCTACTGAATAACCAATTGTTAATATTGAAGAACTTTTTTCTCTTAATTTAAACATATATATTTGTATGTATATTAATTTATACAACTTTCAGCGCATATGTATTTTTTGCAAATACTAAATGTAATGAATCTAAGTTATTACCAAAGCAGGTTTTAATTTTTAATGGAGCATTCCTTCAAAAACTGATTCTTTTTCTGTATAATAAAATTGATTTATGAAATACCGTTTTCAATTCTACTCGAAATCAAATTCTACGTAGTAATTTAAGATATCATTTTAAAATGTTTTTTATATGTTTTATGTTATTATTTGCTTGTTCCGATAGTATCAAATTTTTTCGCTAGGTGTCACATTTTCAGATACTAAGTACTTGTTACTTTTTGAGATAATAATATAAACATTAAATTACCGTTGTCAAAATTTTTATATTCCATTCGTTTTCGACTTCTCGCCTTTTTTTTATCTCAATTTCAATTATCAGCGCGCACAGGCAGTGAAATATTTTTCACTGCAATAAAAAATACCGATTTTATGGCGAAGGTCTGTTCCGAGATCGAATTCATAATTAACACTCTAAAATTCATTTTTTCACTTTTTCCGGAACATTTATAAAAGTTAAACACTTTTCAGCGTCTCGCTCAGTTGGCTACTAAATCCGAATATCAATATAAATTGCACGAAAGTTGAATAAAACTTTCTCGAGGGATTCTCAATACACTGTTTTTTCTATTTTTTAAATAACTTTTTTTTTTATTTATGGACGTTAACTTTTGCTTCAGCTCACATTCTTTATTAGAGCTTATTTTGAAAAGGGTTTTTTTATGTGCTAAATAAAGACATTTGCGTTAATTATACATCGACCGATTTCAATTGAACGTTGACTTTTTATATTTAAGTATGTGAATTTCTATTAATTTAATATTTCAATAAATTGTTATAATTTATCGACTCTGTAACCTAGTTGTCGTTCTGTTTAGTTATAGAATCACAGATTCGACCAAAGCATAGATTTATATTTCACATATAAAACAATTCAAAAAAATACATTTAGAGTTCATAATGCAAAAAATATCATAACATACTTTGTCAAAGACTTTCGCAATGAATAAGTGTACGTAAAAAGAGTTTCTAGTGAAACTGCTAGTTTCCAATACAATTATTTGAAAAGGGGATGTATAATAACAATGTACCCTTTTCAGATACACGTGTTCAAAATAAGAAAACATATTTATTCATACCAAAGGTAATACGATAATATCGCGTGCAAATAAAATCGTGAATTTCATAAAATAATCATGTTTAGTTTAGACGGTATGAATCTTTAAATGTCATTTTTTGACGTGTCATACTTTAATACTAGAACGAGGCGTATAGAAAGTGATTAGCCAAATAACTACGTTCTGAACCCATCTTCTTACTCTGACCTTCTCTGAATAACAAAATAAACAAACTGATTATAGAGTTCAAATTTAGTATATTTCCACATGTTTTGTCACTAAGCGACCCGGGTTTCGCCTCTAAACATCTTCAGGTATTCAAGTCCACGAATGAATTTGAAATGACGGTTGATCAATAGTTATATTATGTATATATAAGAATAATATTTAATTGTACAAAGTTCGAAGCTTTTGATGGCAATCTGGATATTTTTTTTATAATGGTTTGATTTTAATTTTATTTGGTCAATTGGTAAAGTGGTCAGTAAATTTTATCATTTTATAACACGCACCAAGTGCCAGCTTAAGTTCACTCGTCCATTTAAATGCCAGAAGATTACGAATGACAAAACCCGGGTTGTTAGTGACAAAACGCACATAAATATACAAATTTTGAAAGATTCAAATTAAATATTGAAATTCCATTAAGCACTTCAAGTCGAAATCCAAAATTATAGAAATATAATCGTTGTCTATTCAATTATTATCCAACAGAGTCCATACAAATATCAGCAGTCTTGGACACGTCTGAAATGTTTTTTCATCGATAATTTCAAATAGTAATTTGAAATTGATACAGTTTTGCGTTTCAATGAATCCCATTTAATTTGTCGTCAAAAGAAAAAAGATAGTTGACAGAGAATGCAATAATATGATCAACGGAAGAGTCATTTTTCTAACGAAATGTAATTAAAATACAACAGAAGCATAAATGAATAAAAAAAATATGTTTAAGTGATCGAAAAAAGTCTTTCGCTGTTAGCTATATTGCAGCCAGGTTATTCAAAATGAGCATTTTTTCTGAAATTTTGTATTTCAGACCTAAGCACAAAATGTCGAATTATAAAAATTTTGTCAACACTTGTGTGATAGTAATAAAACAAAATCATCGCGTGCAGGAAAGGCATTACATCGAAAAGTTAATAGTCCATAAATACCCATTTTGATACATGAAATCTGGAAATGAGCCGTTTACTTGTATTTATATTGTAATTCCGATAGCAGATTTCTGATAACTGAATTATACATGTAAATTACTTATTTTACATTATGCTAAGTTATGGTGTTTGACATTTTGGAACCACTGGAAAAATGTTCTCAATTTTTTAATATAGCAGCATTTTTCAAAACGTTTTTTTCCGTAATTTATACAAACATAAAAGCACGTAATGTCTTCGGCAGTTGCAATATTTTCAGTTTATAAGCGTGCATATTTATGAGTTCGAAATTGACAAAAAAATGCTCACATCGTAGAAAAATTTCAAGTCTAGAATATTTGTATTTGATTATAATCTTTCAACGACACCCCAACCCAGCGAACAAAGCAGCAAGTAACTCATTTATGGTTGTTTCAGTAAACAAAATAATCGGAAGTACATTTTTTTTCCCTTAAAACTAAAAAGCTTACTACAACATATTCGACTGCTCTTTGCAAAAATTAAGTTATCAAATCTGCCAATAATTTAAATATTTGTTTTTATATTGTTGTCGTTGAATTAATTAATAACGTTAATTAATGCCTTTTTGGCTATATTCGATTATAGAGAGCTTGATGCGTCATGTGGTCTCCACATCGAAGGATCAAATGCTTTCAGTAAATCATTGATACTTTTGAGTAGGCTGAGAGACTTTATTTTCAGAGAATGATCAAAAAGTGGGACTGGTCAAGATTAGGGCATCCAATCCCGGCATTCGGGATCCCGTTCAATTTTCTGATCCCGAAATCCCGGGATTGACATGGTCGCGATCCCGGGATTTCGGGATTGAGAAATTTTGATTAAATCTCGAAAATTGAGATAAAATTGGCAAATTGTCGATTCCTATTTTCCCGGTGAGCTAAAAAAAAAAACGAGGTTTCGTGAGAATTCGGGGAAAAGTATACCAAATCGAGGATTTCGAATTCCTCGGTGAGCTAAAAAAAAAAAAAACGAGGCTTCGTGAGAAGCCTAGGAAAAAGTATACCAAATCGGAGATTTCAAATTCCTCGGTAAATTTATCTCAATCCCGGGATTGAAAATTTATCAATCCCGAAATCCCGGGATTGGATACCCTAGTCAAGATCAATATAACAAATTTATTGGTGAAAAGACATTTTCTTTAAGAAAAAAGTATAAAATCTATTTTGTAACCGTATTTTATTGCCGATTGCGTGGTAGAGTGATAATTTTGTTGACTTCAATTACGGAGGTCACGGATTCGAATACCACTACGTAACAGTTTTTATAAATCGACTTTCAATTGATTTATGGACTTCTCTCTAAAAGCATGAATGTAATCTTGAATTACCTCCCACCCGTCCTATCCTAAAAACAAGCGTAGCGAGAGCGATTAGCTTACCAATAGTCATATCCTTATATTCCTACTTTCTTTGAGAAAAGAGAGGTTGAATAACTGAGTAACAAACAGTTCTCGTAAAAACATATATATTAAGATAATCTCCATTAAGAGGCCATAATCACCACAGTAGGAACGGACATAGGTAAAAAAAATGTATCATCAGCACTGGATTCATTCAACTGAATCAGTTCATTATCTAATATTAAACATCAAATAATATCTTCTCTTAGTAAGCGATACGTATTTTGATCATTAAACAAAATTGTATAGTAAGTATTCTAGTTTAAAATCTGTGTTCCACGCTTTGGTTTTGAGATTTCAATTTGGGACGCTGTTTCTCTTTTTCTGTATTTTTTTCTTTCAATTTGAGTGACTTAATAACTAGCAATTTTTGTAAAACAACCTATTTTGATATCATTCATCAGAAAAAAAATATGCTGCATGCTGGTATTCTATATGCTAATGCATAATATAAATAGTAAAATCGATCATGTAAGAACACTTTAAAATATGAACACTAACCACGTGTACTTTTAATTTTTAGTACAGCATTAGTCAAACGGTTGTTTAATTTTGTGTGCAATATGTTCAGAAAACAAATGAGAATTGGAGACATGCGGGACGGCTAGGTGGAAAGAACACAGAATAGAGTCGTGAAACCTTATAAAAGACATCATATTTCTTGTGCAGTGTGCGTAAAATGGCGGATTTTCTCATACAACTTCCAGGTAGCAGTCGAGTCAACTATGAAAGCATTTCTCAACTAGACACTCAGTGACTCTCTACACATAGTCATCAAAAGGGTTCAAGTAAAAGTTATTATTTAACTGTTTTTATCTGGTCAGTAAATCAACTTTTGAGCAGTACTTAATATAACATATTCGGTATTTATTAATATTAAATGGTCAGTATTTATAAAGTATTGCAAGTATTTTTATAATTGATCTGTATTTTAAACTCAAAGCGAGTTTTATGTTGACAGCAGAACTAGGGCATCCAATCCCGGACCCTTTTTGTGATTCGGGGATTTCGGAATTCACAATTTTTTAGATCCCGAAATTGATCATTCACCATAAATTCTTTGAGAAATTCGGGATGTGGATTTTGGAATCCCGGATCCACTGGGAAAAAAGTCAGAAACCGACTATAAAATAATGAAGTTTTGTAAGTCTTTACCACAGGATTGCTTTACAACATATTTTTCAACAAACGTCTTTGCATTATTTCATATTATATTAAGAAATAACAAAATATATACTTCGCCAAAATAGATTTTTGAATATTGTTCTTCAACGAATTTGTACTGTAAGTATATTTTGATTAGTATTGATTTATTTCTTTGTTAAATTTAAAAAAAACATGTTAAGATTTATCAACATCAAAAACAAAGCATTAACAATCCAGTATAATAATTTACAAAAATAGTTATGACCACCTATAAAAGGTCTAAATTTTATAAGATGTTGATGACCGAAATTATTGTTTGGTCTAATGCCCAGTATTTATTCAAACTCTGAGTATGACGCAACGAAAATCAGTCAACTTCTGCATGTTAAACATTAATTAATTGTATACTATTTGATAAAGTTAAATAAAAGTTTAAGACGTTTCGACACATATTTATTTCATTTTTTACTATCTAGCCCGAGCATTTTCGGCTGATATAAAACATAGTTTTGGATAAAGTCATGAAGTGCGAAAATTAATTTAAGTAAATAATTTATTTTTATCCTAACGAACCAAAAATACAGTTCTTAAAAAAAGTTTTTTTAATTTTTGCATGAGGTTTCATAGTAATATAGATAAAATATATTTCAATAAATTTTGCGATGCTGAATAAAACATTAATAATTTCTCTCATTCGTCTTTCTTAAACTTCCATCTCATATTCATGAGATGTGAAACATTCAATAAAAAACACATCTCGTTTGTAGATTTTTTAAAAATAAATTTAAAAAACTTCCAGTAATTTTTCATCGTGCATTTTATTGATTAATATGCAAAGATTTCTTTCCGTTTACTTACTTGCAAAAGTTTTTACGGTGTTGTATGAAGCAGTAAAAATTGAATACATATTTTTCTGTTTCAAACGTTTTTTTGTTTGTGTTGTATTTTTTTATGTATGCCACTGTGAGTTTAATATTCTGCTGCAGAATTAAATATTGTTGATAAATAAATTCACTTGTAATTAACGAATGAATAGTGCTTAGTCTAGCTTGAAAGCTTTTTTGTATGATTTTTTACTCATGCACAAATACAATAGACAATTATTTGCTATACATTCAATACATATTTAGAAATTCATTAGTGCAATATATTAGTCTAAATAAAATAATTAACAGCCTTATGGGATATTTTGATAAAAATAAGTTTTTTACAGCATTACATTCAATATTTTTTTTCATTCTTCAAAAGATTTAATGCTATCTATATATATGTTATGTACAAGCGTTATTTTATTTCTCATAACGCACATATTTTTTTTATGTACGCTTCCAACGTGTAGCACATGTCCTCCTATCTGAGATGTCTCAATATGAGTTATTTTACGAGAACTGCTTGTTATTCTCATGATTAACCATAAATTTTAATTTATGGTTAATCATGATTATTTTTTTTACTATTCTATTATTTCATACTTACATTAGCTTTGATTTTATTATATAATAATTTATGCTTTGCAGTAGTGTCGTAATATTTGTTAATTTGCTTGAAGATTAATATATAATATAACGAGTAAACATGCACAATTTCGTAAATAGTATACAATGCTAAACTTTTCTCTAGCCCACCCAAGATTTTATGTCACGAACCGCCACTGCTAAATACCCATTCGTGTGTTAGGTGGAATTGTTATTTTTGTAAAGACATAGAAAAATGTTTTGTTTGTTTTGATACTGTAAAAATACGTATTGTGGTGGTTACTTATTTAAGTCAGTGCAATATTTATGCTGAAGGTCAAAATAAAGTTTTGCATTCCTACTGAATCACTTTAAATTACTTCTACTATCTTTTATCTATGAACTAGAAGTTTTAACAACAGTCAGGTATTGGAATATCATTGGAGTGTAAAGGTCGTACAATAAAGGCGGATCTCTGTGGTACACATGCTGATGGCACGAGCGTCGTCGATTTTACGCCATTGAATTTCACAGAGAAAGTTCTTTTTAAAATGAATGAGTTTTTTATAAGTACAAGCATCGGTTTTTCGAGGCTGACCTCGGAAAGCTTTACTATCATTTTTTCGTACCAAGCCTTGTCAAAGGCTTTGGCTATGTCTAGGTACAGTCCGGTAGTGAAACATCAGTGGTTATACCCTTTCGTGGTGAATTCCAATAACCTGAGTATGATTGGTGACAATGTTCAAAGCCTTCAAATATACTTAAACAAGTAAAACTACAGTAGGTAAGTCCTTTTGAAATATTAGCATTCAACCAATGGATATGATAATCCATTCATTTTATCTGGTTGCAATATTCGTTTTTTTTCGAAGATTTATTCCGAGCACATGACAAGAATTAAATATTTATTACCAATAAATAATAATTAGTAAAAACACAATATTCCTTTGTACTTCATTCCACTTTATTTAATATGTCAGGACTGGTTTCGCTCATCGCGAGCATTGTCAACTAATCATTGACATTGTCATCAGTGATCTAAAAGTGAATAAATAATATTAATAAGTGAAAATAAACTTATTTCTTTTTTTTCAAACTATATAAAAAAAATATATTTAGGGAAAGAAGTTAGTAAAAAATGGAAAAGAAATCATTTTTCAATAAAATAAGAAAAATAATATTATTTTATTCTAAGCAAAGAGACGATTTGCAACTAATGCGTCTGTGTCAGTATTGTTTTCGACTCAGCTCTAGCTGCGTGACTTATAATTGGGTAATCGTCAAGTTTCATTGAAGAATTCACAGATCAATTGCAATTCATCCCTGAACATTAAATTAGAAGCCAAAAAACAAATCTCATTTCCGTGCACGTCCGATCGATTTCAATTCGGTTCTTCGTTTGGTCCTCTTCCTGATTTGGTTTCCTCTCAGGAATAAACAAAAATATTATCTTTTCTTTTACTGTCTTCAGAGCAGATCACAATGTTAAAAATATACAGTCAAATTTGCCAATATTTGACAGCAAAAATTTGCTAGCCTGAAATTTCTATTGGAAATAGTGCACATTGCCATAACATGGAAAAAGTGCGTTTTGCAAGAAAAATATGATTTTCATGTTGAAAAAGACGGTTTTTTAAACATTTTATCGTAAAACTAATAATAATAATCGATTCAATAGGCTTTTATTGCCCTATTTGCATACCTAACTCAATATCGCTCATTTTGAAAATAGTACGTTTTGCATTATAGCCTCACAATTATGAATAGCCCAGGTAAATGGGCTCGAACTCGGGGCTGAAAAAACCTTTAATGCCGTAATTTCATTCAGAAGATAAAGACATACCGTTGAAGTAATTCGATGCAGTTGCAAATATTAAATATTGTAATAAATTAGAACGGTGTTGAAATGTGAATTTAAATGTATTGTCTCTATCTAAGATTTTACAAAAGTGTGAAAATATGTTGTTTTAAATCATTACAAAATGTATATCAGTGAACAGCGACGAAGATTTTTTATAGTTTCAAGTAGATTCTTATGAGTCAATGCAAAATATATTTATAAATCTACTCTTAATCAAAACACCTAAAAAATTAATTGACTAATAGATTTATCAAGACTCAGTGCACAAAAACAGCATAAAAGGAATCAAATCAGGTGTGTTTATTTTTATCAGGCAGTGTACGCATTAATACTATAATAATCTTTGTTATCATTTTGAGTATTGAGCAGACATAATTGTACAGTCATTTCTGATTATATAAAAGATTATACTCACAAGAACATCAGTATCACTCAAGTGTTCTGGATATATCAGTGGAGCAAAAATAGAGTATTTCGTTTTCATTTGAAGATACATAATAATGTAAGTACTATCTTTTATTGAATTATATTATGGAGACCTTTAAGAATGTTTTTTTTTCCGCATGCTGTTTGTAAAAACTTATTAATAAATAAATAAATAAATATAACAGATACAATATTTTAAAAAGCAATGTATTGTATTTACCTGCCCTAACCGACGGTGACCATCGAAGGACTATCGAACAAGATCGTTACATCCTGGTCAAATATTAAGAGATACCATAATTTTTGGGTTTTTACGTCCCAACCTCATTGTGCATCTACAAAAACATACGCAAAAATTCTACCAACATATTGCAAGTTGACTAGGCAAAAAATACATGAACTTAGACTGGAAATTATTTTGTGTAAAAATATTGCAAGCTACCAATACAAATTGGAGTTTGCGTTTCTTCAAGGTCCACTTTATAACATATTGTCATTGTAGATTCTCCGATAGGTTGTATGTCATAAAACCTAAATTTTTCAAGTTTTTTTTTAATTTTATGTATTATTAAACATGCAGTGTTGAGATTTCAAATACTTATTACTTATTACTACAAAAAATACTTATTATCTAGTTGCTCAACCATTTTTTTCGGTATCATTATGTATAAAAAATGGGTATATGAGTTGTAGTAGTAGACACAGCAACTGAAGAGGACGTAATATAAAAATAGACGAGGAATAATAATAATTATGATAACAGCAATGAATGCTAAAAGATGCTATTATTTATACATATTACAATTATTTATTATATTACAAAGCTTTACCTTCAGTATTGAATATCATCAGAACAGTTCTGAAATTTATGACTTTGGATATCACTTATGGAACATACAGCATGTATGGAGTGACCAGAAATTCTGATTTTTCCCCGAAATCCCCGAAAGAGATTTTAGGGAGTGTTGTATTTCCCGATTTTCAAATACTCATCTTTATTTTTTATCATTTATAAATAGTTCATTGCAAAAATGATATTTTTAGCCAATAATAGGTTAATGGAAAAGCAATTGTCTTGCTTAGTAACTATAAAATGATTTTAAAATGGAAAGACATGAAGGGATCTTAAAAAAAATATTTTTCCATTGATGTATAAGAAAAGGTTATAAAACATGCAATTAAAAGAGTGCATTTAGTGCTTTAGTGCAAAGAGTGCTTATCGATCACTGTTGAAAATATCTAATTTACATTACAGAATATGGTTATTGTCGACGTTCTTTTGGGTCTAGCAGCTATCTTCGTAATCTTTTGGGGCATAGGCACTTACCTTGCTGGTAAGTACATTTGCATCGATATGAAATAAAGGTGAACGGATTCTACCGAACATTACTTTTCCGAACACGAACACTTCGAACAGGAGTAGCCCGAACACGAACTCTCCGGCCAAGAATACCCCGAACACCGATTCTTTCGGACTCGGAATCTTCCGCACACAGAACCTTCCGGATATAGAATACTTCGCACACCGAATACTCCGAACATTTAAATATTTTTAATAGAAAAATCATTGTTTTATTGTAATGTGGAATGTTTTATGGCAATTATGCCAAATATTTTTCAAAATGAAAACAAGAAACGTATTTAATTTTCATGTATATAAGCAGTTTATAATTTTATTCGTATTTTGGCTTATTAATTTTGAAAATTGTGTTGTATTATAATTGTGCTGATATTTTTGATTATATTAAATGGAAATACCATGCATATAAACATTTAAAATTGCAAATTGATTAACACAGTACTTTAAACATAATTTTATTATCTTATTGATACACATATTATACATATTTTACATTCACTTGACAAATGCAAAAATGTGTATATCAAATTTTAAACATATTATGTGTTTATAATTTTTTTATTGCAATGACTTTAATAAATAATTTTAGCAATTATTATTATTGAAAGAAATGAAAGTATAGTTGAAGTTATTCTTAGATCTGTTTATTACTCTGTTTTTTGATGATTAATATTATATTCCCCCCTCCCACCCATCCTATCTTATGAACGGGGCGTATCGAGAGCGATTAGGTTACCACTAGTCCTGTCCAAGCCCTATCCTTCTATCCCTACTCTCTTTGGAAAAAGAGAGATTGGACAACTGAGTAACAAGCAGTTCTCGTTTAAACACTTATGTTGAGATAAACTGATGGCCATAGACTAGTATACTTAGGACTGTGACTTTTTCTTTTAATTTGCAATACTTCTTTGTGAATTAATGTTATACAATGACAAATGTAGGTATTATAGCTTTAAGATAGATTTTTCGTGTTATTTTTTTTTAACTTTATAAAGCATCAAAAAAAATAGTTTAATGTAGTTTGGTGGTTTGGTATTCAATATAAGTTTTTATTTCAGAATTAAAGTCAATTAATGTTATTGTTGAGAGTTTTAATACATGCTTTGATGTTATAAAAACGTCATAATCTCATGAACAAAATTTTAACGTCCATTTATTGGTGTAAAAGCTCAATAATTTTACTAAAATACTTTAGTTCTTCTGATAAGATTGGATTTACTTTACTGAAAAATTCCATTTCTATGTGGATTTAGTGTTGGGATGATTATAAATATTTTTTAGATTTATGAATCAATAGAAGTCAGAGAGTAATGTTGTTTATTTAAGAGTACATATCAACACATTTATGTAGTAAACAAATCACGATACCATGAAAACAGTTTTATCAAAAAAATATAATATATTACTAAATAAGAAGGAAAAAAGACATTTTATTTATTAGCATTGTAGAAAATTAACAGGATTTTTCATTAAACTCAATATGTAACTACATATAGGTACATACAAACATAAATATACAAAAATGAGATTTTTTAGCTACATTATTTATTTAAATATGTTAGCAAGCGATCATTGTGTCAACTGTCTAAAAATGTCGACTCATGGTAGATCTAAAATCCAAATATGAATAGTTTACATAATATGTATTTATTTCAATATAATAAAAAAAACAAAATATACCTATACAATATACATGTTTACAAAGTATATATTTATTACAATACAATAAAAATATTTTACATAACAAATTTAATAAAGTATCTATCATTCAAGTTAACAGTCAAGGTATCAGATTTTCAAGCCACATAAAATCAAATCTAGAAAAGAGATCTTTAACATATTGACAATGTCGGGACTTGAACCCAGACCCACATGACCGCTAGAGTAAAACTCTTACTACTAAATTACAGAGACTGGCCATTCTATTTTATCGGTTTATTTATACACTAATATTTAAAAGTCTAAGCAAAACGTGTTGTTTATTTGCCAATCATATCTTAACTATTTTAGGGTTTTCGAAAACCCACGTGCAGGACGGTCTGTGAGAATAGCCAAAAAGCCAGAGGTAAAATTACAGTGAACGGATTCTACCGAACATTACTTTTCCGAACACGAACACTCCGAACAGGAATAGTCCGAACACGAACTCTCCGGCCAAGAATACCCCGAACACCGATTCTTTCGGACTCGGAATCTTCCGCACACAGAACCTTCCGGATATAGAATACTTCGCACACCGAATACTCCGAACATTTAAATATTTTTAATAGAAAAATCATTGCTTTATTGTAATGTGGAATGTTTTATGGCAATTATGCCAAATATTTTTCAAAATGAAAACAAGAAACGTATTTAATTTTCATGTATATAAGCAGTTTATAATTTTATTCGTATTTTGGCTTATTAATTTTGAAAATTGTGTTGTATTATAATTGTGCTGATATTTTTGATTATTTTGAAAGGAAATACCATGCATATAAACATTTAAAATTGCAAATTAATATACACAGTACTTTAAACATAATTTTATTATCTTATTGATACACATAATATACATACTAGCTGTAAGCCCGTTGATCTCAACGGGGGGATATTTGTAGCATTTTTAAGTATGTAGTCAGAAAATTACAAACCTATTTATTGAATAAGCCAGAAATTCTACAAATAAAATAAATATATCTCGTGCCATATATCGACAGCCCTGCCTTTAGTATTTAAATTGTAAATTATTGAATTTTTGGAATAATGTTCAAGTTTGCTAACAACAATTTTTTGTAGTAGCTAGAAATTTCGTAAATTATTAAATCTTTGGAATAATGTTCAAGTTTGCTAACAATCATTTTTCACAGTAGTAAAAATCAACCTCGGCGCATATATCGACAGCCCTGCCGTTTTTAAATTGTAAATTATTAAATTTTTGGAATAATGTTCAAGTTTGCTAACAATCGTTTTTCGTAGAAGAAGAAAAGGGTACCCGAGGACATCAGTACGGACACATTTGTGGTTTGTGATTTGTGAAAAGTGAAAAGTCAAAAGTGATTATTTTATCGACTATTAATATATAGATTTTATATTAAAATGAACTTCCACAAAGTTACCGACGAATCCATCTAAAGCATAAACAATTAGAGAAAAAATGATTGATATTATGCAATAAAAATGGTGGGTCAGTTCACTTTTCCCATCATCCTAACTTGGCTCACTTTGCCGTATTTTAATCTCGTTGACCCCAATCTATCAAACTATTTCGCTTACTTTATTTATATTAGTATTTGAGCATAAATTTACCTTGTCCAAAGCATAAACTCGTTTTCTCGTTATTTAAAACAAAAGATACAAAACTTTTAAAGTATCGGGATAAATTCTAAATACCCTCTGTTAAAACGTTAAATATTTCATAGCCGTCAGCATATATGACACACATGGAATATTTGCATTTAACTGTCGAAACTATATTATGTAAAATATACCACATTCATTGTTTGGCAGATGTCACAATATTCCATTTTTGAATCTTGAATACAAACAATCGAAGTCAGTATGAAAATTTTGCAAATATCGTTCCATTTTCGAATGTTTGATTTATATAATGTATTTTCATCGCTGCCGATCATTGTGACGTTAGCTCAGTTGATAGAGAGCTCGACTGGTAATCCAGAGTTCTGCGTTCGAGTCTGGGACGCGGATTTTTTTTTCAGCGATTTACGACAACACGAAATGTGCTTCTTCAAATCTCTACACGAATATATATATATGTAAGTGTATTGAAAAAATGTGTCTTTAGTATGAATAAAAAAAAAGCGACAGCGGGGCTGGGGAGGGGGAGAGGATCGTCTTTTTTGACGTCATCGAAAACGGACCGACAGACGGAAAGACTAACATTATCGAGTATTAATATATAGATTTTACATTCACTTGACAAATGCAAAAATGTGTATATCAAATTTTAAACATATTATGTGTTTATAAATTTTTTATTGCAATGACTTTAATAAATAATTTTAGCAATTATTATTATTAAAAGAAATGAAAGTATAGTTGAAGTTATTCTTAGATCTGTTTATTACTCTGTTTTTTGATGATTAATATTATATTCCCCCCTCCCACCCATCCTGTCTTATGAACGGGGCGTATTGATAGCGATTAGGTTACCACTAGTCCTGTCCAAGCCCTATCCTTCTATCTCTACTCTCTTTGGTCTTAAAACATACAACAAAACTAGGGCAATTTTATGTAGTTAACGTTAAACTTTACTGGTGATTTAAAAAGAAACTAGAAAAGATTAACATATTTTTTTTTACTATTATGTAGCCAATAATGATAAATAACATTATCAAGTTTTAGTAAACGTTACTTAAGCTTGAATTATAATTAAGATGATAAAACAGCTAATCAAATATAAATGAAAAATTATTTGAACGATTCAAATTTAATATTGAAATTTCACCAAGCACCTTCAGTCGAAATCTAAAATTAATGCTAATCAATTGTACAGAAATAATATTATACAGAATATTAGGCTCAAAAAATAAAACATTCCTTTGTACTAAAATGGTTAGGACTGCACCAGTTAAAAATGTTCATCATGAGCAAAATTGGTTATGATCATATTAAAAAAATCTATTTTATAAAAAAATATTTGAATATATTGCCTTTCCACCAAGTATTGACAGTGAACACATTTAAAATGAAATATTAAATAGCCAACCTATTATCAAATCACTTTAATCTTGCACTAGCTATTTCGGCTTTCGCCATCGTCAGAACTATGATTTAAGTAAATGCCAACTTTGTGAGTTAAAACAAAATTTTGATTTGATTCTAGCGAATAACAACGTGGCGAGCTTTCTTTTTGGAGAATTTGTGCTTTTATAAGTAGGCTTTCTTGCCATTTTTTACTACTGCTTTTAATATGAAAATATGTAATGTTTTTTTTATTCATTGTAAAAGTCTTAAATTTATAATTTGTCAATCTTAGGCAATGTTACATAAATAAATAAAGCATTTTTTTCGAGTACTCTTAACGCATTTTTTCTTCGGAGTGGATCAAACGTACTTAATAGTTTAAGTTTCCCCCTTCAGGTATTAATCTGCTGACGTTGAAGTATAAGAAGGGTCGGTAGCCATTAACAGATCTACAATATTTACGCACGAAATGGTTGTAAAATAATAACATTTTTATTTTGTAAACAAAAGACCTTTTAGCACTATGTGCATTTAATCCAAAAAAAATGTTTATATTCAGCAATAATAAATATGTATTATCTCTTATATCGTGAGTTTCTATTTAAGAATAAACTATTTTTTTAAAGCACTACTGTCATGAGATTACGACGTTTTTATAACATCAAAACATGTTTTAAAACTCTCAACATGAACATTAATTGACTTTAATTCTGAAATAAAAACTTATATTGAATACCAAACCACCAAACTACATTAAACTATTTTTTTGGATGCTTTATAAAGTTTAAAAAAATGAACACGAAAAATCTATCTTAAAGCTATAATACCTATATTTGTCATTGTATAACATTAATTCACAAAGAAGTATTGCAAATTAAAAGAAAAAGTCACAGTCCTAAGTACACTAGTCTATGGCCATCAGTTTATCTCAACATAAGTGTTTAAACGAGAACTGCTTGTTACTCAGTTGTTACTAGTTACCACCTAATCGGTCTCGATACGCCCCGTTCATAAGATAGGATGGGTGGGAGGGGGGAATATAATATTAATCATCAAAAAACAGAGTAATAAACAGATCTAAGAATAACTTCAACTATACTTTCATTTCTTTCAATAATAATAATTGCTAAAATTATTTATTAAAGTCATTGCAATAAAAAATTTATAAACACATAATATGTTTAAAATTTGATATACATACACATTTTTGCATTTGTCCATTGAATGTAAAATATGTATAATATGTGTATCAATAAGATAATAAAATTATGTTTAAAGTACTGTGTATATCAATTTGCAATTTTAAATGTTTATATGCATGGTATTTCCATTTAATATAATCAAAAATATCAGCACAATTATAATACAACACAATTTTCAAAATTAATAAGCCAAAATACGAATAAAATTATAAACTGCTTATATACATGAAAATTAAATACGTTTCTTGTTTTCATTTTGAAAAATATTTGGCATAATTGCCATAAAACATTCCACATTACAATAAAACAATGATTTTTCTATTAAAAATATTTAAATGTTCGGAGTATTCGGTGTGCGAAGTATTCTATATCCGGAAGGTTCTGTGTGCGGAAGATTCCGAGTCCGAAAGAATCGGTGTTCGGGGTATTCTTGGCCGGAGAGTTCGTGTTCGGACTATTCCTGTTCGGAGTGTTCGTGTTCGGAATAGTAATGTTCGGTATAATCACAGAACCCTTATCTCATAATTAGTGCTTTAGATAAAAATGTCTTATAAAAATATTGGAACCATTACTGATGCTCACTAACCTAGTAGATATCCTTGTTATAAATTATTATTAATTTTCATACACTTGCCCTCGCTGAGTATTCTTTAAAAAATATTTCTCACACGTCTGCTAGTTTTGATAAATCACTTTTTACTATTCTTGGATTGTTTAACGTTAATTTGAATTTGAAATGTTTTCACATTCATACAAATTTTATATATTTAAATTGTGTCGAAAACCTTTAACTATTGTATGTCTAGATTATTAGGCGCGACACCAGCTCGATCTTGATTTCCAATGTTAAATCTGCGAAATTATTGATAGCTGTTATTTGAAAATAGTCAAAAGATTCTTAGAAACTAACTCTAAACCAGAGATTTTCAGTACAAATTACGGCTGTTAAATATGTAAATTCATATAAATAGTCATCGTATTGTAAAATTTTAAGTTTACACTCACATTTTAAGTTTCACTACACACTGGTTTTTTTTACATTACTTCGGAAATAAATATATTATTTAAGGTTATTTTTAACATCGGTTATTATGAAATTTAGTTCCTGGGCTGTTCCATTTCACAAAATTACCGTTCTAAAGTTTTGTCTGTCAAGAAATTAAGTATTGTGTGTTCCGATGCAATGTCCAAGATCCAATATGAGAGAAAGGTCTTTCTCTTCAAGCGGTACATCTAATTCCTTACGCTGGCAATACTCATCTCTGCTCCCCCCGCTCTTTCCTCCTTACCCACGCCACCAAGAAGACGCCATCTTTGATTCATTATTGGCGCTTTTTTTGTCAGGCGTACATCAAAATATTTCTTATCCGTTTATCAGGCACTAGGATTGCATTACGCGTTGATTAAAATCGCACAATTTCTTTAAAAAATACCGATAGCTTATCTTATGTTTTCTTTTCGTGAGTTTTAAGTGCAAGATGTGTGACAAAACGTCAGAGATCGCTGGAATCGGTGAATTCGTTTTAAGACATTACGTCGCCCGCTGTAGTCTAGTTTGTTAGAGCTTGCTCTACCGACAAGGTATATCTGGGTTTATTCCCGGTAAGTTCAATGTCAAATTTAAAATTGAGACCTAAGACATAGGTGTTTGTGATGTCAATTTACCTCGAGCTTATCTCGTGTGACTTACAATACTAAAATTTTCGTAAAGTTTTTTTCTCGAATGAGTTTTTAACTTTATAAAGTATTTGTCACATTGGCATTAGCCGTCATGCCAAATATATATATATATATTTTAATTAATTAAGAAGTATTGCGCGACGGTATACAGTCAATTGTGGATTGGGCCGTAGAGAAGACGGTCGCTCTGAAACCTTCAGAGTTATACAAAACAATAATAAGGCAGTTCGGAAAAAAATCAAACCACCATTTGATATCAAAAGATTTTGTACAGATTTTTGTGGTAGAAGGGCAGAACAGGTCCTACACCGAATCCTACTGTTAGCTAAAGTAAAAGAGATCCCATGCGTCTCGGGAGTTATAGATGAAGGCAGGATCTTCCAAGAGTATATTCAAAGAGAAAAGCAAAGCGCTTTTCAACACAATATTGGAGACGACAGAGAAGGAACAGTGGTCCTTCAAGTAAGCCCAACGCCTTCTGGGTAGACTGAAATTGTAGTTCTACGAGGGAGATTGCACTGCCACCAACTTCAACGGAACAGCGAAGTCATTCTCGAAGCTTAGCGCCTCGTATTATGGTTTCGATTCCAGGTCTAGTCATATAGAAGATGAAATCTATTCACAGACCCACCTTCAGCCATTTTTGACAAGCGACGCAGACGACTTAGGTTGGGGGGTCCAACCAGACGACACCTTCAGGGCAGGGCAGTGGAAAAGGAGTCGAAAGTCATGACACTCAAAAAGGAAGGAGTGGCATGCAGTTGTGTCTGCTGTCGAGCTACATGCCTGGAGTATGAGAGAAACAGAGACTCCTGCAAATGGAAAACATGACAGTGCTAGCATATGTGAACAAAGAAGAAGGTATGAGATCTCTGGACAGATTCAATATTTCACTAATCGTGTAGTATCTACCCGAAGCCTACAACGGCAACGCCAACCGCCTATCTCGCGGAACACAGGTTCCCGAGTGACACTTACTCAGCGAAGACCTTCAATCAATGGGGCATGCCAGAAAGCCTACAATGGCATTGCTAACCGCCTATCTCGCGGAAAACAAGTTCCCGAGTGGCACTTACTCAGCGCAGACCTTCAATCAGTGGGGTATGCCAGAGAGCCTACAATGGCACCGCTGACTGTCTATCTCGCGGAACATAAGTTCTGGAGAGGCACTTACTCAGCACAGCAACAGCGCAGATCTTAAATCGATGGAACATGCCAGAGATCAACCTAATCGCATCAGGAGAATCTTGAGTAGTTCCACGGTACGTATCGCGTGACTGCAACGACTGTAACGCCTCGTTCACGACGTATTCAGCTGCTCTTGGGACTACGAGCTAGCATGGTTCTTCCATCACCGAACAAGTGTTGCCGTATCTAGACACAGCGAGAGAAATATATATACTTCCTTATAGTGCTGAACTGGAAGAAACCATTTTGAAAGGCGGGCCTTCAATTGAGAGTACTAGATCCACCGCACACAATAATGGACCTGGCAGCAGTACTGGGGACATATCAACCAGCCGATCATCTCCAAAGATACAGAAGCTATCGCTCCAATCGTGGAATATTTCGGGAAAGAAGACTTAATACGCAATAGGAACAAGAAGAACGTAGGTTGTTGGCGTCAATCTACTCTGAACACTTATCAATTGACATGGATGAGAGGACCCTTTTTGATGCAGTAGACATTCAGTCACTGCAGACGACCTCTGATCAGAACATGTCACCAGATATCTAGAAAACCTCTTTCTTCAAGAAGGTTTAGCATACTCTGCGATACTGGTGCATAATACAGCCATCGCGACCTTTTGTAAGCTGATACGTAGAGAACAGATTAGCGGCCACTCAATTGTGAAACATGTTTTACATCTCAGTAGCGATAGCAAAGCCTCTTAAGACATCTTTATGGGATGTGAGAAGGGTAGTTCGTCAAATATGCGACACTACACCACCGACGATGAACCTATATGAGATATTCCGCAGGACTGCATTATTATTATTACTAACATCGGACCGAGGGTTATATGATCTGACATTGTTGAGGTACTCCGCAGACGGCTCAATGATAATGAGGACCACATAACTTTATGGCCAGCATTTGGCTTCAAAAATGACTTCACCAACCATGAGCAATCAGGATGGTGAAGGAAGGAGACATACAGAACGTTGACCCGGTTTACTGGCTTTGCAAACTTATAGAAACCTCTTAGAAAAGGAGAGAAAGGTGGTGACTTGCAGTAGATCTTCATTATGTCAATGGTCTTAGAAAATGCAGCTTCCAAAACCGTCATAGGAAATTGTGTAAGATCAGTCCTACTGGAAGCAGGAATAAAAACTCCCCCGGTAGTATCCGTTCAGCTGTAGCATCGTTGAACTGGCTAGAAAATTACTTATTCTTCTTTTTTCTTTGGCCATGTTCGCTCCCTATGTGGAGCATATGGCCGCCACGCGGCACCTCCATGTTTCCCTGTCTCCTGCCAATTGCTTTGCTTCCTCCTATGACATGCCAGCATCCCTCAGTTCCGCCGAGTACATCCTATGGATAGTACCCGACGGACGTCCGGGACGCCGGAATCCCACCGGTCGAAAGAAAAGGCAGGCAGGATTGAGGCTTTCCGGAGGCATCCGCAGCACGTGACCCAGCCAGTTCCAACGTCTCTCCATAACCACTGACGTGACAGGACGCTGTCTTGTACGCTCCCTTATCTCTGAATTACACTCTTAACAATATATTAGCAAGAGGTAGCTGGCAGAACGAGTCTACCTTTTGAAAACACTATAGCCAGAACGTCATAGGGAATGAAAGCGAGTAAACTCTAGAATCATCTTTCAACCAATTTAGATAGCTACTACAACAGGTTTTCATTTAACTAATCGATTAGTTGAGACTTCACATTAATGGCGCTTACCCTAGCCACCAGGCGATAACAAACAATTCACTCATATTGGATCTTGGACATTGCATGGGATCACACAATATAGGAGTTTTACATACCGTTAAAACTCTTATTGTGTTCCCAGCAAAGTCCAAGATCCAGGTAACCTTTACCTAGTGCACAAGAGCGATAATGAATCAAAGATTGCGTCTCCTGGGTGGCGTGGGTAAGGAGGAAAGATCGGGGGAGCAGAGGTTAGTATTGCTATCGTAAGGAATTAGATGTACCGCTTGAAGAGAAAAACTTTTCTATCAGATTGGATCTTGGACATTGCTGGAAACCAGGGGCGTATATTCAGGGTGGTCAAGGTGTGCGCCGGACATCCTGAACATACGCCCGCAAAATCTAGAACACAAAGTAATATATTCAAAGTACATTTGTTGGGCGGTAGTATACCGTATTTGAAAAGGCGAGCGTTGTCCCAAGCGCACGACTTGCCTTCCCATACAACTGCATACGGTTGCCCAGTCAAGGTACGCGTAGCGTGGAGCGAATATTTTTGTACGCAACTTTAAGGTCGAAAGTCGTTCTCTTTATCGAGAGCTCTCACGTCATGTATGAGGTTTCTTGGGCGTTCTTTCGAAAATTTCACGTCTCTACTTTTGTATTAGATTATTCTAACAGGTCATCTTTCATTGATATTTTGCGAGATATAATTTAATACTAATATTTATACTTCTTTATTTTATTTTACCCTTATATGTAATTATAAATAGTTTTCACAACATTTTGACATATATTTTTTCAATCCATTTCCCAGTGTGGAGTATATGTCCTCCGAATGGAGGTATTTTGATACAAGTTTTTCGACGAGAACTGCTTGTGACTCAGTTAATCAATCTTTTTTTCATTTACCTAATTGTTTTGTTTATTTTACCATACGCAGCACACCTAAAGCTAACACTCACCAAACGCTACGGCTGGAAACACAACAAGAATTTTAATGGTAGGTAAAACTCCTATATTTTGAACTATAGCCAATGATTCACCAACAGCGAGAGATGCATTTAATTTCGAATGCTTTCTTCATATTTACAAAAAAATAAAATACATTTATTGGCTTTCTTGTAAAGTTACTCTTTTGTTGATAATGTTGTTTAAATTATTCCTTCGATATGTACATTCTCGTATATAAATATATAACAAAAAGTCGTGGTGTGGGGTAAAAATATCATTTATTATTACTTTGCAATAGCAATTAATTTTTTTAATGATATAAGATTATAACTTAAAACTGGATAATTATTTTAATCTCTTACAGGTTGAATATGCAGATTGTCATTTACTTTTCTATAGTATATTGAAAATGTATTTCCTCAAAGTAACCGTGGAATCCATCAAATACTATTTGATTATTTTCTAATTATTATTTATCTCTATAGGTGCAGACGAGTTAAAACAAATCTTAACTCCAAATAAGCGAGGTGTTGAGGCATTTCAACAAGGACAGTACTACGAAGCAATTGCTATTTGGCACCAAGCTCTTAAGAGAGCTGATGCTGATAATACATTTACCAATACTGCCGATTACGCTTCGATTATTTTTAACAAAGCCCTTGCTTATGAAAAGCTAGAATGTTTTTATTTAGCTCAAAAAGTTTATGAAGAGGTTTTAATAAAAGACCCTCATCATACTAAAGCTAAAGAATCTTTAAAAACTGACGAGAAACTGTTTGAGAATTTTAAATTAGAAACAGTAAGAAATAGCGTACAGCAATTTATAACGTTAGAAGGTCAGAGTAATGAGATAAAAATTGGCATTTTAAAAGAGATAGAACAAATTGAATATGGAACTTTAGTAAGGCAATTCGCTTACAAAAAAACTGCAAAAGAGGTAAAGAACCTAGTAATAATCCTGAGAGATCTTGGCTATTTACCCACCAAGCTGGGAGAGTTAAGCAAAGAGCTAAAATATTATACCGAGGCGGCAGTATTTTACCAATATGTCATTACTATAGTAGATGAGAGGTTAAATGCTAAGATTGAAAACGAGTTTACAGAAAAAATGCTAACAGATTCATATCAACAATTAACCTATATACATCAACTGATATATTCAGCTGTTGATGGAGTCCCAAAGCACGCACCAATTGTACAAGTGGAGTCAAATGGTAATAATCAGCTACTATCAAGTTTGCGAAGCAAAGTTGAGCTAAAACTTTTTCAAAAAAAGGTAGATGCTGATAATCAAGCTAAAGTACAAATGCCATTAGAAGAACAGGCGCGCAATATTCTATTTAAATTAAGAAAAAAAGTAGTGGAGGAAATCGAAACAATAGAATCTAATCGTATTCGAAGTGTTAAAGCAGGTAACACTGGTGCAGCAGAGCCACAACAAGTAGCTCAACAAGAACAAAAAACCAACTACGTAGAAAATACAAGAAAATTATTCGAAAAAATAGCAACTGATATGGAAAATTTCCTAAAGAAGCTATATGAAGAAAGTGAAGCAGAACTAGGCGAGCGACCTTGTGAATATGCAGTAATAGGACTTGGTTCAATGGCATTAAAGCAAATAACACCCTATTCAGATTTAGAGTTTGCCATTCTTACGGAGAATGAGGATTATAAACAGAGTAACGATCCAAAGATAAAAGGATATTTTACAAACTTAAGCCACTTGGTAAATTTTAAGATTATCAATCTAGGGGAGAGCATCATTCCCATCAGTAAATATGATTTAGATATGAGTCATCTAGTACACGTAGGAGTTAACTTTGATCTAGGAGGAAAAACACCACTTGGAAGAATAGAAGGTGACAAACCATATGAGTTAATAAAAACTGTATATTGGATGCTCAATTATGTGCGAAATGAGGAAGATAAAGCTATTCATTTAGATAAGAGTCTGCCATATATACTAGAAAATGTTTCTCATGTGCATGGAGATGAGAAACTTGTGAAAACTTATAAAGGTAAAGTTACAGAGTTTCTGCAGGATAAAAACAAACATGACTCACAAGGCAGATTAAACTGTGAGATAAGAGCCATTAAGATACTTAAAGATGGAGCGGTGGAATTTAACTACCTTCAGCCAACACGAGGTCTCAAACCTAAGGAAACTAGTGAAAAGGAGAGTATAGGGGATGTTGACAAATTGCAACCTGAATTACTTGATAATGTAGGTAGGTTATTTAATGTAAAGCAAGAGATCTACCGATTACCTGATCGTATGGTGTATAATCTTGGTCTATATTATGGTGTTGAAGGAAAAAGTAGCTGGGATACAGTCGATAAATTAACGAGTCAAGGAATAATCAGTCCACAGGCAGCAATTTATCTAAAAAATGCCATAACTTTTTCTAATACACTCAGATTAAAAACCTATGCACACCATAAAGCACAGAAGGATGATATGGCAATATTTCCTAGACCAGCTGAAACTGCATCTGAACATAAAGAACAAGCTCATCAGATATACCACTTATCTGAAGAAGATTTAGGAGAACAAGGTGGATTGTTTCAATATTTTTATACCGCATTACCTTTACATAAAAGAATAGAAAATTTCTGTGACCGATATCAAACATTAAACGATGAAAGTAGAAAATCTTTTTTTAAAAACACTAAATTTTATGTAGATGATTCAATTAATAAAGGGATTGTTCATTTTAGATTAGCAGAATATAAGGAAGCTCAAAGCAATTTAGAGGAAGCGTTAGATAATCCAAATAATCAAGATAATATTCAAGTAAGAAATATTTTAGCATATTTATATGAAATTTTTGGTAAAAGCAATCAGGCTATAGAGCAATATGAGTATTGTTTAAATTATTATAAATATATTTACCGAGATGAATCTTATTCCAATATTTCGTGTGTTTATTTAAATCTAGGGAATGCTTATAATTCTAAAGGACAACATGACCAGGCGATAAAGTACTATGAAGAGAGCCTTAAAATGAATAAACTCTTTCTCAAGAAGCAGCCTCATCCAGGTGTGGCTAATTCTTTACATGGTCTAGGTACAACTTATAACTATAAAGGACAATATGACCAGGCGATTAAGTACCATAAAGAGAGTCTAAAAATGAATAAACTCATTTACAAGAAAGAACCTGATCTGAATGTGGCTAGATCTTTAAATAGTCTAGGTGAAGATTATTTTAAAAATGGACAATATGAACAGGCGATTGAGTACTATAAAAAGAATCTAAAAATGATAAACCTCATTTACAAGGAAGAACCTCATCCGTATGTGGCTGATACTTTAAATAGTTTGGGTTCAGTTAATTTCTGTAATGGGCAATATGACAAGGCAATTAAGTACCTCGAAAAGGGTCTAAAAATGAATAAACTCATTTACAAGGAAGAACCTGATCCGGATGTGGCTGATTCTTTAAATAAGATGGCTATAGCTTATTCCAAAATAGGGCAATATGACCAGGCGATTAAGTACTTTGAAGAGAGTCTAAAAGTCCTAAAACTCATTTACAAGGAAAAACCTCATCCGCTTGTGGCTGAATCTTTAAATTATTTAGGTGCAGTTAATTGCTGTAAAGGACAATATGACAAGGCGATTAAGTACCATGAAGAGGGTCTAAAAATGAATAAACTCATTTACAAGGAAGAACCTCATCCGCTTGTGGCTGAATCTTTTAATAAGATAGGTACAGCTTATGAGAAAAATGGACAATATGACCAGGCGATTAAGTACCTCGAAGAGGTCTAAAAATGAATAAACTCATTTACAGGAAGAACCTCATCCGCTTGTGGCTGAATCTTTAAATTATTTAGGTGCAGTTAATTGCTGTAAAGGACAATATGACCAGGCGATTAAGTACCATGAAGAGAGTCTAAAAGTGATAAAACTCATTTACAAGGAAGAACCTCATCCGCTTGTGGCTGATACTTTAAATTATTTAGGTTTAGCTATTTGCAATAAAGGACAATATGACAAGGCGATTAAGTACCTCGAAGAAGGTCTAAAAATGAATAAACTCATTTACAAGGAAGAACCTCATCCGGGTGTGGCTGAATCTTTAAATAATTTAGGTTCAGTTAATTGCTGTAAAGGACAATATGACAAGGCGATTAAGTACCATGAAGAGGGTCTAAAAATGAATAAACTCATTTACAAGGAAGAACCTCATCCGCTTGTGGCTGAATCTTTAAATAAGATAGGTACAGCTTATGAGAAAAATGGACAATATGACCAGGCGATAAGGTACCTCGAAGAGAGTCTAAAAATTAATAAACTCATCTACAAGGAAGAACCTCATCCGCTTGTGGCTGAATCTTTAAATTATTTAGGTGCAGTTAATTGCTGTAAAGGACAATATGACCAGGCGATTAAGTACCATGAAGAGAGTCTAAAAGTGATAAAACTCATTTACAAGGAAGAACCTCATCCGCTTGTGGCTGATACTTTAAATTATTTAGGTTTAGCTATTTGCAATAAAGGACAACATGACAAGGCGATTAAGTACCTCGAAGAAGGTCTAAAAATGAATAAACTCATTTACAAGGAAGAACCTCATCCGGGTGTGGCTGAATCTTTAAATAATTTAGGTTCAGTTAATTGCTGTAAAGGACAATATGACAAGGCGATTAAGTACCATGAAGAGGGTCTAAAAATGAATAAACTCATTTACAAGGAAGAACCTCATCCGCTTGTGGCTGAATCTTTAAATAAGATAGGTACAGCTTATGAGAAAAATGGACAATATGACCAGGCGATTAAGTACCATGAAGAGAGTCTAAAATTTAATAAACTCATTTACAAGGAAGAACCTCATCCGCTTGTGGCTGAATCTTTAAATAATTTAGGTTCAGTTAATTGCTGTAAAGGACAATATGACAAGGCGATTAAGTACCTCGAAGAAGGTCTAAAAATGAATAAACTCATTTACAGGGAAGAACCTCATCCGCTTGTGGCTGAATCTTTAAATAAGATAGGTACAGATTATGAGAAAAATGGACAATATGACCAGGCGATAAGGTACCTCGAAGAGAGTCTAAAAATTAATAAACTCATCTACAAGGAAGAACCTCATCCGCATGTTGCTGATACTTTAAATAATTTAGGTTCAGTTAATTTCTGTAAAGGGCAATATGACCAGGCGATTAAGTTCTTTGAAGAGAGTCTAAAAGTGGTAAAACTCATTTACAAGGAAAAACCTCATCCGCTTGTGGCTGAATCTTTAAATAAGATAGGTACAGCTTATGAGAAAAATGGACAATATGACCAGGCGATTAAGTACCATGAAGAGAGTCTAAAAGTGTCAAAACTCATTTACAAGGAAGAACCTCATCCGCTTGTGGCTGATACTTTAAATTATTTAGGTTTAGCTATTTGTAATAAAGGACAATATGACAAGGCGATTAAGTACCTCGAAGAAGGTCTAAAAATGAATAAACTCATTTACAAGGAAGAACCTCATCCGGATGTTGCTGATACTTTAGATAATTTAGGTTCAGTTCATTTCTGTAAAGGACAATATGACAAGGCGATTAAGTACCATGAAGAGGGTCTAAAAATGAATAAACTCATTTACAAGGAAGAACCTCATCCGCTTGTGGCTGAATCTTTAAATAAGTTAGGTACAGATAATTGCTAAAAAGGACAATATGACCAGGCGATTAAGTACCATGAAGAGAGTCTAAAAGTGATAAAACTCATTTACAAGGAAGAACCTCATCCGCTTGTGGCTGAATCTTTAAATTATTTAGGTGCAGTTAATTGCTGTAAAGGACAATATGACAAGGCGATTAAGTACCTCGAAGAAGGTCTAAAAATGAATAAACTCATTTACAAGGAAGAACCTCATCCGGGTGTGGCTGAATCTTTAAATAATTTAGGTTCAGTTAATTGCTGTAAAGGACAATATGACAAGGCGATTAAGTACCTCGAAGAAGGTCTAAAAATGAATAAACTCATTTACAGGGAAGAACCTCATCCGCTTGTGGCTGAATCTTTAAATAAGATAGGTACAGCTTATGAGAAAAATGGACAATATGACCAGGCGATTAAGTACCATGAAGAGAGTCTAAAAGTGTCAAAACTCATTTACAAGGAAGAACCTCATCCGCTTGTGGCTGATACTTTAAATTATTTAGGTTTAGCTATTTGTAATAAAGGACAATATGACAAGGCGATTAAGTACCTCGAAGAAGGTCTAAAAATGAATAAACTCATTTACAAGGAAGAACCTCATCCGGGTGTGGCTGAATCTTTAAATAATTTAGGTTCAGTTAATTGCTGTAAAGGACAATATGACAAGGCGATTAAGTACCATGAAGAGGGTCTAAAAATGAATAAACTCATTTACAAGGAAGAACCTCATCCGCTTGTGGCTGAATCTTTAAATAAGATAGGTACAGCTTATGAGAAAAATGGACAATATGACCAGGCGATAAGGTACCTCGAAGAGAGTCTAAAAATTAATAAACTCATCTACAAGGAAGAACCTCATCCGCTTGTGGCTGAATCTTTAAATTATTTAGGTTTAGCTATTTGCAATAAAGGACAATATGACAAGGCGATTAAGTACCTCGAAGAAGGTCTAAAAATGAATAAACTCATTTACAAGGAAGAACCTCATCCGGATGTTGCTGATACTTTAGATAATTTAGGTTCAGCTTATGTGACTAATGGACAATATGACCAGGCGATTAAGTACCATGAAGAGAGTCTAAAAATGAATAAACTCATTTACAAGGAAGAACCTCATCCGCTTGTGGCTGATACTTTAAATTATTTAGGTTTAGCTATTTGTAATAAAGGACAATATGACAAGGCGATTAAGTACCATGAAGAGAGTCTAAAAGTGATAAAACTCATTTACAAGGAAGAACCTCATCCGCTTGTGGCTGAATCTTTAAATTATTTAGGTGCAGTTAATTGCTGTAAAGGACAATATGACAAGGCGATTAAGTACCATGAAGAGGTCTAAAAATGAATAAACTCATTTACAAGGAAGAACCTCATCCGCTTGTGGCTGAATCTTTAAATAAGATAGGTACAGCTTATGAGAAAAATGGACAATATGACCAGGCGATTAAGTACCATGAAGAGAGTCTAAAAGTGATAAAACTCATTTACAAGGAAGAACCTCATCCGCTTGTGGCTAAATCTTTAAATAATTTAGGTTTAGTTATTTGCCGTAAAGGACAATATGACAAGGCGATTAAGTACCTCGAAGAAGGTCTAAAAATGAATAAACTCATTTACAAGGAAGAACCTCATCCGGTTGTGGCTGAATCTTTAAATAATTTAGGTTCAGCTTATTGCAGATAAAGGACAATATGACAAGGCGATTAAGTACCATCGAAGAGAGTCTAAAAATGAATAAACTCATTTACAAGGAAGAACCTCATCCGCTTGTGGCTGAATCTTTAAATAATATAGGTAAAGCTTTTTAGAAAAATGGAAAAAATGACAAGGCGATTAAGTACCATGAAGAGAGTCTAAAAATGAATAAACTCATTTACAAGGAAGAACCTCATCCGCTTGTGGCTGATATCTTTAAATAATCTAGGTTCAGCTTATGACAATACAAGACAATGTGACGAGGCGATTAAGTGCTTTGAAGAGAGTCTAAAAATGAATAAACTCATTTACAAGGAAGAACCTCATCCGCTTGTGGCTGAATCTTTAAATAATTTAGGTACAGCTTATAAAAAGGACAATATGACCAGGCGATTAAGTACCATGAAGAGAGTCTAAAAGTGTCAAAACTCATTTACAAGGAAGAACCTCATCCGCTTGTGGCTGATACTTTAAATTATTTAGGTTTAGCTATTTGTAATAAAGGACAATATGACAAGGCGATTAAGTACCTCGAAGAAGGTCTAAAAATGAATAAACTCATTTACAAGGAAGAACCTCATCCGGGTGTGGCTGAATCTTTAAATAATTTAGGTTCAGTTAATTGCTGTAAAGGACAATATGACAAGGCGATTAAGTACCATGAAGAGGGTCTAAAAATGAATAAACTCATTTACAAGGAAGAACCTCATCCGCTTGTGGCTGAATCTTTAAATAAGATAGGTACAGCTTATGAGAAAAATGGACAATATGACCAGGCGATAAGGTACCTCGAAGAGAGTCTAAAAATTAATAAACTCATCTACAAGGAAGAACCTCATCCGCTTGTGGCTGAATCTTTAAATTATTTAGGTGCAGTTAATTGCTGTAAAGGACAATATGACCAGGCGATTAAGTACCATGAAGAGAGTCTAAAAGTGATAAAACTCATTTACAAGGAAGAACCTCATCCGCTTGTGGCTGATACTTTAAATTATTTAGGTTTAGCTATTTGCAATAAAGGACAACATGACAAGGCGATTAAGTACCTCGAAGAAGGTCTAAAAATGAATAAACTCATTTACAAGGAAGAACCTCATCCGGGTGTGGCTGAATCTTTAAATAATTTAGGTTCAGTTAATTGCTGTAAAGGACAATATGACAAGGCGATTAAGTACCATGAAAAGGGTCTAAAAATGAATAAACTCATTTACAAGGAAGAACCTCATCCGCTTGTGGCTGAATCTTTAAATAAGATAGGTACAGCTTATGAGAAAAATGGAAAATATGACCAGGCGATTAAGTACCATGAAGAGAGTCTAAAAGTGATAAAACTCATTTACAAGGAAGAACCTCATCCGCTTGTGGCTAAATCTTTAAATAATTTAGGTTTAGTTATTTGCCGTAAAGGACAATATGACAAGGCGATTAAGTACCTCGAAGAGGGTCTAAAAATGAATAAACTCATTTACAAGGAAGAACCTCATCCGGATGTGGCTGATTCTTTAAATAAGATAGGTACAGCTTATGAGAAAAATGGACAATATGACCAGGCGATAAGGTACCTCGAAGAGAGTCTAAAAATTAATAAACTCATCTACAAGGAAGAACCTCATCCGCTTGTGGCTGAATCTTTAAATTATTTAGGTGCAGTTAATTGCTGTAAAGGACAATATGACAAGGCGATTAAGTACCATGAAGAGAGTCTAAAAATGAATAAACTCATTTACAAGGAAGAACCTCATCCGGATGTGGCTGATTATTTAAATAAGATAGGTACAGCTTATGAGAAAAATGGACAATATGACCAGGCGATTAAGTAACATGAAGAGAGTCTTAAAATGAATAAACTCATTTACAAGGAAGAACCTCATCCGGATGTGGCTGATTCTTTAAATTATTTAGGTTCAGTTCATTTTAATAAAGGACAATATGACCAGGCGATTAAGTACCGTGAAGAGAGCCTAAAAATGTAAAAAACTTATTTACAAGGAAGAACCTCATCCGAATGTGACTGATTCTTTAAATTATCTAGGTTCAGCTTATGATTTTAAGCTTATTAAAATTAAAATCTGTTTGCAGAATTATGATCAAACGTGAATTCTCGTCTCTCACTTCCAAGCTTTCTGCTCGCGATCATGTTATTTGTAAGATTTAATTCTTACGGGTACCAATCGGACGGTGCCCTGTTGTTCTATTTTAATTTTTAACTTAACTTAAAATTCAATTCAAGTGAACAGAACCTAGCTCGCATCTGTAAAGAGAGCCGCTTTGGTGTCCCAGCTGTTTATTGTGATCGCATTGGTTTTTTTTCTAACTTCTCCCGTTTTAAGTTAACTAAATAAATTCACGGCAAATATATTATTTAATGAAGGTAAAGAAAAATAGTGGCCCAGAGCGAGCTGTTTCTACAAATGAAAATCGTGAGTAAGGTGTTTTAACTGTTCAAATAGTATTCCTTTGTTTTCATAAATTCAGTATCAAAGACTTTTTTTCAAAAATCATTCGGTCAGCTGGCGGCTGAACCCCAAGTAACGGGACCGTTTGTATCACGCGTCTAGCACGCGCGGAGGATGCTGCAGGTCAGAGACCACCTTGTATGCAGAGGGATGGCTTTGTTTTTTTTATTTTCGGTTTCGTAATAATTTGCTCGAATACGATAGTATTGAGAAATATTAGCGTTGTTTTGTTTAGAATAATTTAAGTTAGTATTGTCAAATAAACGGCTAGTTTTTAAATAATATCTCTCCTTACGAGATTGTGAAGGTATTTTTTTGTTTATACTCAATCGAAAGTAAAATAGATCTTTCTTCACTGCATATTATTGAGGAATGATTGTAAGCTTCATATAGCCATAGATAGTTTAGATATATGCGTAGGAAGGCTCTGCTAATTAGAATTTTACATGTTTTTTGAGAACCATGGTTAGTTAAAACCAAATAGGTTTCTTCTGTTGTTAATGTTAACAAGAACGCCGTGTAATGATCCGTGCCTAATTAACACGAGATTATTAGTGCTCAAGTTTCATGTAATACCGAATACCCGACGGGGTTTTGCCACGTCCAGGTCTGGGACCAGGACGGGGGCGATTTTTAGCGGAAACTGGCTAGTGACTTTAGAAAAAAGCGCCGAAAAGCTGAAGGAGCGTATTTGATATACGTAAGTCAAAGGACTTGTATCCGAACTTAGATTAAGAGGTTTTGAAATGAATTGGCCAGGAATGGTGGATGATTACCTAGCAAGGTTCCCCACCCTTCCCTAAGTACCGAGTTATGGTAAAACAACCAACGACCTGTTAGAATTAATAAATATAAACCATTATCTTTGTATTCATTCTTTACATAAACAACTTTCATTTAATTATCTATATATTAATACTCGATAATGTCCGTCCGTCTGAATGATTGTCCGCGATTTTCCCTCCCCCTCCTCCGCCCCAGCCCCGCTGTCACCATTTTTTTATTCATACCAAATACATACTTTTTTCGTTTGTATATGGTCGCGCTTTCGCCTTTTCGATGACGTCAAGAAAGACGGTCCTCCTCCCCCCCCCCAATCCTGCTCCGCTGTCGCCATTAATTATTTTTTTTATTCATACTAAAGACATATTTTCCAAATACACTGTTTATTATTTGACGAAACAAATCAAATAGCTGAAAAAATTTCATACAAAAAAACGCCGCGACCGTGGATCGAACACAGAACTCTGGATTACCAGTCGAGCTCTCTATCAACTGAGCTAACGTCATAAATATCAAGGCGATAAAAATAGTGTATTTAAAATAAAAATTTGAAAATGGAACGATATTTGCGATTCCTACTGACTTCGATTGTTTGTATAAAAGATTCAAAAATGGAATATTGTCAAATAATGAATGACAAGGTAAATTTATGCTCAAATAGTAATATAAATAAAGTAAGCGAAATAGCTTGATAGATTGGGGTCAACGAGATTAAAATACGGCAAAGTGAGCCAAGTTAGGATGATGGGAAAAAGTGAACTGAACCCACCCTTTTTATTGCATAATTTCAATCATTTTTTCTCTAAAATACATTGTTTATGCTTTCGATGGATTCGTCGGTAACTTTTTGGAAGTTCATTTGAATATAAAATAAAAAATAACTTAGATTATTCCACGTATTGTGCTACAAACTGTGACACGTGTTTCGCCTCTTTCAGAGGCATCCTCAGACAGACTTACTTTTACTTACTGAAAGTAAGTCTGTCTGAGGATGTCCTGAGCGTTTTTTTTTGGTTTATAACATTTTTTTTTTTTGAAAACTTTCTTTTTAAATCACATTACATCTTGATCGTATGAAAATAAATGCTATCAAAATAACAAAATCCGATTGACTAGCCAAGTAAGTTTTTCAAAAAATAAATATAAGACGCAATTATTTCAAGATTTGTTTTTAATCTAGATACATACGTGGTATAGTTAGTTGTTGGCGAAAGCATAGTTTCAGTATGATTAGTAAAATAACATCAGTAAAAATCGTTATATATATTCTAAAAAACAAGTTCTATTTGGAGAATAAGTCAAAATTTTGATAATTTTGTTTTGATAAAATGTCCAATTAATTTATAATATTTTGCATGTGAAAATTGCATTTTTTATATAAATATAATTTAATTCTTTGCCCATTTATTTTCCGACTTTTTTCTCACATTCCATTGAAGTGAAAAAAAAGTTCAATAGATATTAAATTATTCTAAAAATTAGAATATTAGATTATTCTAAAAATTCCAAAATCTATATATTAATAGTCGATAAAATAATCACTTTTCACAAATCACAATTAACAATTCACAATTCACAAATGTGTGCGTACTGATGTCCTCGGGTCTTATTCTTTTTCTACGAAATATTTTTGTTAGCATACTTGAAAATTAGTTGAATAAAATATATATACTACGAAAAATGATTGTTAGCAACCTTGAACATTATTCCAAAAACTTAATAATTTACAATTTAAAAACTGCAGGGCTGTCGATATATGCGCCGAGATCGATTTATGCTACTATGAAAAATGATTGTTAGCAAACTTGAACATTATTCCAAAGATATAATAATTTACGAAATTTCTGCTAATAGGAAAAATAATTGTTAGCAAACTCAACATTATTCCAAAAATTAAATAATTTACAATTTAAATACTACAGGGCAGGGCTGTCGATATACGCCCCGATATATTTATTTTATTTTAAGAATCTCTGGCTTATTCAATAAATAGGTTTGTAATTTTCTGACTACTTAAAAATGCAACAAAAATCCCCCCGTTGAGGTCAACGGGCTTACAGCTAGTCTACTTTTAATAATAGAAGTAGGAAACAATATATATAAGAAACATGTTTGATTGCCTACTGGTAAAATTATTGAATCAGAAATCATTATATATATATAAATTCTCGTTTTGTTTTCTTACTATTGAAATATTGAATTTGGAAAACATAATAAATTAAAAGTTTGTTTGATTAAATACAATTGAAATATTGAATTAGAGGTATTTTATACATTGAATTCTTAATTGACTTTATACTATTTGTTATACTATAACTAGTTACTATAAATAAATGGGACGTCCACCATTCGAGGACTTTATAGCAATCGGTATAATTAATTCCGTAATTGTTTTTTTGTATAGCGATTAGCAGCGAGTAAACGTCCTCCAAAGGTGGGTCTTGTATTTTCTATCACTGATTAATCATTCATAAATTGTTGGTCTCTCCGAAAGGAGTTGTTTATTTTATATTGCATCAAAAATTTAACTGTGAACTGTCCTAAAGATTATCTATTCTTATTATTACACTACAATTAATTTGCTTTATTTTAACTTTCTTTATTCTTAATTTTACACTACAATTGATTTGCTTTATTTTATTTTTTCTTTATTCTTAATGTTAGACTACAATTAATTGGCTTTATTTTATTTTTTTCTATTCTTATTATTACACTACAATTAATTTGTTTTTTTTTTGTTTTTTTGTTAATTCTTATTATTACCCTACAATATTGAATTTGTTTTTTTAGATTGTCTATTATTACTATTGCACAAAAATTGTTTTCATAAAGATTTCCTGTCATCAATTACACTTCGATTTTGAATGAAGTATAATATAACGCTTGAATTTTAAGTAAGGTACCTTCATTATCGCAGATGGACTTTATAATTTTTCAATTCCTTTGTGTTTGGAACTTGAATTGTTTTAAATATTGTTGTATACCTACCATACTTGTATTAAGTTATAATGACATGTAGGTAGACCAGAATAAACGTTTACATTTAAAAACTTGACCTTGATTGAGAAGTTTTATTTCATTGTGACACGACTCCATTTTGTAGGTGCCCTGATCTCCTTTCCCGTCTCCTAATGTGCCGCTCGAAAATAATAATGTAAAGTCACAAATAATAGTTTTGTTTACTTTTGCCAAAATATTTTATAAAATGTTCACCGCTCAACTTAGGGGCGGTAGATTATATGGGTAAAAGACTTTTTGCAAATCGGCACGTTCAACGGCAAATAAGCAGAATAACATCTGGAAACGCGGCCGCTTTCTAAAATTTAGTAACATGAATTAATTTGTTGGAAATACTATTTAGACATAGTGCAAGTACCGAGCGGACGCTCTGATGCAGGACGCTACCCCCTCCCTTAAAGACACAATAATACGCCCGCCCCCCTCTTCTCTTCTCCCCAGCTTAGTTGCCAATTATTCAGTTTTAAAAATAGATTATTCGGTCACTTCTTTTTGGGACGTCTTTCGGGACACCGTAAGCCGGAGGTCTGAGGGATCTCTGGGGCCTCTCAGATCGCGCCGATATTAATACAGACTGGTAAGAATTTCTCGTCAATATAATCAATTTAAAACTAAATATGTACCACTGTCTTCAATTACGTCGGCGTCGATCTGGAGAGGTCCCCAGGATCCGTAAGAAGCTTATTTATAATTATTTTACTAATTTAAAATATTATTATAGATACTTTGTTAACTATTTTGTTTATTGTGTATTTGTTTGTGCCTAACCCGTATATTTGTGTTATTTGTTCTGTTTAAGGAAGCCCGCTGTAATAATTGTTCGAGACGGAAGCGTTGTTGTAAAATAATTTGCTAATACCATTTATCTATTAAAATCATTTATCTTGGTTAAATTCATTTATTCAATTTCTTTTAAAAATCATTTACTAAAAGCTAATTGCGAAATTAATTTGCTAATCTCATTTATCTATTAAAATCGTTTCTCTGTTAAAACCATTTATTTTGTTAAACGCGTTTATCTATTAAAATCATTTGTAAAGAAATTATTAACCGTAACGTCGTGCGTTTGGGGGATAACCATCCATCAACTTAAATACTATTGAGTATCTATATATTAATACTCGATAATGTCCGTCCGTCTGAATGATTGTCCGCGATTTTCCCTCCCCCTCCTCCGCCCCAGCCCCGCTGTCACCATTTTTTTATTCATACCAAATACATACTTTTTTTCGTTTGTATATGGTCGCGATTTCGCCTTTTCGATGACGTCAAGAAAGATGGTCCTCCTCCCCCCCCCACCCCATCCTGCCCCGCTGTCGCCATTAATTAATACACTGTTATTTGACGAAACAAATCAAATGGCTGAAAAATTGAATTCTCATACAAAAAAGCGCCGCGGCCGTGGTTCGAACCATCGCTTCTGGATTATGAGTTGAAATCGTTACCGCTCGGGCAAACGAACAACTGTCAGTATCGATCTGATTTAATTATATATATTAAGCACACATTTAAATTATTCTAAAAATTCCAAAATACGCATACTTCACATGCATACATAAACAGTTGAATTATCAAATGGCTGAAAAATTGAATTCTCATACAAAAAATCGCCGCGACCGTCGATCGATCCCATAATTATGAATTATCAGCCGAGCTCTTTGTCAACTGAGCTAACGTCACAATTATCAAAATGATGAAAATATATAATATATATTAAATTTCGTTTGAAAATGGAACCTTTCGTTTTTTATTAAAAAAACAGCATGCATATTATATGTTTTATTTTTCGAGCATTTCTCAATTCTACTGTACCCTAGCGGTAAGCCGCTCGGCTGGTAATCTGTAGGAACTTGGTTCGAATCTAGCCTAGAGCGCTTTTTTTTGGGTTTATAACATTTTTTTTTTTGAAAACTTTCTTTTTAAATCACAGTACATCTTGATCGTATGAAAATAAATGCTACCAAAATAACAAAATCCGATTGACTAGCGAAATATGTTTTTCAAAAAATAAATATAAGACGCAATTATTTCAAGATTTGTTTTTAATCTAGGTACATACGTGGTATAGTTAGTTGTTGGCGAAAGCATAATTTCAGTATGTGTAATAAAATAACTTCAGTAAAAATCATTATATATATTTTAAAAAATAAGTTCTGTTTGGAGAATCAGTCAACATTTTGATAATTTTGTTTTGATAAAATGTGCAATTAATTTATACCATTTTGCATGTGAAAAATGATTATTAGCAAACTTAAACATTATTTCAAAAATTGAGTAATTGACAATTTAAAACTGCAGGGCTGTCGATATATGCGCCGAGGTCGATTTATGCTACTATGAAAAATGATTGTTAGCAAACTTGAACATTATTCCAAAGATTTAATATTTTGACGAAATTTCTGTCACTACGAAAAAAAATGTTAGCAAACTTAAACATTATTCCAAAAATTAGGTAATTTACGAGGTATATTTCTGCTAATAGGAAAAATAATTGTTAGCAAACTCAACATTATTCCAAAAATTAAATAATTTACAATTTAAATACAGCAGGGCATGCTGTCGATATATGCCCCGAGATATATTTATTTTATTTTTAGTATTTCTGGCTTATTCAATAAATAGGTTTGTAATTTTCTGACTTCTTAAAAATGCAACAAAAATCCCCCCGTTGGGGTCAACGGGCTTACAGCTAGTAACACTAATTATTAAAGTATCGCTCAGGTCGACTAATGACCAATCATTATAAAGCTATCTCTTGAGAAACTTGTCGGGTATTCTAACTAAATAAAAGCAAATAATTACATTAAATCAAATACTAAGTGGGTGTATTAAAATCGTGTGAAAGGCAGCAAGGAATGCATCATTGTCATTAATGACCTTTATAATAATATTTGGGCTTTAAAAATCAGTTTCGCAATTTTTATCTTTATTTTTATTTTTCTATTTTGCCTAGACTGTAAGTGTCAGGACGTTTCACCACCGCGGATGTCTCCTCGTATTATTTCTGTGTTTTGTACCCCGGCGGGGGGGATCATACCTATTTGAGTAGCTGTTTATTTTTAATTCGCAACTTGACGATCTCACGTAAATCCGGGAATTTTTGTGATTCATTTAGGGAGTAAGTCATTAGGAAGTAGGCAGTGAAAACTATTGTTTTGTTTTCCATTTTAGGTAGTAAGAATTTATTATTTGTTTGTTTCCCCGGGAGGGTTAAATCTGTGCCGAATCAGTGGCATCCGAAGGGTCGTGGATCGAACAGTGAGACGTGGAAGTAAATTCATTAATTTTAAGACATGCCAGACCACGTGGGCAGCAGCTTCTCATCTTATTAGACGCTTAAGAGTTAGTTATAAGTGGAAATAATTTAACTGTCAATAATCGACTTATCTTACGAGTAAACACGCGGTGGTGAAATAAATGTAATCTGATATATTTTGTGAGTTAACGAATCTGACTGTTCAGAATTTTGATTGCTGTTTTGCTTTGCAGACACTAAGTATAAACGTGTAATATTATGTGTAAGTGATAACCTGTATGTCCTTGTTATCGTGTTGTTAATAAACCTTGCCCTTTTGTATAACGGATTTTGATCTTTGCAACATTTGACCCACCTTTCTCCCATATTCCATCTTTAGGTGAACACCCACAGGAAGATTAAATAAATTTCCTACTTTAAACTTTTCGCCCTTTCGGAGAAAGGGGAGTGTCAATTGGTACTTTTTGTAGTTTTAGGTTTCCCTAAAATCCCATAGAAATTTGCATACCTTTTTGAGACCACCTGTTCATACCAAATCCGACAAGTCGGAGGCGAGAGAGATTAATTATTTTTCTCCCACTCTCCAGCCCACCCCTGCCCTCCTCCGCCCAGCCCCGCTGTCACTATTTTTGTATTCATACTAGACATATTTTTTCATTACACTGAAGAAGTACATTTTGTAATGTGAAAAATCGCTGAACCTTTGAGTTCACATACAAAAAAATTCCACGCCTCAGGCTCGAACACAGATCTTTGGATTACCAGTCGAGATCTTTGTCAACTGAGCTAACGTCATAATTATCAGAGTGTTTCCAAAATCCCATACCAATTTGAATACACTTTTGAGACCACCTGTTCTAGCCAATCGGACGAGTCGGAGGAGAGAGAGAGATTTTTCTCTCTTAAATTCTAATTTAGAAGAACGGGGTGTGTCATGGTATTAATACATAGAATTTTAGTTTGAAACTATTCATACAGTTTTTAGCGGAAATCATAGAAATAATGCTATGACTAATAACCGGACTCCCGTAACTTTTCACGAACTTAAAAATACTTCACGAGTGACGTATGAAGGAGAGGAAGACGTTCCCCTTTATTTTATTTCAATCGCGTAAAGCTCGATCCACAGGTCATCGAAGAATTGCATACAAAAATCAAATTATAAAAATGACAGTTGAAAAGTGTGACGTTACAGGCATCGCCGATTTGACACTCATTGGTTGATAAGATCATCTGCTTCGAGAAGAGGAACTTTCATTGGAGAAAGCCTAAAAAGAGAGCAATCTCGGAGAGTATAAAAACCCCAAATTCTCCAATCATTCTCGTAAGGAGTTTTTCTTAACTGTTTTCCCCACACAAAGCCTTTAGCTGACATAATCTTTTAGATAGTCATTACGTAGCTAGCTTACATGCGGGAAAGGGATATAAAGACTTAGTCTGTATCCACCCTAGCAATAACTTTAGTCAGGAAACTAGGAGTCACACCACATATAGTTTCAGTAGGAAAAAAAATACAAAGTATGAGTTTTGTATCTCCTTTTAAAGACTACACGTCACTCGGAACAAACACTTCCGGTGTTGGATTATAATCTCCCCTCCAGAACAGGTGTTCACCGACTCGATCCGCGCTTCGGAAACAAGTACATCGTTCGGAATTCATTACGCCATATATCGTTTCGGACCGAAGTCCCGATATTTTTGGAAATAATTAAAAATTAATAATCGCGACTCGGGAAAAAGTACATCGTTGGAAACTAATACGCCAGATATCGCTTCGGACCAAAGTCCCGATATTTTTAGAAATAATTTAAATTAAATTAAAAATTATAATTCGAAAATAATAAGACTCCGCCTAGCTCGTCGTCAGGTTGGGGAATCTTCGTCCAGTCTTGCCGAAGTGGCAACGTCAAAGTAATAAAGTTACGTTTCAGTTAAATTAACATCACGCCGATCGCTCAGTACCGTCCTAGTTCCGCGCCATATAACGTCGGTGAATTGCTTAGGTAGGGGAGAATATTGAACATTACTTGGGAAGAATATTGACTTAACAATATGGGCCGAAATAAATAAATATCAATCAACGATACGAAATCGTTCGCAACGTATCTAATAACCGTGGGAAAAATTTCGACACCGTGATAACGAGTTTTTGTCAGAGACAAAAAGTGAAAAATTAATTATCCATCGAAATATGAAGTGAAATTATTAGTGAATTTCGAGAAAAAACATATATAATTCATGGAACATTAACAATTTTTAAATTCTTTTCTTCAAAGTTTGAATTATGAACATTTGTGCTCGATATATATTTATTTTAATACCAGGAAGAATTAACAAGACGTTCTGACATCTCTCTCGGCACCAATCCTTAACGATACTGTAAAAGCTTACTATTGTTTTGTTTATTATGATTGTTTAACATTGTTGTCTTTTATCCATGGAATGCTAGTTGAAAATAGTTAAATATTAAACTCAATTATTTGAATGTGTTAATAACTGTAAGATCAACTCTTGTATGACTAACTTAATGACTAAATATTAGCTGGATATGAGAACATATTCAGACTTAATTGTTTTGTTGAATAAAATCTATCTCTGTGTAATAATCAGTGGCGGTTCTAGGTACTGGGCTAGGTGGGCTAAGCCCGACCTCCATTTTTCACCCAAAACCTTAGATGGCTGAATAAAAATGAACAGCAATTCGGCCGCTGAACAAAATAAATACATTTATAAGCGTAACTAACCTTTCCCAAATGAATATAATCTCTTTGTTTAGATTTTCCTCTTTGTCAATATAAAACAATGTTACGTCTACCTACAATCATATTCTCGATTGTGTTTTGTATTACAATTTTAAACTGAGCCGGCATAAAAAAACAATAACCCTATAAATACTTCATAGAGAACAGGCAACGTCACGTCAGCCTGGCAACACCTATGTATTAAAGACTCAGGGGCTAAAGATTTCAAGCCCGCAATCACAGATAATATCATGGAATATTTCTTTACACTCGGGCGCACGATTAGATTTTTTTTTGTATTTGTATGTACAGAAACGTCATCAAACACACACGGTTGTGTTTTAAATTAACAAGCTTCTGTTATTCGTTGGGGGCTAAATTGAATCTGCCCATATACTCATACATTGAAACACGAATACCAATATCGTTGTATTGTATGAAAGTGACAGGTATTGACTCTCAGTGACAGTTCTGTATTGCTTTTAGTACTTGTTATTTCACTTTGAAAGAGACGAATTTCACGAGTCCGTATTATTATTCTATTATTGCTTAGTTACATTAGCATTGATTTTATTATATAATAATTTATGCATTGCAGTAGTGTCGTAGTACTTGTCAATTTGCTTGTAGATTAATGTATAAGATGAAGTAGAAACATGCACAATTTCGTAAATAGTATTCAATGCTATGCTTTTCTCTAGCCCATCCAAGATTTTAGGTCAGGAACCGCCACTGACCAGACTCATCGCTTCGTAATACACTTTTCTCAGATATTCTTTTTTGTCAGAATGCCGTCTGGTTCTCTCCTGATCACTGTACATATCAAATTATCACCGAACACGATACGTTCAATGCTAAGTTACATGAGTTTAAAAATAGACCAGATCCAAATTGCCCTTACTGTGATAATAACCAAAATTGTAAGTATATCGTTTAGGGTTGTCCGACTATGTCCAGTGAAGGAGATATTTTGTTTTTGTCTTTTAGAAAATATAATCGCTACGGTCTTTTAGACATTGAGATATAGTTTCGTCATAATTTAATTTATTATTGAAATCAGATTAACTGCTTATTATTGGTATTAGCATTGCTTACATTGTTGTTGTCTTAGATGTACCATTAACCGTTTCAGTACCGCGATGTTTTAAGCTAAAAACATTCACTCACATACCTACCGCATGTTTTAAAAAATAGGACTGAATTTATGAATATTAAAAGTTTACTTATAAAATGACAATAAAGTTTAATATTTTCAAGTTACATTCGTGGTCTTCAGTGGCCTTACGGTATTCACGCCGTTCGTATGTAGCGGCCACCAGTGGCCTTACGGTACTGAAGCGGTTAACGAGATATTATCTTCGGTTTGATACAATAAGAAAAGTTTATCGAATGAAATATGCTTATTAATCACTATCGTTGAATTCCGTTATTTAAGGATTGGAATGAAGTAAGTGAATTTTTAGGCATCGAAACATACACGCCTTCTTATATAAGTCAATAAACCAATTGATAATATGCTGTTCGTACTGGGATTCAAGCCCGTGAGGTCCAATATAGAAACCAAAGACTTTGATTACCGTACCGGTTCAATGGTCAACGATGATGGTTTCCGTGACAGACCTCACGACATCCTATGCTTTATTGATTTCTGTAATGTTGTGATGTCTAAAAACTCACCCTTTCAATCCTAAATTAACAGGACATAGAAAACGAATAGCTAACGACTTGTCAGATCCTTGGCCTGATTTTATGCCCCTTTTTTCTTCGGATAAGAGATTTTGGAAAAATCTGAATTACAAGTATTTCTCGTATAAAAACATGTGGTAATTAATCATCAATATAAACCAGTGACGCACAAACCGCGGCCCGCATGCGGTCCTTTTTGAATTTTGTGGCGGCCCTTAAATCTTTTTCTCAAACATATTTTTTTCACGTAAAACATTTATTTAATAAATGTAAGTAAGTTTTTTCTTCAATCAAGGAGAATAAATCAGTTCATAGAAACAGGCTTACAAATATTATGTCAAATTAAAAAAAAAGTTAAAAATGAACAAAGACGAAGATTGCATTAACTTGCATATCAATGAAACGTACATATTTCACAATGAAACGATTTTTTTTAAAAAGCAAGTACTCTTAATCATTTTTTTGCATGGCTCATTTATTTTCGAAATAACACAGTCAAAATAATATAATGGAACCTATTACTCATTTATCTAAATTAGCTTTAATCTTTTTTTACACGGTTTTAAGGCTGTTTTACATGAAACGTACATATGTTCTGTATAAAAAAGGATTGTGCGTACTTGAAATCATTTTTTTCTTTGCGGCCCGAACCCACGATAATTTGTTTTATGCGGCCCGCTAGAAGGTAAAAGTTGTGCATCACTGATATAAACCACCAGTTGTCCGATTTGTTGGTATATAAGTGAACTTTGTTATTTAGAAGATGACAAATTCAATGTTTAATAATATATGTTTTTACTTTCGATGGATTCGGCGGTAACTTTGTGGAAGTTCATTTTAATATAAAATAAAAATAACTCTGATTATTCCACGTATTGTGTCACATTTTGTAACACAATACGTGGAATAATCAAAGTTATTTTTATTTTATATTAATATATGTTTTCTTCTCAGATACAACACAGGTTTTTTGAGAGATGTGTATAATTTTAAATTAATGTTTATTGGATGATGTGATGCCACTCCTCTAAAACTGTTTAGATATTGATCCGAACGTGTATGGGCGATTCAAATAGCGCCGAATCATTGTATGGCTTTGTCATTTCCGCGACAGGACACAGGACAACTAGCGATTCAAACGAAACGATGGTTGCGGATCCTGATAATATGCGTCATCAATCGCGAAACCACGTCCGCCACACACATTATTCTGATTGATGGCATTTTTATGATTAAACTAGCAGCAGCGCCGCGACGCTGCCGCCACCGCCACCCTATCAGCGACGCCCAACAGACAAAATGTTGCTCATTTAAAATTAGTTTCGATTACTTCATGTATTATGATGTTGATAGTTGTCTCAAAATAAACTCTATCTACATTAATACTTTCGATAGATTGGGCGGTAACTTTGTGGAAGTTCACTTTAATATAAAATAAAATAACTTAGATTATTCCACGTATTGTGTTACAAACCGTGACACTTGTTTCGCCTCTTTCAGAGGCATCTTCAGATAACCTATATCTACCTTTTTACTGCTTTGACAACATTCAATTAATTCAAAGTGTTTTATGTATATACTATAGACTAGAGAGGGGTGAAAATATTTCCATTTATTAAATATAAAAACCAGTCATTCCACTAAGAACCTTTGTTTACATTTTTGTAAAAATTAATCTATAATTATAGCAAGTTGGTTTCTCACCACCACCCGTTGTGTATATGCAGCCAACGTTTAATGGCCGCCTTCCACAACGCTATCGACAGAAAAAAAGGAGTCTACCCCTCACATTCATGGCCCAAGCAGAACTGCACGGAACTGATTTTGAACCATCCACTAATGTACTTAAAATAATAATAATAATAAAGTGTGACTAGCTCAGCCACTTAAATCAAGTTGATATTAAGTATCTTGTGTATAGTCCGTATACTGAGAGCTCGTCGATGTAGACGAGTTTAGTGACTCTAGAGAGGAATCCAGGTTGTGACGATCCCCATATGAATTGGCAAACTTTTCAAATGCCGTGAAGTTAGCTTTGGTTGCAATCAAGTCAGCGAGACCTATTGGGCCCGTGTGAGGACGTGCCACAGCAAACAATTCTGCTCGTTCGGATAGCATTATATAATTATAGCAACGTATTTACACAGAAATAGTGCAAACCAGCAACTTATTACGATATCCAAATTGATAACGAAGATTGAGATTAAAAATTTCTTCAGCCAAACAAGCATTATGTGAAATACTTTTAAAAAATCGAATGTTTGATATGTATATATATTTTTTAAGATTCTTCACAGAATTAATTATATGACATATGCAATCTTTATGTTATCTTAAAATTCAAATAATAACGATTTATAAATAATAGGCATGTGCATTGTTCAATGAAATATTTATCAATACCACCAAATGGTTGTATTTTAATTTGATATAATTCAAAGCAAATTTTTGTATTGAATTTTGTTGAAATTAGCTTAATATTATTTCAGAGAACTTATGATTTTAAGCTGTTTTGTAAGATATCATATTACTAAGAAGCTGCCTCAGATGATTGTCAGAAACATTGTATGCCACTCTGGGGTTGATGTCCTTCGAAGACTATCAGAAATGCGATCTCTCCGTCTGAAGCTAATCGAACGACTATTTGATTTTTTAATAAAGACTTGCATTTTGGGTTCAGTTAAATAGTTTACACATTTGGAAACAGTTAGATCTCTATTTTTGTACCGTTTACGTCAAAAATGATATCAACAGTCATAAAATCACGCTTTAAATATCTTAATTCTTACCTACAATACAATACGACTACATAATATAAATAAAAACTCATCACTTAAAATCAGAACTCAGTAAGTGTGTTATGTATACTCAACACCATAGCATACTTTGTTTTATTCTTTATGAAATTCTATTTTCAAATGTGTTTTCGTGCATTAGAATAAAACAATTGAAGTATGAAACTTCAGTAGGATTAGTAAACAATTGCAAGCTGTCAATCTCACGATTTTCTTTTTGATTATAAGATTGATTTATAGATTTATAAAGTGTAAAATTATGTTATCAGAATAAAGTTGAACCAACATATAAAAGTGTTTCAGTAAAAATTATCAACATAACAAGTGTATTAATAATATGTTATGCTAAGAGACTTGCATATGTTTAAAGCATCTTTTTTAACAGACATAAACTAAAAATAACAATTTCAAAATATTTTAAGGACAGCGAAACAATTGAAACATTATTTAAACGTAAAAAATCAAGACAAATATTACGTTTTGGAATAATAGAAAGACAAAAAACCAAAATTTATTGAACCTAAACATAGAATAAGTTACAATTAATATATTTTTTAGGTTTGCTGAAAAATCTTTCGATATTAACACTGTTTACCGGACGCCAAGTTGATTTAATAGCGGAACGTTCAAACTCTTCATGTATAATAAATCTTTGGGGACAATAATATTTTCAAACTGACCGGTTGCAATCCACTGATTGTAATTGTCAAAAGTAATATACAGTGTGGCCAGTGGCCATGTTTAGCGCTCTAGAGAATAAACATGGTCAAAATTATTGTCATATTGATATTTATTTGCATATTTTACGGCTTTTACAATTATTAGCATATATTCTGAATTTTAAAATCCATGCAGCGTTTATCGCAAAATGATAAAAACACGCTATCATTGATTTTTAAGACACCTATAATCAAAGAAATAGATGAGTCGTCTGGTATCAAAACCAGAACTGTTCCATACATGATGTATGAAACAGTTTTGGTTTTGATACCGGACAACTCATGTAGTCTTTGTAGTTATCTATACGAATATTTTCCCAAATAAGATAACTTGTCACTAAAATCAAATTGGTATAAAAATTAATGTAGATAAACATCGATGTGGTTCCAACTTATTGTAATTTTTTTTTCATAAAAACTGTTGATTTACTGTTAGTTTAAGCTCTCAGTCGATATCTTTAATTTTGAAAAAGTTTTTTTCCATCGTAATTTTGTTTTTTTTATATTTAATCTATCTGTATCTTTTTCATTATTTTATTCATGTCCGCTCTCAATGTGGAGCATATGGATTATTAATAAAGGTATATCTACAGAAGTTTTTCTACAAGAACTGTTTGTTACTCAGTCGCTCAAACTCTATTTTTCAAAGAGAGTAGTAGAGATAGAAGGATAAGACTTAGACAGAACTAGCGGTTTACTAATGCTCACGATACGCCCAGTTATTAAAGAATTGGAAAGGGTAGAAGAGAATTTTTATTTTTAAGACATCACAAACACCCATACCTTCGAACGGAAATCTGCTGAAAAATTCTGTTCGTACTGGGACATGAACCCGTAAGATCCGGCCTGGGAGCCCACAACGCTAACCGCTGCACCATAGGACCCGACAAATATTCTTCTTTTAGTTATATGTTTCTTCTATTCAAAATACAGAATAGGTTAATTATTTAAAGACTGTCTCAAATCAACCGTCGTTTGTGAACTTAATTGTCAATTATCATAAAAATGTCTGGTATGTTAGGTTTTTTAATCACGTTTGTTTTTTTTTATAAATAATTTGGGATCCAGGAGGACAGTGAATTACAGTTAATTAAAAACATAATAAATAATGTTCTTTTTTTGACACAGTTGGTATTATTGTAAAATATTGTTTAATTGCAATCTGTTAAATAAATTTATTCTAACTAAACTGAAAATCTGCGCGCTTTCGTGCACCTACGTTACCGTTGGCTGTTACATCTGTGGTTTTCAGATGCCAGGAATGACAGTGGAGTTTTACTGGGCGCCCATTGTCATTTAACTGCACCGGCACTTATTAATAACTCTCTTTTTTATTATTATTATTTCAATGGCCGCTTTTATTTCGTGTCGAGGTCGAGTGCTGTGGCTTTGCTGAAAAAATGTAACGCGAATTTTATAACGAATACAATTTCGATAAAATAATCTTCTCTGGTGTAAAATTTTAATTTATCGCGGCTGACAAATGACATTAATTTCATCATGATAAATGTCAGTCCTAATAATGTAATAAAATTAATCTAGATTTATACAAATGGCTTCGAAATACTTTTTTATTATTGGCATTTTGAAGTCCTGCATGAATTATTTAATGTTGTATTGATAAAAATTGTGTTGAGGCGACTCCGACCTTTTTTCATTATATTTATATACAAAATGTTACATATGCGTTTTGGTATACACCAAATAGAAAATTTGCGCCTTTTTAAAATCATAGTCAGATAATTTATCATTATTTATTATTTTTTTAATTAAAAAAAATATATATTTAACATTACAGCTTACGCCAATGCGTCAAATATTTTAAAGTTGAAAGATCATACGAGATATACACGATGAGAATTTTTTGTAAGTCACATGAGATTAACTCAATTAACTTCACAAACACCAATGTCTTAGATCTCAAATTAAAATTGAAAAAATCGTATTTGACATTGACCTTACACCGGGGATCGAAACCCAGACCCACCTGATCGGTAGAGCAAGCTCTAACCAACTAGGCTACAGCGGGCGACAAATAATACTCGAGTATTTCCAAACTTGTGAGTCACAATTTTTTTAACGACGTCACATGATTGTTTCTATATCACATATATCATGTAGCTACAATCTGAACATGATTCATGTCGTAAAATGTGTTTTTTTCATATTACGGAAGTTAAGTAAATAATTCAATCACTTTTCTTATCTTAGGTGCACAGCGAAAAGCGTTAAAAAGAATATTGATTTAATATGTTTGAGTCAGATATATTTATTACCTCTTTCGTTCAATCCTCCTATTCTCCTTTTTCTTAAAAAAATATAATTTCAGTAGCTCACCTCACCGTTTACACAACCAAAAGTATACCATGTTTGTTTTTTTTTACATTCAAGAAAATTTGATGCAGATATTCCACTTTACTTAACACGTGTGTATTAACTGCATGAACACACAAAATTTTCCCAACAGCTTATCGAATTGCGACATTTGATTTGTGTATGTGTAAATTTATCGAACCGGCGGGGATCGACGTATCAGTATTCCAAAGGTATTCCGTCTCACCTGAACAACGTTGTACAATAAGTAGGCTTCGACTATTGTCGGGGTGGCTTTGTTGAATGCAGCCGGAAGCTACGTGGCGCCCGTGTGGCACCGCCTACATTGGCTTTCCCAAATGGTCTACCTGCTGCCGCCAATTCGTCTTTGAAAATCACGGCCTGGCTAATTCAATGATCGGATGGTCTGACATTATGTCGGTTACAAAATACCATAAGCAATCAACTAAATTAATCATATCATACCGTCAATTTATATTGCTCGTTGTCGAAATGTATTTTTTTTAGTAGCAACAACAAAATATTAAATGCAATAGATAATAAATTAACAAAAAAAGGTTTCCTCGTTTCATTACTTTGAAAGAAACTAAATTTCATAACATTAAACCGTGATCCGCTGATAATTACTTAAATTTTGATTGCTAACGGCTTATTGCAATCCTGCTACAAGCAGTGGTATAAAAATTACATCAGTGATCATGGATTATTTTTCCTCAATAAATTTGTATGATTGATATAAAAATAATAAAAAAAACTCTACTTGTATTTTTTAATACATAAATTTCTTACCATTTATAATTGATACTATTAAACAAAGCTTAAATACATTCAAGTTCGCTTGGGTTCGCAGTTTCACGTCCAATTATTTTTTTCAATGTCAGTAAATTTCTTCTGATCACGTTCAGTCTAACTTTTTAAATTCAGTTCTTGTTTTGATCAATAAGCAAGCACTTACTGAATTCTTTCATATCAAAATCCCATTGAACTATGAAACTTAAAAATTGCTATCCCTTGGGAAATATTTATTTTCCGTTTTCGCCGATACACGCGAGTTCCGAACAATCTTCGAATTCTCTAATGGTAGATTGTTTCATTGCGTTTCTCTGAATGTAAGAGAAAAATAACATTTTTACACTGCAACGATCTGAAATGAAAATTTTTCGTTTCACGCTACTGTTTTACCTTTTACCTGCCCTGAGGGAGCCCTCCGTGAAATTGTTCCTTTTATCCTCTTCAGGTGAACATACCCTCGCTAAAATCACACAAGCAGACCTCTTACATCCGAATGTCTTTTCTTTTCTTATTTGGTATAAGATTTTTTGGAAAAGCCCAGGAATAGAAGGATAGTTTACATAACATTTAGCTATTACATTTAGCATTTAGAAATCAAATATTTACGAGCACTAATTTCTAAATACATTCAATTTGAATCCTTATTTTTCAATAGATTTTATGCAAACATCAATGACATTTTGAGTTTTATATTATCAGTCAGTCACTTAAGCGTTTCGAAGAACGATAAGCAATATGGGATTTTTAAAGATAAATTGAGATAAATTAAACTGATATTTATTATCAATTAAATTAAGTGATTTAGAGACGGTGATGGATTGATACCATATTGCTTATCGTTCTTCGAAACGCTTAAGTCATATTTAATAAATGTAATATAAATTAGGATGTAATAGTGAATAACAAGATGTATTGTGTATCTCTTCGCAGTCAGTATATATAGCTGTGGAAAATGTAAGTTTAAATATAGTTCTGACGATGGCGAAAGCCGAAATTGCTATTAATTAATCTTATAAAAAACTGAAGAATTAAATACGTTGCTATTTTTACCCTAGTAACGATATGTACATCATGTGCACTACCTACTTGCTTTTTTACCCGCACATCTGACCAACAGGCCGGACGGAGAATTTAAACTTACATCTGGTCACTTTCAAAATGATATTGAGTACATAATATGTATTTTTTTTGATTCTATATAATAAAATATTATAACATAATGTGTTGAAAATTTAGAAGCCAATAGATCAGATGTTTGCATAAACCGGTAGGAAAGTACAAGTTGGTTGTTGAGTATCCCACCACCACCCGTTATGTGTATGCAGCCGCATTTTCACGGCCGCCTTCCATAACGCAATGCGATCAAGAAAAGAAAAGAATTTATTCCTCATATTATTGGCCCGATAAAGAGCTGCACGGGACCTATCTCTTAACCATGCACTGTTGTGCTTTAAAAAGATAGAAAGAAAAAAGAGAATGTGACTTGCTCAGTCATTTAGTTTAAGTGGTATTAAGTATCCTGTGTATCCGTATACTGAGAATCGCCGTGGCGGAAGAGTTTAATCTACTACGCGTTGAATTTCAAGAGGAATGAAGAATATTCCGTTCCCCATATGATGTTGCAAATTTATCGAATGCCTCAAAATAGGCCTTGATAGAGATCAGGTTAGCGTGGCCTATTGAGCCCGTATGAGGTCGGACCACAGCAAACAGCTCTGCTCGTTCGGCATTCATCTACGGGCAGTGAAAGTAATGGATCGGCTTCTTAGGATTAAAAAGACAAAAAAAACTTACTGAAAATTTTAATTTATCTTTATAGAGCTTTAGCTATACGTGGCTAAAGAAGTAATCTTTTGATCATTTAATATTGTAAAGAGTAGACGTCATGGTTATCTGATTTTCTTTGGCAAAATAAAGTCCACCTTTAATAAATTCAGACACAACAAGATGACGGTGCATTCGTCTTCTCCTTTCCTTTCTCTGAAGACTTTGAGGAGTCATCAGTTTCCAGATTCGCCAGCCAGATTATTTGGATAATGTGAAAGATTTATTTGGCTTGTTAAGTAATAGTTCAATCGTTCTTGCCTTGATTATTTCTGAAACAACTGCACGACATTGTACAAAAATATATTTGGTTCACTTAAATCAGGTGATATTTTTTCATTGTGTGCGCAAATAATCGTAGTAGTGTATTGGGGTCCGGAAGCTGTAAATCTAAGAGAAGTTTGCAAACCTTTAATAATCAGTTGTCAATCATGTTGCAACGTGAACAGTCTTGACGTCTTAAAATCCCATGATACTAACTTGTATTTATAAAAAAAAAATACGGTATCGTAAAACTGCAAGCATTGTACGGTTAACACCTCCATGCTCATGATGCAATCGTAAATAGTTGAGCCATTAAATCATTCAATATTTTTCTTAGTATTGTCAATAAGTTTTTATCATTTCAGGTATTCTAGCATATATACATTTTTAAAATATTTTTTTAACTTCTAACTTAGTTTTAAATACTGTCAATAAACAGTGAAACTGAGATACCATCATGGCAGGGAACGAGATTTTTTAGGATGGCATGATACGGGTTAATTAAAATTCATACGAAAAAAAATGTTGAGAACATGCGAAAAAAGGTGGTAAATGGTTAAAATCAGTGAATGGAAAAAAATGTGGGAAATATTTTCAAAATTTCAATTGACATTGTTTTAGAATAATGAAGTTAATATATATGGGGGAAGAGGTCAATCAAAATAAGCACCGCTTTATTACTTTTCAATTTATCACTACACCACTTTCTAGGACTCGATAAAGACATCTGTATCTGTTGCAATGAAATTTCGAAATGGGCAAAACAATGTGCTAAAATCCTGTGGAAATTTAAGCCCACAAGTAGGATGGCATTGCGGACTTGAAACATTTTATCGCTGTGCACATTTACTTCTGCTGTAACAGAGCGAAGTGCATTTTTGTGGCGCGCAAATACCTGCAAAAATCATATAGACCCATAAACCAACAAGGGGCGTCAAATATTTCCTAGGGGTTGCATTGCATAGGCTCATTGCACATTTATGAGTGTTATCACAGGATCATCAAAAAAAAACGATATGTTTATAATGTTTCTGAATGTATATATAAATATAAAGGTGCCTTATAACTTTTATCACATCAACGTGTAGAAAATATATTTACATGATAATAAAATACATAAATATATTTTAAACATTAATCTGAGTTCCAAGTTAATGGTTCTATGGTCGTTAACTGTTATGAAAGACGATTATATTTTAAAATAAACATTGATTATGAAATTTTTATTCCAAATACTTCACCGAAATTTTAATACTCTTAAAATAACTTTAAATTCTGCATAAATACGTTTTCTTCTGTTCGACGTAATAGAAGTTGCACGGGATCTTTCGTTGTGTTCAGCTTCTGCAAGAAAACGAATCACATTAAAAATTCATACAAATAATCGGTGGCTAAAAATATACATTTTTGTAACTTGAACGTTTTGATCGACATAAATCAAACAGATATTTCAGAAAAATAAAGTATTTACAACAGGTACGGATTATTTGGTTTGAAGATTATATATTAAATAGTAAAATTATATAGTAAAAACACAATGGCACAACGACTGATGGTGTAATACACAGTCGACTCTTTGCTAGATATGATAGAGAAGTGAAGCTATTACTATGCTGCTTTATTTTTTTTAAATAAACTTAAAACCAGTGATTTAATTGACATTTTTAATAATATATATTAATTCCAATAGAAATATACATTTTTCTTCGAGTAGTAAACGATTTTGCTCTCTAAATTAATATCCTATTAATGCATTTCATGTTTCAATTGAAGCCGCCATACTTAGATAGGTCTTTCAAATTTTAATATAAAAAGTTGGAGGGGAGTTGAATTATTGGCTTGTCAATTATTATTTGAAATTAACTAATACCACAATATACCACCATGTTTCTAAATAAAGGTTTCGGAAATATTATAAAGGTATTTAGTAAAAAAACAACACTTTTTTATTTAATGTCCGTTTTAATTGTTACAAATTCAAGACACGCAAAAAAACAAGTATTTCTAATAGAATTGTCTACAGATTAACATTTATTTAAAAAAAATTGAATATTCTTAAACGTTACAAGCTGGAGAAAAAAAAAATGTACAGAAAGCTATGCATTTATAATGAAATGTTTTTTTATTCTCATGATATTTTTATACGTCTGTTTAAAATGCGTTGTGGCCATATGGTAAATCACTTATGTGTATGTACACCCTTACATCACTTGGACCATGACAACCCTGTACAAATATGTGACCCCAGAACATAGCCTACGGCCCGTAGTGCATCCGCCGCCTCTACTACGCACGTCCAGGACATAATTCCGAATTAGTACTTTACTGTACGTGGGAAACATACGTTCGACAGCAGGAAAACGAGTTACAGGCGTTTTATTACTTGCTAAACCTTTATTTGTATTCTAATAAAATTCTGTGTTGCAGGTTATTGTACAACAATATGTTATTATCAACGACACTACAATACTGCAACTGCATACACATTCGGTTTGGCAGATAATTTTTTATATACATTTGATATAAAAACAAGACTTCAAATAAACAGTTGCTCAAACTCGCGTATAGCTGTCCCATAGTAACTTATTGTGTAGAATAAATCAAAACAACATCTGAAAAAAAATATAGTACAGATTTTTTCAACGAATAGTTATTTAATAAATGAGAAAGTAATTATCAATAACCAAACCTGTAGCCATATATTAAACGTTGAAAGTTTTTATTGCTGTTTTTACGAACACAAATCCAAATACGGACCATTTAAAAAAATACATTTTTTCAACCGATTTATCAATTTGCGTTCGAAGGCAATATATATGTAAATATCATTGAACTTATTCGATTTGTTTTTGTAAAACGATTAAGTAATAGTCGACTTTGCTATCCTTAACCTCTCTTCTAAACCTCTAAAAAGATTTAGTGATTAAATAATTCACCCAATATTATTTCTAAATAAAACTTATAAATAGTTTTGTTTTATTATTAAATGTACAATTATCATAAATTCCCGTACCAGTGTTTTACATGAGGTTAAAAAAAATATAACGTACCAGTTGTATATATATATATATATATGTGTGTGTAAGACTTTTTATACTCAATACCGAAAAGATTTCGAACAGTTTTTTTATTATTGTATTACTGAGTTGTGACTTGGTACGGATATCTTCGAATTTGATTGAATCGCTAAATTACATAGTTTGCTATATTCGTACAAAACACAATGTATACGATTCGCATTCCCAAACAGAGTTTATCAATATACATGTATTTCTTTTTCCGCGTTACAACCTTATTTGAGATAATTTGTATTCCGGTGCCATTGCCAACAATTTGTTTGTTTTCAATCCGAATCAATGAAGAGCTGGTTTTATTACAGTATTCACATACGTATTTTGGCAATGCGTATATTGGGGGCGGGAGCATTTTTTGTATTGTATATGTAAGCTAACTTCATTTGATATTTATGGAATACGTTTTCTCAATAATAAATAACAATGCAAGTAAAACTCGAAAATTTTCGCCTCACATTATTTAGAAAAAAGATGATTTATATATGTAAGCAAAGATAGGAAAAGTAAAATATAAAATAACACACCTTATATTTTAAGGAGTTATTTGTTAAGTGAACATATTCTTCTATTTGACAAATACAAAAACCAAATTTTAAAGGAGAAAATCTTTTATACAAGAACAAAGCATGTAATCTAGTAGAAAAATCAATCGAAATCGGTGTTTGTAACAAAAAAATATCCCAAATCAACTAATGAAAAAAGTACATTTATAATGGTGTACTGTCTGTTACCTAAAATATAGTTTTTTTGCACTTTTTTATCATTTCCGCTCCTAACGTGAAACATATGGACTCATTGTGGAGTTTGTCTCAACCAATGTTTATCTACGAGAACTGTTTGGAACTTAGTTGTTCATCCTCTCAAACCAGAATATAACTATGACAGGACTAATGGTTAGTTAAGCATTCTAACTGTGCCCGTTTTTTTTGAAGATATGTAGGCTGTAAGAGTAAGAGGTTTGAATCCGTGAACTCCGTAACCGAAGCCAACAACGTTGACAACTGAACCACGCAGTCGGCGATTTCAAAATTACAATGTTTTGGCATTTACCAACAATTTGATTGATTGAACAAGTTCACTTTGGATTTACCCTCCTCAATTATCAGTGCAGAACATATTCTGAAATGAAATAAGCACAATGAGATTTATTTTAATTCACTCAAAATTAATTATTGGGGAAATTACATTGTAAAATTTCAAGGCCATGTTTCAATTGAAATGTTTAAATTTATATTGACCTTGTCGGTACTTGAAAATTATGCTCATCTTATTGCCGAGGTAATGCTCTTAGCGCAGAAGTAAAGAAAATCAACTTTGTATGAAAGTCGTGAGCGGCTTTTCGTTATATGATATTTTATAATAGTATTAGTATGTAAAATAAAATACCGCATTATGAATATAGTTGTGAATTCTGGCTTTACTTTGAATACTTATTTCACATCCTGGGCTACGATAATTACTAATTGAATGCAGTAATAAGTGGCGGCAGAGAAAATGTAGTCCAACGAACCCAGTCTATGTTTTGAAAACTGTCAGATATAAGAAAAAATGAACATCAATTATTTGAATTCAAATATGTTGTTCGATTCGATCGGTAGCCGACTGTCACGGTAAAATAATATATATTCATAGATATGTTGAATATTGACTAATAGATTTATGACTTAAAATTCAATTACTATGTCAGTTTCAGTATGACCCATTAGAGGTGAAGTGAGCCAAGTGGTATTTTAGAAGAAAAAAAATAGACGCGTTGTAAAATTCTACACGTCTTAAAGTATCGTAAAAGTGAAAAAACCTCAGTTAATACATATTGTAATAGTGTTATCCGCGTAAAATAAAAATATTCAATCCTACAAAACACAAAATAAAGACGTGATTGTACTTTAAAAGTCCAAGATTTTTTTTTACCATTTTACTAGTTGGCTCACTTTACCTCTAGATGACCCATTATTATGTCAGTTTTGTAAAGCACGATGACTTTTTTTGCAACTGCTTTCACTTTCAATGTAAAGGCTTATACATTTTTAATTTTATGAGAACTATTTGGTACCCATTTTTCAGCATCTCGTCTCAGACAGCGGAATACTATATGAGAACTTGACTATGGTGTGGCTCTTTATATATACGAAAATTTAGAATATGACTCTCGTTAACCTCATGATGCTCATCCCTGGCCTAATTAAATGAAAACGTCAAACACGTCTAAAAGACTCTTTTTTTAAAATACTTTGTGTGCTACGTATTATAAATTACAAGTATATTCTTCATTTCTGTTAAAATTAAATTAAAATAAATCAATATTTCGAAAACTTTTCTTTTCACAACAATTCTTTTCAAGTAAATTGTATTTTTCTGAACATAAACATGGTGCACTCTTAAATCCCTGAGTAAAGTCCAGTGGTTTTTGAACCTTCTTTCTAAGGATCTTCTTTGTGTTTTCCCAAAGCTTAAGTGCTGCACTATTCTGTCCGACGACAGATGTCCCTGTATGATTACTTACGTCACTCTTTCCTGACTTTGTGTCGTTTTCACCAGGGAAATGAAAGGACACAAGACCAGTCAGTTTGGTTTGGAAGTCTAAGTGCAGCTTGCAATTTGCACTTTGCACGTCAGCCTTCAAGCTTTTCACCAGAAACACTCCATACTACGCTGTTGAAACACGTCCAGTAGTTTATTGGTCAGTAACGTCTTTATTGCAGCAAGAGAAGATAACATTTTTATGTCACTGCAAACACATAATTATTTTTGCTATTCAATATGAAACTCCAGACGTATTTATGTTATTTTTTACTGTTAAGACTCACTGAAATGCATTTAATGGTGAGTTTAGCGGTCTACAGCGACACCTATAATTAAGAAAAAATATTCAGTGACTTATTTAAAGAACATTCATATCAATGATAAAATCTAGTTTAATAAGATTGTCAATACATCTCTGTTGAACTAAATAAGTATTATTATACTCAAATAAAATTTATCTCGGAGGCAGTGACATGCTTCAACACTGAGCTTCTATTTTTTTCATTAAAAAATCACATCTCAACCAATACGTTATATTAAACGTTAACACCATAAAATACATCAATATTAACTTCTTTTCGGCTTTTATTGGACATGTATAGCTTATTAGATGTTTAAATATTAACTGTCGAATGGAGAATTTTTAAGAAAATAAAATGTCAAAACTTGTCTTTGATAATCAAATAGATATACATTCATTTCTGATTTAAGCATATATTCGTTTATTTTATTATTTCAGAAAAATATTATAATATTATGTTGTGAACGTATCTATCTCAAAATTTTATACGTACGATTTTTCATAAAAATTCATAAAAAACATTTTTTTTTCTTATAATAATTGCTATATATTTATTATGATCACGGCCTCGGATTAAACGTTTACCTGTATAATAATATTCTTAAATATTTAATATTATAATTAATTTTATCGCTTTTTGTCTTAATTAAAAACAATCATAATTTATATTGTAAATGGCTTTTACAAAAATACACAATTATGTTCTTAAATAATTTACAAAATAGAGTAGTAAAGTTGATAAGAACACGATGTCCGAGTACTATCTGATACTGAGTAAATTATTACAGTTTCGCCAACTTAACCACCCGAATAAAGACGTGCTCATTTTCAGTTCTAGCATTAATCTTTATAACGGTATCGTAAAAAAATCTGGCTTACATTTTGCGCATCCGTTTATAATTTGTCTCTATACTAATGACCTAACCATTAAATTGGTTAAGTCGTAGGTCGTTCATTATGCCCATTTCCGATTGCAATATTTTTCTAATACTATTTTTAAATCTTTGAAGGGAAAATTACTTTACCACGACTTTATTATTAAAGTTTTAACGACGAATGTAATTAATTGAAAAAAATACACTGTTTAAATAAAGTTCTAATAGAAAAAATCATGGGGTAATTTAAAATTAAATTTAATAATTTGATTACGATCAACGTAATAACAAATTTAACAAATTTAATATTATATTAAAAATGAACAAGCTGTAAGCCCATTGCCCTCAACGGTGGGGATTTTTGTTGCATGTTTAAATAGTCAGAAGACCCTGAGACATATATCGACAACCCTGCAGTATTTTTATTGTAATATTTTTTTTAGAATAATTCAAACATTTCAAGTATGCAAACAAATATCTTTCGGAGAAGAAGAAGAAGACCTCGGGACATATATCGACAGCCCTGCAGTAATTAATTTTTACCATCTTTCTAGACGTCATCATGAATACTAATGAAAATCGGAAAAAGAAAAAAAAATGCAAAATCCCGGACCTACAAACACTCAGCCAACACTCAAACATTATCGGCTATTAATATAATATATCTTTACAAAGTTACTGCCGAATCCATCGAAAAATGTAATGTTTTTTTTCAATATGTTATCCTCTGGGAATGTCCAGATTTAAATAATGAACGGGAAAAATTGCTCAAGACGATACGACTATCTGTCGGATCTGTCGGCCCCGTCGGTCATGCCGATTTGGTTGCATCTAAGGCAAATTATAGGGCATTTAAAGAATTCTCCGCGTCTTTTGGAAAAAGAGTTGAGTTAAATAGATAAAATCTAATATTTTCAAATGCATTTATTATTAACTTTAATTTCTGCACACTGTAGTGCATGCAACCAAGTCTTGAGGAATTTCTTCTCGAGACATTTCTGGCAAAATTTTGAACACGACTAACGTTGTTACGCTACGGAATACACCCTATTATAGCCGTAGCGGGTGGTGGTGGGTACAACGTTGAGTACCCTAGGGAATTTAAAAAAAAAAAAAATTGGTTATGAATTTTTTTAGCCGTAATACCTCTGTTTATTTTTTGTAATTCACTGCGGTCGGTGTAAATGGAAAATTATCCATTCAATTTCTCCTGAAATATTCATCCAATCGGTTTTGCGTTTTTAATATTTTTCGCACACATATTAATCAGAGAGAGATTTTTTCGGTGGGAAATTTAAAAGGATTACGACGCATATAAATTGGAATTTACCCTAAACAAACATTACCGAAAAATCAGGTTATATTGGTGCCGCCCGAATATAAATCCCAGTCATATTTATTTGTTGGATACATCTGGAACTTAAATGGTTTATTCTATGTATGATTTGATATTTTATTTATATACGCTATTAAATCAGCCATAATAACGACAAAGCTCCAATAAAACAATATTTCAAAAATAAATTCATTTTACAAACATTTCCTACTCGTATAATATTTATAAAGGATTATTTGCTTTCCAAAAATACTTTTTGAGTTACGATATAATCAGTACAGGTGTTGAATAACTTTATAACTAGTTATTATTACTATATCGACTGTGGAAAGGAAAAAGGACGTAACAGCTTTTTTTCGATAATCACAATGTATACAACTTGACACACATTCTATCAAAAGGATGGAAGCTGAAAATGCCGAATAAGTATCTAAATTTAGCTTTTAGGTTAGAAAAAGATGACCTTGTAAAAAATAAAACCAAGAAAAAATACTAAAATAAAGGTTTTCCCGAGACAATTTCTTTAATAAATATTAGGCTATGTCAATTAAACACCAGCTTAGAAGTATCCGTGCACTTCAAGGTTGTGTATAATTCATAATTTGCATATGTCACAAAATCATCAAAACACGTTTTTAGTGCCTCCTGTAAAATTTGATATGTGTGGGTTACGTCCTTTTTCCTTTCCACAGTCGATATGGGTGGGCTTATTTACAATAAATATTAAATATTACAGTGCAGATAGTGAGATAAGACTTAGTAATACATTTATTTCCTAAATAAACACGATACATTTATTTATTTATTTATATTATTATATATTTATAGTTCAAGTTCATCCGTGTACTTGAACGCCTGAACATGCCGAAATGCGATACCCGGGTTGTAAGTGACAAAACTTGTGTGAATGTACATAATTGGAACGATTCAAATTTAACCAAAATAACGCTTAAACTATATAACTTTCAATCCAAGAACTGTTTTTTTAAGGCTTTTTTGCAGCCAGATGTATTATATTTTCACAAAGATCCGATGTAAGTTGACAGATTTCAGAATTATAGTTTTGTTAAAGCATTACTTGGTTAAAAGAAAAAATATATTGATAATAAGCTTTCTTTGCTAACGATATGGATATTTTTTTAATACTGTTAAAAGTACTATTTTTGATTTATTCAATTGACTTTAACTATCATATTGAACTATTGTCCTGAAAATGTACTCTTCGTTGTAAATTCACTAAATTATTTGAGATTTTATTAAATATAGCATTTTTTCAGTATGTCCACAGGTGGGCTTAAAGGGGCTTAAAGCTTGAAAGGGCTAAGAATATTATATTATATTTTTATATTAAATCAGTACTTAGCTGCAATTTCTCACAAACATATAAATGATCTACGATCGCTTAATTATAACGTTTGAGAAATGCAATTGGAGCGAAAAGAATACCACTTATTTCTGCAATAATCTTAGAATTCTTCACTCTTGCAATTTAATGTATTAGCAATATATATAGATAGATATTTACAATTATTTTACGCTACATTTAATATTGTGACAAAATACAAGTTTTTTAAGTATTATTCGATTGCTTTAATAATTATAACTTATACTAATTGTACAATGGTGATAAAAAAAAACCGCTCCGTACCCGAATAGCAATGAGACTAATAGAGTCCTTTTTAACGTATTGACAGCCCATCGCTAAGTATTTTCGTTGGAATATCGTAAGCGTTTCCTAAAAGCTACATATTCAAAAAAAACAATAAATTAGAAATTCATTAGGTACTATAAAAAAAAACTATAAAATATCATTAGAATCAATTTCCTATGTTGTATTATATAACCTGAGGCTTTAGTTTAAGGCTTCATAAAACCTATTTTAAGGTACCACGATAACTTCAAGTCATTTTCAGGTAGCTTCCGAACGGGATTTTGAGCAAACAATTTACAGTGGCGGCAAAGTGTAAGCCATATATTTTCGATTTCAAACACAAACTTTCTTTTAATAATGACTTGTTCTTAATTATTATTTTCACAATAATGACACATTAAAAAACTGAAACGAGTTTAACAAAAATGATGTAAAAGATGACGATAAATAGTTTGTATATATAAATATGTAGTTTTAATATAAATGATGTATATAACTACACTTGGGCCTCGTTCACACGGTTTTATACAACACGGTTTATAAATTGTGGAAAAATTTTCATACAACACGCTGTATATTACACGGCTTCAATTAAAAAAAAATTAACATGTTTGATTTTTACGTAATATGGTCGGATATTCATGACATACATGAAATATTGGAGGATCGTACGTTGAACGAAGAAGAATTAATCGAAATTTTGGATGAACCTTCTACAATAAATGACTCAGAAAGCAGTTGCAGCGAAGAAGCTACATGTTTCACATAAAAAACAATAAATGACGGCTTGGAATTGGCTATTATATTTAAAAAAAAATATATTGTAAAGGATCCTATAATAGAAAGAAGTTCGAAATTTAAGAGGGAATTACAACAAATTTTGGAACCTTGTAAGGAAATACGCAATGATTTATACGCTAAAAGCAGACAATCGCTTATTACCGAATTTTTGAAGGCTAAAACCACAATAAATCCAGAGTTTTCCGATGATGATGAAAGCTTACAACCGATCTCGAAAAAAAGTAAAACATGTAGAATTCTAAGTGATAGTGATGATGAATGAATGCTATATTATGTTATTTAAATTTCTTTCAATAGATATGTAAATGGAACGCAATCCCTAATTTTGTATGCACTTCAAACCTTGTATAACACGGATTTGTATTACACGACGTTTTTGTGGAACCATATAACCGTGTTATACGAGGCCCAAATGTATAATGAATTTAATATAAAAACTGATGGGCTTAAAATTAAATTTATTGTCGCCATAATTATTCTCGTTCTAATGAGATAATGTTATTATTGTGCTAAAATATAATCTATTTTAATCATATTTACAGTAAATATTCAATATCTAAAAACTTCACATTTGACAGAGTGACAAAACAAAAGATCTTTATCTCAAATGATTTAAATTTTAAACAATCACCTCAGCAATCACGACATATTTTTTCAGTCGCAAACGTTTTTCATTTTAAGTGCGTTTTCTGATCTCGTTATCATTTAAATCAGCTATGAGAGCTCATCTCGGTCTTGGAACTTTTGAAAACTTTCTCGGCACATCGTATTCTACTTTATTTGTTTGTTTTCTCTCGTACCTACCTCGGCATCCATAAAATGAAGACCTATTATTTGTATAATATTTTTCCTAAATAATTAAAATAGCCGCCTGTGTGGTCCAGTGGTCAACGTAGTTACGGCTACGGAGGGCACGGGTTCGAATCCCATTACGGACAGTTTTATAAATTGATTTTTCAATCGATTTATGAATTTCTGTTCAAAGGCATGGATATGCGTCTTGAATTCCCCCCTCCTACCCATTCTATCCCACGAAAAGGCGTATCGAGAGCGATTAGCTAACCACTAGTCCTGTCATAGCCTTATCCTTCTATTCCTACTCTCTTTGTAAAAAGAGAGGTTGAGCAACTGAGTAACAATTCAGTTCTCGTAAAAACACATCTGTTGAGATAAATTCTATTAGGAGTCCATATGCTCCACATTGGGAGCGGACATGGCAAAAAAAATGAAATATTCGCAGGTTATTTTTATCAATAAAAACACTTGCTTGAAGCTGTTACTACTAGGGCTTGCCGGTTTTCAAAAACCGGTTTTAAATTTGTGACATTCGAAAACCAGTTTTTCAACTTCGTAACCGGTTGTGCCGAATTTTCCATAAACGAGTCTATAAACAATAGGACAGAAAAATTTTATATTTTATTTGATGACTTAAAGACCATATGTCCCACAACATTGCCCAGTGAAAGAGTATTTTCGAAATCAGGAAATTTTGTTACAAAACGATCAGTGGACGGTTGTGTTTTCTTAAATCATATTTTCTGAAGAGTAACAGCAAAGAATTTCTTGTTGTGCATTATTGTGTATATAAATAAACAACATAAAAAAATGAACTTTTCTCGGTATTTTAATTAAATTATCCATTTTTTGTAAAACTTCGAAAGCCGGATAAAACTGGTTTTCGAACAATATTGACGTTCGACAACCGGTTTTTTCAAAAGTCGGTTTTTGTATAAGCCCTAGTTACTACATTGATTATTTAAAATTGAGATTTATTCGATAAATTTCATTTTTAATGAATAAAAAGTTTATTTTTTTAAATTTTATATACAAGTGAATCCTTATATTTTGAAACGATACTACAATCTATAAGTAAATCGTGGAAAAACAGTCAAATTGTTGTCATTGTTTTCTCAGTTCTAGATATTGATTATTGAAACAATATTTTTCTTGCCAACAAATGAATGAAAAAAAACATTTCCACATACTCTTTAACACTGTTTTTTTTTTCAATTTAATAATGATATTTTTTCCTTTTCGTTTAAATTAATAGCACGTCAATAAACCGAGTAGGTGATGTAGTGGCAAGTGAGTATATTCAAACTCTTGCCCGCATCTGCTTCTGGCTTACGAGTGTTTAAAAGCTTAAAACGTTCCCTTCAAAACTTTCCATATTCTCAATATATCGTCATCGTACATACTTACTGTTACATGGTTGTCAAAGAAAGGCTGGACTGTTCGATGTATTTAGTTTACGGCATGCTGTTCCCAACATTAACGGACTTGAAACTTGAAAGATGAAACGGACCTGACCAAAATGACTCTCTAGTCAACCTATTCTTATAGGATTACATTTATCATTCAAATACTATTACGAAGAATAAACCACTTATTATTATTACTAACACAATTTTTTTCCATGTCCGCTCCCAATGTAGATCATATGGCCTCCTAATCGACACTAGTTTTTCTGCGAGAACTGTTTATTATTCAGTCTCTCATCCTCTCTTTTCCAAAGAGAAAAGGACAACGCTAGGACAGAACTAGTGATCAACTAATTGCTCTCGCTACGCCCAGTTTTTGAAGGATCGGAAGGGTGGGAAGGAATTTTTAGACATCGCAAACACCCATGCCTACGAATAGAAATCGATTGAAAAAATGCTGTCCGTGCTGGGACTCGAACCCGTAAAATCCGACACGGAAGCCCACAACGCTAACCGCTGCGCAATAGGACCCGAAAGCAACGATTTTACTCAATAAATAATTAAAATTATAAATAAATAATAAAAAATTTGTTTGATAATCCCTACGTATACACGTTCTTTCAGAATGATGTAAAATTCAAATGACAAATTAGTATCTAAATTAAGATATTTAGTTTGAAAAAAGACTCCCAGAAATAATGACAAACACAAAGGTTTTTCTTAAAAAAACGTATTTAACTAATAATAGATTCAGTAAATAAAACACTGGCTTTTTAATCTCCATATACTTCAAGGTTGTGTATATTTAATATAACTTTTCCCCAAAATCATCTAAAAACGTATGTTATGCCTCCTGTAAAATTGGTTATGTGTGTGTTCCGTATTTTTTCCTTTCTACAGTCGGTATTGGGGTATCCAATCCCGGAGCCTTTTTATGATCCCGGGATTTCGGGATTGATTAATTTTCAATCCCGGGATTAGGCACTCAGCGTGAAATCGTGTATAGTTTGAGAAACGTTTTGGTGACTTTGGTGTTTTTTTAGCTCTCCCAAATCCAAAATCGTATAAATTTTTCAACCCCAGAATCCCGGGATCGTGACCATATCAATTCGAATCAGGATCGCAAAATTGGACGGGATCCCGGAATTGGAGACCCTAGCGGTATGTAAGATTTAAACATGTATTTTTTCAATGTAGAAAATTTTAATTCATAATTTACTTTAACAGAATATGTTTGCTAAAAACTTGTTTTAACTCAGTCATTTTGCATATCGAATCAATACAACGAATAAACAGTTATTACGAATAAATAAAAACATCACATATTTTTTATTTATTTACAAATAATAAATATATCGGAGATGGAATCAATGAAATGGGCAAACATTATCTCACGTGGAGCTTAAATGATCGAGAGCTAAGTGAAATCTTCGCAAAAATAATCCACGTCCAGCCTGTGGTCAGTTTCCATACCATTATCCGTTGGCAGGATTGAATGCATCCAGGAATAAGAAATTGAAGGTACTGCAACGCGGAGAACATTTCTCGTAGTAAGAGGAAATCTTTTTGAGTTAAGCCTTCGTTTATTTACTTTCGGATGCGGGAGTGCGGCTTCTTTCGTCGTAAATGTTTCTAAAGTCGTAGCAGCTACATGCTACGCCGGCTACGATGACACAAAGTATTGAGTGAGAGAGAATAACGGGTTTATTTGTTGAGTATTTGCCACTTAAGGAGTGTACAGCAAATAAAAGCTCGAAACGAGGCTATTTTTAAATTAAAAGATGTAGGGAAAATGCTTTAAATTAGTTTATTTTGCAAGCTCGCGCATCGCACAAATTAAATTTTTTTTTAACCTATTATGTGACACAAACATAAAAGGGTTAAAAAAAATGTAATTTATATATATATTTTTTTTAATATCTAATCTTGTTTTGAATTTATTTTTAATGTAACAAATGCATTTAAATAAGCGATTATTTACACATTATATGTAATATAATTGTCACCGTTAACAGAAATTCATTTTCTCAATTTTTTTATGAAATATTATTTTTAGTTAAAAAATATTTTTCACAAACATATCTCCGAACCCATCGAAAATATATACATATATACCGTCGACTTTTCTACAGCAAGTTTGGTGTTGAGTACCTACTCAATTTAATACCTATTAAAATCTACTTTCCTTCTGATGAAATCTGACTGCCAAACGCAAGAAAATGAAATAGAAGACGGCTGTTGTCTGTAATATTAAACTTACTAAATGTTGCCATAATTCAGATCGCTAATTTTATTTTGCGAAAGTGGCTTTTGGGCAAGTGGCGTTCGGCACTCTATTTCAACACACGTCAGCTGTGGGAGAGTGTAAAGTGGAAAGCTCACTTACCTGTCGTCGAGTTGTAGGAGTTACCAACTTCCCATCGACCGCCCAACACCCTCATTTTGCCCACTCAATGGTGTGCTTTACACCAAGAATTCCCACTACGAATAAAATTATTCATAACACTGACTGAGGGTAATAAGTCATACTTAAAATAACAGTTACTTCAAATAATTGTGAATACTATATGGTTTCGTAATTAAATATACAAGAATTACCGAATAGCTTTTAAAAATACTTCAGCAATATTTTTACATTAAGTGATATCGTTTAGTAAATTAATGAATCGTATAATATTGTTTATGTTTGTGATTTGGCTAATGAATACAATTCATCACGTTTGGATTGACGTGATATTTTCGGTAGTTGTTATTCGTGAGTAAGTATGGAAAACTCTAGAAGAAATCACTAAAAAAGAACAAAAGAATTATAATTACAATACGTTTTTCGATTGAATTGCGATGTGCTATTTTTACATTATTACATACAATGTAGTTACCAATAATATACCAATACAATCAATAAAGGTGACTGCTTTTTTTAATTGATTTTGTTTGTCATTAAAAAAACGACATTAATTTTGAGAATACCTGAATACCCATTATTAATAGATGTTTATATAGCCATAACAATTGATAAAAGCATGCGACTTAAGTTATTGGACGTGATTATTTATTATGTATCCTCTTTTCGTGCACAATCACACCCTCAGCTTAGTACGCCAGTGTACTTTTTGAAACGTATCGACAGATGACATACAGTGGCACAGCAGTTACTTATTCAGATCGCGTCCGTTTTGGACCACAAAAGGCGTGAGGCATATTATTCCAATAGGCCAGGACATTGATAAAAAAATACAAATATATAATAGGTAGAATTAAGTAAAAAAATCGTAGCGAAAAATTCCGGAGGTGTAGACATTACACAACTCTGTACTCTCTGTAAAAATATGTTATTAAAATACTCAGTGTCTCTTGGAAATTCAACCGTAGAACTAATGAAAAATATTTTTTGACACTGATATTATAAAGGAGAGCTGAAAGGAATGAATTTTTGTTGAGTCTAATTGTAAAGAGTTATTATGTTATTGTTTTATCACCTCTTTTCAAATTTTATTTTTAAAAAAGTTATATATGTACATGTTTAGAACAATAGAAAAATAACTTTAGTTATCGTCACACTGGATTTGACAAATAATATTAATGATAACAAACAACATAAAATGTCTTCATAGAGCAAAGCCGAAGTGGCATTAAAATAAATAAAAAGTCAATTGACATTTCAATATGCACAATGCAGATAAAGAAACAAGAAACATTTCATACTAAAAAATAACGTCTTATCGTCAAACGTGTCCTCTTACAGTAATCTATAATAAGATGTAGAACTTAATATTTTTGGGATTCATTAAAACGTAATTTATTACCATAAATGACTTCTAGTATTTCATTTTATTGATTTCGTCGGCAGAATTTATTTTCGAATATGATATCTTGTGCATTGTGAAATAATGAACAATGGAACATTGTTTATTATATTTGAAGATAAGATAGTCTGTATATCTTTTCCGGTTCTAAGCTCAAGAAATGCGACCCCAATACCCAGATATTCTTAAATATCTATTTTAATATGGGTGATACAATGTTTATAATCAAGGTATTCTTATATCGTAGTTTTTTGGACCTTTTGTAGTTTATATAAATACACGATAACACGATGCGATAATGAGATAAGCGATCGTTCGTAAGATAACTACGCGTGAACGCATCAGTTGCAAATACATATTTGCACTGATGCGACATATTTGAATGACGTCTTTTTTACGCGCATCTTAAAATATGATTATTTATTAAAAAAACACTATTTTTTATAAAAAAAAATGTATGAGGAATGATGCAGAGAGATATTTTAAAGCCCTTAGACTTTTTTTTTTTTAATTTATAAGAATAAGGCCAATAATGAGGAAACCACTGGGGTCCCTAAACGACCCCCATCGGCAGAGAAGTATTTTTCTAGTCTCCGAGCCGCGAGAGATATTGGCTGCATTTTATTTTACAACGCCATGACAATTCTGCTTTATACGAAAACCAATCCCGGAGCTTTCGGGATCATTTCTTCTAATCCCGGGATTGAAATGTATCGAAAACTGTACGGGATCCCGAATCCCGTGATTGGATTCCCTAGTCCTGAGTCCAGAGATGTAATTTATTGGTATTATAATACATCATTTATATTCTATCACTTTTAGGGTGTTCACTGTCAATACTTGGTGGAAAGGCATTATATTAGTAAAAACACAATATTCCTTTGTACTTCATTTCACTTTATTTAATATGTCAGGACCGGTTTCGCTCATTACGAGCATCGTCAACTGACGTTGCTATGACTTTTTAATTATATGTTAGATGTGTTAAACATTTTAATTTTGTGCTATTTTAGAATCACTTTTAATGTAATTGGTATTTTCTTTTCAATGCCAATTGTTGTTTATAACTGTTCATTTTTGTATAAATAGCACTGTTAAATTATATTTCTTATCAGTTGACGATGCTCGTAATGAGCGAAACCGGTCCTGACATATTAAATAAAGTGGAATGAAGTACAAAGGAATATTGTGTTTTTACTAGCATAGTAAAACGTGTAATTCTTGAAATATTACCGACGCTGTGAATTTTCATCGATTCCAACCTGAAAAAAAATCCCAAAACATAACAATATTCATAAATAAATCCCCAAAGAGTAGAGGAAAAGACCGTTTTTTTCTATTTTGAATTCACGTTCGTTAACACATACCAAAGTCCCCCGGTACTAAATATTGTGTTCAGGAAAAAACCGGCCCTCCCAGATATTATTTTTCACGTAAAGCCATGAAACGTGCTCCAGGGCTGTCAATAGAAGCAGACCGCGTCGTGGAAATTGTTTTCCTTCTGCCGTGAAAGGGGGAAACAATTTATAACTTCGAGATGATGTTTCATTTTATTTGTGGAAATCATTCCACGCAGGCGGCACCTGCTTTTAAGAATGGCATTCAATAAAGGTCGCGGTCGGACAAGACCTACATAACAATTAACAAGGCTTATTGCCCGTTGTTTTCAAAAGAGCCGCGAAAGCCTGTAATATAAAACATTTAGACTTAATTAAATACAACTAAAAGTGTTCAGTTATAGTTTACATTTTAAACTAATTGTGGTTCTACTAATATTTTTTAAATTTTAATTCATAAACACGTATATATTGCATTAATGGTCAGTTCGTTGTGTTAGGAACAAACATGGTAAAACTGTGTTTAGAAAATTTGTAACAAATCCCTGAAAATAATAGTGTTATTTTGTACACCACTTTTAATAGCTTTTACAGTGATATTAATTAAATTATTACAGTATAACAAATTAAGCTAATGTTTTAACAGCGGATGTGTGGAGTATTAGAGAAATGCCCAGGGTGAAAATTAACATAATGAAACAACAGCTTCCTGCGAATTATTAATTAGCCAGTTGTTTGTCGTGTTTACATTTTGATTATTTTAAGTACAATAAAATCGAGCATTGACTACTGTATATGGCTGTGCCTCAGTCACTCTAAAATATTGTTGATTCAAATTGTTTGCTTTTAAATGATTTAATATACCTATGACTGTAGTTTATGTTAATTTATAATTGAGTGCCTCAGTTTCAAAACCTACCTACCTCCAAAAACCAAAATTGTTGGCAAATTGCAAAAAACTGCTTTGGGTTTTTTTTGTTGATTAAAGTAGGTTTTGAGACTTAACACGTTTTCTCTGTATTTAGAAAGGTTTTGAAATCGAAAATTTATCGATTTTGTAGAATGTGGATATTGAAATAGAAAACAATTTGGCATCAAAATTTGAATAAAATCAAAAATGTTCTTTAAGTAGGTTTTGAAATTGAGATCCCCAATTCTGAAATTTCATAATTCGTTTAAATGCGTTGATTTTTGTAATTTTGAATAAAAGTTAAATAACTAAGCCATACCATTAGGGGGCTATAATTTAATAACGTCACACCATTTCGGGAAATGTTTATTCATTGCAAAATATTTTACCTCCCCTGTCATTGTTTAAATGATGTACATACGTATTTAAAATCCTCCTACAAGTTCTGAAAAATAGTTTATTTTCAGTCAAAATAAGTTTATATTTCATTGGTTTTGTGATATCACCTTCTCCAGAACACCTAACCTCTTCGTCACAAATCACCACAATAATAATAGTACGTTATATATAGCGATATATCTACATATGTATTAGAAACTTATCCCGCTATCTACCTCTTAAAGCAGGGTTTACCAACCCCGTGCCCGTGGGCACCATGGCGCCCGCCAACTGATTTATCGAATAGTTAAATCTGGTTTTGCGATATTCAAATTCCTCGGTGGGCTAAAAAAAAACGAGTCACGGTGATATTTTGGGCAAATCGGTAAATTCCTGGGTTTTGAAAATTTTGAAAAAATGTAGTGCTCGCCGCCTACCAATATTTTAGATTGCGCTCTAAGGTCCAAAAAGTTTGGTAACCCTTGTCTTAAAGCATGGCGTCGTCTTTGACGTCAGTCAAATTCACGTAAGAAGGTATGTAAACTTATTTTTTTCGTTTTCTTCTAATACCTTAAATCTTTTCACTTACCTACCTACCAACGAATGAGTAATTTGTAAAACCTTTAAATTAATTAAAATAAAGTTCCCGGCATTAATCGTTGTTTTGTTGACCAGCCTGACAAAACACTGACAGCTAATAATAATGAAGAAATAGCAATCTATTTTAGATGACGTCTATCCAGCGTCTATCTTCAAAACGATTTAATTATGAAACATTATCTTTTTTATTATTGACCATATTCCATTATTTTGAATAATTAATTCTTTGATCATGACTGGCGCGATAATCATATTAACCTTTTAAATTGGATACATTAAAGCGGTGGACGAATATAATACGCTACAGTGATAAATTTGCATAAAAAATAAAACACACAATACAGCGCGTGTCGGCCTTTATTCCCGTAATAATGGAAATACGTGATAACCTATTGGTCTGAAGTGGTGGGATGCGGTCGTAAACATTAAAGTGATGCACGGAAATATCAAATTAAAGCAAATTGAACTGTCCACAATGCAGTTAACGTCATCAAATCCAACCAGTCACGTAAAATTGGCACTAATAAAAATGAATAATTTCCGCACACCCGACTGACACTATCAAACACTACGCCATCACTACGTGGACGATAATAATAATTATTGCTCAACAGCGGAAACATGGTCGTAAAGTGTAGTTCTTATGTCATCATCAATGACATCAATGAATCCGATCCTCCTTAGGATAGTCACAAGATTTTCTTCCAATGAAAATTTCGATGAAAACACTGATTTATCAATTATTTTTTTTACCATGATAATTCATATAGAAGTTTGTACAAGATTGTTTTTCAATTTCTAAAATGCCTATTTAATACAGATATTTAATTTAACGACAAAATGCTCATCCTGGGACCATCTAGTCCGCCTATTTTATCATCAAATTTATAAAAAAGTCAGAATACATAAATTTCCTAAACATTAAAATCTATCAATATTGAAGTGTGGGAGAAAATCCCTATATATATACTGATTAGAAAGTTAGCTTAATGATTTTTTACAAACATGTAAGTATACAACTAGGGTCGAATTTATTTATAAGCTAACAAGACCGAAGCCTAGCACCTCAAAAGCCCCTAGAATCGATCGACATGTTTTTATTTCTAACAATAAAGTAAATGGTCAAAGGAAAGTAAAAAATCATTCTAAAACTAGTTTACGGGGTCCGCCGATGAAATGTCAGGGTTCACCTTTACCTGCTAGTTAGGTTTTTTATTCTTGGTGGAAAGGCATAATATTAAACATAAAACACTTTATTATACAAATTCCATTTTTTTTTGTTGTGAGATTTGTGTCATTTGATTGATCATGATTTCACTTCTCAAATACACGAGGTCTTATAGATTATTTTTTTGGGCTTAGTATCAAGCAGTAGCGCAACTTTTGGCCCTAGCAATTTTTTTTAAAAGAACTTGAATTTATTAGTTTTTTTCGATAAAATAGTTTGACTCCACAGCCCTGCTTTCTTTGGTAATCTTTGGTATCATTTTCACCTTCATTTTAATTATAAATGCTGAGGACATAAAATCAACTTTAATCAAATGTGATTATTATAAATGCTTGATATTCGAAACTCAGGCTCAAATCGTGATGACAATGACCAGGTAGGTACGGCTGACTTAAGATAAAGTAAGATGGAAGCCGACTATACTAAAGTTATTATACAGCTGTTTGGAAAGTTCAAAATATTTTTTTATTATTATTTCAACCATAGTTTTTCAACCTTTTTGGACCCGCGGCCCCCATATAAGTTTTTCGAGAGAGAAGTTTCCAAACTATTTTCAAATCCTTGAAAATCTTTCTTGGAAAATTTTTCCAAGGAATTTACGGATTTCCTAAAATGAAAACATTTTTTTTTTAGCTCTTTCAGGATTTGCCCGTGGCCCCCGGTTGAGAAACCGTGATTTAGACTATCTCTAATTTTTTTATAGGGATTATGACGTCATATTTATTACACATACATATAACAAAAAAAAGGAAAGATTGATGTGTTTAAATTTTGTATTGATTCAGTCAGTTACAAAATGGTGAGTTAACATGGATATATATTTTTGAAACATTCAAAATATTGTTTTAACATTATACTTAACAGTAAATGAATCAAAGTGAGAAAAAGCTACACTAAATTCATATTCCACACGATATGAAAACACTGTTTGTGCTTAAGATGTTGGGGGATGCGCCGCATCCACAGCATCCATGGACCGCCCCATCCGCCACTGCTATCTACGTTATTTGTCGTTAGCAAGTAAATTTTAATAAAAATATTATTGTGCACTACTACATAACATCTTTAATCTGTGTTGTAATAGCCGCTATCATGGCTGCATCAGGAAGCGAAAGTACAGCATTGCTCTGGAACTCGGGTCGTCTAGATATTTGAGCCCATGCCCGTTCGGCTGTGAGAGAAAGTGGCGTGTCTAGCAGCGTAGTCCAATCGAATTGCCAAGTGCCATTCAAGAACTATAAAATATCATAATTTTCAATTTATAAACATAAACGTCAAACATTGTTATTGACCCAAGTGCAAAGACTGAAATATGGCAAATACCCGTCTCTTCGGTTGAGATGTTGACGTCGTTGAATCCCAGTATGTATAGTTTCATAAATTAATTTGTGTTGAAAAGCATGCAAGTCTAAAATCTCCTTCCACCCATCCAATACTAAAAATTAAGCATAGCGAAACCAATCAGCTAACCACCAGTACACTGTTTACCTCTATCCTTCTCGGAAAATGAGGGAATGAGTGACTGAATAACAAGCAGTTTTTGTAGAATAACTTCTGTTGCGATGGGCTCCAAAATAAAATAATAAAAACTATCAATGTATTTAATTCTTCTTTTCTTCATCGGAAATTTTTTCTACGTCAAAATTTCTTGTTTCCCTAGCACTTCAGGAACAAATTTCATCTTGTATCTCAAAGTCACAATTGACCAAATTTTCCTTTGAAAACCAATTTTCATAATCAATAAAGTAAGGATGTAGTAATTCTCAGAATTCGAATTTGTAAAGGGATAGAGAATGGTAATTTATTAGAAGTATTATTTATATTTTTACCTGGTCAAATTGCCTTCTGCCAATATAAAACATGGTATACAATAGAGATACAGAGCTGACAGGAACTGTTTTATCATTAATCATTGGCAAATGATCAGCAGCACCAAGTTCTCCCAGAATCCAATCAGAATGTTTGCAAAAATATTGATACATAACCTATAAATAATTCTCAATGAAAGCTCAGAATTAATAAAAGTAAAAGAATGGAATACATTTATATCAGTTTAATAAAAAAATATATTACATAAGTTCGAAATATTAACCTATTGGCTGCCGTAGAAAAAAGTATGTTTGTACATAGCACGTCAGCTATAATTTACAATTATTAATTTGATTAGTTATTGACGAGGTAACTCGTCTCTGGCGTGTTGAGCACGAAAAATTTGACGAGATTTCTCATCTATGGCAGCTGTCCGGTTAAGCAAACTCAATTCTTTAATTCATAATAATAATATTATTACATACTTACTTGAAGGCTGTTTCTTCCAGCAGATGTCATCAACAGTTGACTTACCATGGCTTCTGCTCCTTCAGAAAATTCTACACAGTCGATTACTGGATTAGTCTAGAAATTGGATTTGCAAAATCAAATTATAAAAAAGATTTTTTAATTATACATTAATATAGTATGTGTGAACTTCATTTATGACATGTTGCATAAACATGACAAAAGCATATAGATGAACCTATCTTGTGTACCAACACTAAATCATTCTCTGAACCAAGTATCAATATACTGAATTATTTATCAGACAATGGTAAACATTTCATTGGTAATGTACATACTTATAATATGTAAAACATCATTATGAAATAGCATTTGATGAATGCAATTTTATTTCAATTTACAATTAGCTGTTGATTTTGACTTGATAATTTAATGTTTTTAGAAAAAGGAGACTTCTTGATCCTCTACCCATTTATCTTCTAATTATATCATTATATATAATCAAAATTAATTATATTACTCATCCTCACCTCATACTATTAAACATTACAGTCCCCCCCCCCCCCCAACCCCCCCCCCCCCCCCCCATAGTTTCACACTACCCCACTCCCACCAAACCACCCACAAAAACCCCACAAAACAAATCCCCTATAAATTTACCTCAAACCCCACAACCTCAACAACATTAATACCACACCCTCAAAACCCCCCCTAACATATTAAATAAATATCACCCTATACACATAACATATAATCAACAAAAAACCAACTATCCACAATCACATCCACCCTCCCCAAGCACATCCTAACCCACCATATTCAACTACCACCCATCCCATTACTCCCTTAAATCCACCCACAACATACAACCCCCACCACCAAAACCAACAAACAATATAATCCCCCCCCACAAAACATCAAAACCCCCCTACCCAAAAAACCCCCCCAACACAATCATTCCCCCCTCCAACATGTCTAACCCCTACCCTCTACCCCTCCCCCAAATCAATTCAACCTCAACATAAAAAATTAAAAATCCAACCCCCCCACTATTACCTTCCAAATCAAATATCATATTACTATACACAAAAACCCCCAAATACCCCAAATACACTCCCCTACCACATAAAACAAAACAAAAAAACCAAAACACAAATAAAAAAAAAAAAACCCCCCCCCCCCCCCCACCCCCCCCCCCCCCCCCCCCAAAAAACACCCCCCCCCCCCCCCCCCCCCCCCCCCCCCCCCCCCATCCCCACCCCCCCCCCCCCCTTTCCTCTACATTGAACTTTTCTTGAACCAGATAAGGTTTGATAATGGTGCAGATCTAAAGTTACCAATGTCTGATACATCAGAACTTTTTTACAACTAAAGAATGACCTTGATTTTAGTTGGATTTTTTTCCATCGGTCATCATATTCGTATATAATGTAGACACAAGTTAATCAATCTAATAATATAATTCATAATGTTCAGTAACTCCTTGCATACAAGAAAGTCATCATTATGTCATGCATCACAAAAAATAGATGATAATATGATTAACACAATTTACAGATTAACTGATTGATTTGAAATGAATCATACTTATTCTCTCTTCAGTTTTTCCTTTATCTTTCTTTCTTGAGGACTTCCTGTCTTTCTTTGAAAGTTTCTTTTTTGCATCTTTCAAATTTACAACTGGTACTTCAGGAGTGGTGGCTGTAAAAATATATATTAATCATATGCAAACTTTTAAAAGTGAATTAAAATTTTAATAAAACTACCTTTCTTACCCTTAGCATCTTTGACTATATTCAGACCAGACACATCAATCAGATCTTCGTAAAGAGCCATCAATAAGAATTGTAACAGCACTGAATCAGCTACTGGTGTCGATGTAGCAGGCAAGATGTCAGATATCAGAATTGACAATGTAAGTAGAGACCTTGGTATACAATCCCATAATTGAGAAAAACATGTCAGACATAATGACATTGCCTGTAAACAAAACATTCATATTTTCGTTAGGATAAGTATTACAGCGATTTTATGAAGATATTAGAAATCATGTTAACTTTTGTATAAGTCAATTTTTCACAGGAGGTAAAAAATAATATTCATTTATTTCATTGTCAAAACAAAAAAAAAACATTTAAATAGATTGATTGAATTTACTTGTAATATTTTGATCGAGACATGCTAAAACAGTACAAAAAGATACAAGGTAATTTTTTCATTTACTTGCACAATCTATAATCAAGACCATTTTATGAGAAATACATTTAGGAAAATGATAATATAAATCCAATAAGGATTACAAGCAAGACAGTGTTCGTTGACGCATTGATTTTCTTCCATGATCAAGTATTCTGTTTTCACGATAATTAAATTCATAATTTTTATTATTTTATATTGTTTCATTTAATACTTACCGTAGAAAAAAATCACCTTATCATTGTAAATAAGAAGAAGTCGTATACACAAACAACTGCGGAGTGATTGAGATATTATACATAAAAACGTGTTTACCTGATACATGGATGCTCCAGTTTGCACGGCATTTATTAAGGTCTGCGTAATCGGTGGAAGTACCGGCGTCACCAAAGCTAAAATGGCTGATAACCAAGGAGGGTGCTTCAAAACCCACAGCTGGAATAAAATATTAACAATGATTACATAAAAAAATAGAAAGGTAATAAAATCGCACTTTAATATACGAGAGTCAAAGATTTTGACTCTCTTGTGCCACTAACGTCAATAATGGAAATGAATATAAATAATTAAGCTCTGCATGTTTGCATATTTTTTTATTATTATAATGGAATATTCAACCTGACTGGCTGTTTCAATGGAAAAGGTATAAGAGAATTCTTGATTTGTTTGTAAAAATTTTCTTTCTGATTTTACTTTTTTCTGAATTTTTAAAAAAAAAATTGCTCACAAATAAAGTGGGTAGCAGGATATTTTTCTCTGGAAAAATTAGTATTACAAATTGCACTCAATGTCTGATAATAAATCTATACATCACATTTATAAATTCGGAGTTTACGTAGTTATATCAACTGAAAATGCAGTTGAAAATATAAAAATATATCAATATTTTTTAAGCCACGTTAATTTCTGTTTTAGGCTGCATGGGGCCTATAGGCTTGGACATGATTTAGTTTTTAGTGCATAGAAACCTGGTTTGAATAAATGCTACTAAATCAGTCCTGAAATTCGGTAGGTAACGAGATTGCCTCAACTTAACTACATTCTACAAGTAGCTACGTAAGATGAAAAACATTTGAATTCAGTAGCAAAAAAAAAATATATAACATAAAATGTAGGGGAAAATAAAACCAGAAGTTCTATCACCCAAACTTAAAATTTTAAATTATCTGTGTTATTGTAACATACTTGTCTCCGATCCAAACAGGCAGCCCATCCGATGCCTGTTTCTTCCAGAGACTTGACAACGGCATGCTTCATATCTGCTTCAGAACAAACTGATATAACAATATAAGTGAGTGCCGACACAACTTCCGCATTCATTCGTAGCGAAGGTTCATTTGAGACTGTGTTTGTCGATGTACCTAAAAAAAAGGATTCAGAAAACTATTAACTATTATTGATTTATTAAACAACATAGGTACAAAGAAACAATTTATAAGGTTTGAGAATTTTAACATATCATTATTATTCTAGTGAAAATATTGTTTATTCAGAAACACCATAGTTGGTAAAATTGTTGTTGAATATTTGTGTACACAAAATTATGTAACAATGTGTTCAAATTAATCTAGTTATAAGAAAAAATTTAAAAAGTTATTTATTTTACAAAAAATGTTGAGTTTTTACCCGGGCGGTATATTCTTACCTTCATTTGAAAATGTAACTTTTCTATCTGTCAAACATGAGCCATCTTTTGCACATAGAAAACCACCGCAGGATGTAGGATCTTGATTTTGGTTTGTAATTTGTATCACGTCATTCGGTAGACCTTCAAAGCAATGCTTAAACAAACTCGATGCAACCCTAGATTCCCGCATTAGTAAAACCTGCAATAAATTTAACATAATAATATTATGCTCCTAATTTTTAAACCATAACTAAACTTTTTTTTTCTTAAAGCTTGTTCTTTGTATTCCAGTATAATAAATATACAGTGTTACTCCAATTCAGTATCGAAGAAAAATAGAGGTCAGCAGATTTGTGTACAAAAATATTCTCTTGGATACAGAACCTCTGTAAATGGCTCAAAATGTAAGGCGTCTGTGATATAATGTGATTATCCCAGAAAAAAATACCGCAATTTTGCCACTCATTACAGATGGCATCAAGAGAAGAAGGGTGTCAAGGATTTGTGTCATTTATTCTCGAAAAATTGTACTTACTCTTAATTATTTACTTTTTCATTTATATTTTTCACTCAAAAGTAGGAGAGAGAAATTATTACTTCTAATTAGAATTTTCACATGATAGTAATAGTTTTACTTACTTTTAATAGTACGGGCCACAGAGGCTGTGGCTGTGACAGTAAAACGTACAATTCCAGGGCAATAGCAGTAGAAGTAGAAAGCTCTCTACACGATAGGACAGTGCGATCAGGCGAATTAGTTGAAAATAAATGTGGCATAGATAAGATATACCACAATGATGGGAACCCAGGTCGGGTTTCAAACAGATGAATACCTGAAGGCTGCCTAAACATCTACAAATAAATCTTTATTTTTATAAAAGGTGATTTTCAGTTTATGAAAAACTACACACTGAATAGGAAATTTAACTGATACTTTGTAAAAAATTCCGAGATTATAATTATGTTTGAAATTACCATTAGTCACCGCTTTAGTCTAATTACTCTTTAATGAATTTCGTAATTACATTTTAGAGGTATCAAACATTTTAATTTGAGTCAATTTAGCTAGTGTCACTTATTCATATTTTGAACTGTAATGTGTAAATTCTTTCCAATATCAATGGTTTTTTTAAGCCATTTTTATTTCATTTTTTTCATAAATAACACTGTAAAATTGTATTTTCTTATCAGTTGATAATGCTCGTCATGAACGAAACTGGTCCTGATATTTTTAAATAAAAGTGAAAGTAGTACAAAGGAATATTGTGTTTTTTTTGGATAAAATATTACCTTATATAAACAGTGTAATGGTGCTCCTCTAAGAAGTAAACAAATCAAGAGTTCATGACATTTAGCGTGCACATCCCTAATGACTTTTCCAAGAGTTGATACATTCAATCCGATTAGTTCCTCCCCTTTGCAACATATGGCAGGTAAAAGTTGAGAGACACAAAGTAAGATATTCAAGATATCATTCATCATTATACCATTTCGCTTGTGGTCAGGTAGTTCCTAAAAAAGAATGAAATATCTTGATTTAAGTTTTGTGTTATAACAGTATAGAACCTTATTTATTATTATTTCTAATGATAATTTTCTTACTTGCGTATAACGAACAGTCAATATAGTGAGTGTTTCATTTAACATTCCTGCAAATACTCTTTGGGCCATTTTTGGAGGGACAGTATCCCATAGATCTTGGCGAGTGCCTTGAAAAAACAAAACATTTATTAAGCTACTCAATGCTGCAGGATAAAGATGGTTTCACATAAAGAAATATGGATAATATAACTAACTGGGTCGTATAATGCACTCATTAATTATGTGGCATATTTCATGTTCTTAATTTCAGTATTTTATAAATTTACTACATACTCTAATAATTTTTTTAATTATAACACTTGAAGTTTACAAATAATTGATTGAGCTAAGTGGCATGAAAAAATATATATTTCACAAAATACTGTTAAAATAAATAATATTTAAAGGTATGGTACTGAAATTACCCACCATGATGCCCATGTATAGATGGGAAAACTGTATGTTAATCAATTTTTATCATAAGGAAAGGAATAATTATACAATTTTCATTTACCTTGCATGTAGAGCCACCACATTCTGACAGAGGATGATCCACTTTCTCCGGATTCTCCTTGCAACACATATAGCGAAAGCAATCTTCCATGCAAATCTAAAACTCTCTCAGCTAAAGCCTCAGCCATCTCAGCATAGGCTTTCTGACTTTTCTATAGCAAAAATTAATTTTATCATTCAATTTTTTTAACAATCAATGTTTCTTTCTGTTTAAAAATAAATATTCAATGACTTATCATTAATTTTTATTCACACATCTTTACCTGTAAGCACCCTGTGCGCTCATTTCCACCAGTATTTTTAGATGCTTGAATATAAACATGCAAACTATTTTTTATGAGGGCAGCAGCTCCTAAAGTTGCAGTTAATACTGGTAGATCAGCATGATCTAAAGCTTCTTGACTTAAGACATGGAGATGTTCTGAAAACCACAAATGACTGATGAACTGACTATTGACACTTTTTTCATACACCTAGAACAATAGCACAGAGCGGGGTATTTTTAACGGTTTGCATGAAATATATTACTCCTAAGCCAATAGATATTTTCGAAAGTTTCATCACTTACATTATTTCTTTTAAAACTATTAGAAATGCTCAGATTACAGAATTATATTGTAATTTATATAAATACCAATATCTGCATATTATGGATCAATTTAATAAATAAAAAATAGTCCAACATGTGAAATGACCTAAACTGTGCATACTAGCAATGGAGATTGCAGAATATTGCTTTAAATATGTGTGGTACTTTGCACAGTGGTGGAACTCATGCTAATCTATTGTAGTGTGATATTGAGTGAACCCGAAGTAATATATCAAATGTATTAAAATCTTCCAAATTCTACCCACAGTATGCGAAAAATGTAAGTTTAAGCAGTTTCTCAAATACAATTTAATAATATCACACAGGTGTGAACATAAATCAGCTAGAGAAACTTTAAAATTACCAAGCAATTGTTCTGACGATTTAACAACCATGCATACAAATTTGTCAGGATCTGAAGCCTTCACGATTCCTCCGCAACCACCAACTGCTTCATCTTCATCAGCACTACCGTCCAGTAGCCCTGATGACATTCTGATAAATAATTACAGTTTTGAGATAAGAGTATTCTAAATGAAACACATAGAAAAATTTTAATCAGATATTTGTCACTATATTTTGACAATGTCCACTGTCAATGTGTTTATCATCGTATACTGGCAGAAGGCAATAAGTCAAAAATCTGCTAATTTGAGTTATGAATGCAGATAGATAAATGTCAACATGCCGTATCTTTTGTGATTTTGTTGTAATTTTATATACTTTAAAATAAAACTTACATATGCAATTACGTTTCATATATCGACCCATAATCGACAAAAGAACTTAAGCGACATAACTCGGCAAATTGCGTTTTATGCCAATAATTGTTCAACATCGCCTATTAGTTAAAAATTTTGGGGATTCGAACACTTAGCATGCACCTGATTATAACAAAAGCCTACATGATTGTGACAACTGAAAAATCACAAATTATTTCTATTTCACACATCAATATAAAAGAAATGTTTTACATATTACTGTAATTTATGTTTGTCAATGTGAGAATGAGTGAATGTTTTATTTTAATGTCAAATGAAACTAAATTATCCATTTGCTGGCCAAAGTTTCATCAATCAATTAAAAAAGATATATTATGTTTTCTATCTACCGGAACGCTGCTACGAATTCTTCTTCCCACCACATGACAAGTTTCACAGATGCAAATGATGCGTTGCGAGGGAAATCCAAACGCCCTCCAACAATACCAGAACAGATACTCTCTTGTAGGACTGTTTGGTTTTCCTAATATTTAACAAATCATAATCATTACCATATTTTCAAAAAATGTATTTTTCCAAGCAATATGGATTGTTAAGGAACCTTAATTTTTACTCAAAATAAATAATTACATTGTAGAATGTTTGTGTTATGTTTTTCCACAACATATATAAGTACACAACATAAGTCTGTAAGTAATACATCTAGGGATCTTTTTGAAAAAAAGGTAATCTAGCCATTATCTGATGAAATTACTTGTCCTCATCATGTGTTATAATTAATTAGCCCATATAGACTATCCAAATTTGTTATAGACAGTATTCAACAAAAACTGTTAGTAAATTATAGTTAGTGACAAAATGTTAAACTTTACCTGATAATATTGAAGATCTCTTTGCAATAATATTGGAACTCTGTCCATTAAATTACCTTCTTCCATCACCTCCATTGTGGATAGGATGTAAATTAACTTGGATTTAAAGAAAGGAATAAAATAAAATAAAATAAATAATAAACAATTTATATTTTAATGAAAACAAATAAAACAAAATACAAAGTTAAACTAAACTATGGGCACATTTGGAAAAGTCTGCTTGGTTTTTGACAATTTCATTGATCTCTTTCTGCAATAGCTGGTGAAGAGTTACTCCATCATGTTTGTACATCCAGTAACCATCACCTTTCATAATAAAGTCATATCGTTTTGGACCTGATGTTGGTGAACTCAGCCAAACTTGTCTATTAGGTGTTTGACGATTGATAACATAAGTCCCATAGGGTTCACCAAAAACAATTGTTAAAACACCATCCTGAAATAGAAAGTGATTTTTATGAAGCAACAGTTACATAATGTTGAATTTCATTTGGCTTCTAACAATGATCATATTATGTCAAGTTACATGCAGTGGTGTAACTGCTGCATTGCAAGATTGATAAACCGTTAGTGCTCAATCATGTAAGGGGCCTAAATTTAAGTTAAATTTAAAAATGTAAGTCAATAAGATAATTCAGTATGGTTATAAAATGAACACATATCATTTATTTATTTTGGAATATATTCAAAATTCCATACTGTAGAGGTATAATCATTATTGAATGAAAGAACTTTACTGCATAATTTGATTTTTTTTTACTTCCCTTGCTTACTTAATACTTGCATGAGTTATCAAAAAAACTTTAGGGGAAGAAATCAATAATCACCCAGATATTTTATTTGAATATTTATTTTTAAATAAAAGTTCATACCCCGAATACCACATCAGACCCTTTCAAATGGGGACATTTTTCTATGAGGTCTTCAAAATATTCACACAGTGATTCAAGAGTTTCCTCGCAAACTTCTTCAAATTTCAGTGCATCGACTAGGTCAGAAGTCTCTGTTCTAAATCGTCTTGTGATATAAAACGGCTGTCCTTTATTTTTAATTTGTCTGTCTGGGGAAAATATTGTTGAAGTTTTCAAAGTATCATTTAAAATTGGAAAAATTTGGGTCCCAGAAGGAAATGTTACAGATATTGATCGCGCTAAGCACCAGTGACTTCTCAGTACGCTTTTAAGCATATTGATCAAATAAAACCTGTTGCCAAGGATTGTACTGCTTCAAAACATTTATTTTAGGTTATATCAAATTTCTACGGCGCTGTCAAAAACAGCTGACAGTTGATACAAGAGACAAATAAAATTATATTCGATGATTTTACTTGCTTTTAGTGTATATTATAATATTTTATTTTGTTTTGTTATTTTAATTAAGCATTCAGTTGATTTAAAAATTTTGCTCCTAAAATAAATAACTAAAGCTTGAAATAAAATTGTTAAATAATCATAATGTAAAATGTTAAAAATTCATCACAATAAAGTGGCCTTATAATTATTTTTTTATGTATGAAAATATAAAAATGTTTATACTTTTATGCTGTTATATATAACGCAATTGCTTAGGTGATTTTGTGGGTTTTTTGTGCACAAAATGATTTATCGTCAGTGCTACAAACTATTAGCCATAGACAATGCACAACTCGACTCCTTTATTTTTGACAGATTTAGTAAATAAATTCTGTCAATTTCGTGATTTTGATCCATTGTCTAGGAGTAATATGGAATTTGATATAAAATGATTTTATTAATTTTCTATCTTGAAGAAGGCGCCTTGTTAATTTAATGACATATTGTTGAAAATATAAAACAATATTTAAAATAACCTAAACACTCACAATTATAAAATTATAGTTGATAATTAATAACGATGGATAAAGATAGAATACTTAGTATTTTGCCTTATGATTATGAATATATTATAGCCGGAGATTACAAATATAAAACTGAACAAGATTTTCGATGCACATTGAATATAAGAAAAATACACAATGAGGAAGATGCTAAGGTAATTAAAATAACATAACATGAAAATAAGTACTTAATAATATTCTGTACTATCCTAACTTTTATTTATTTCGATCTTATCCATAATACGTCATAAATCAAAAAGTTTTTCAATCTTGCAATGAAAAGAAATGTTTGAAATTGGTACTTTATTCTCATTCAGCAATGTACAAAACCATCTGTGATAGTTTTCTTACTATAGTTTGATTACTTCCATAAAAAATGCATGTACATTTTTTTCAATAATTAACATTTCTAAGAACAGCGTTAGATAGTCATGTAGGTATATTGATATAATTTTTTTGATCTTTTTTTATTCCAGAAATGGATATCCAAACTAAGTGATTGCACTTTGACAACTTGGCGGGTGCAAAGAACTTATCCCGCATCTGGAAGATGTAATGTTTATAAAATAGCAATGAAATGTCAACATAATGTGAACTACAAATTTAAAGCTGCTCAAGAAAGAAAGAAAAGTCATATTTCGAAACATACTGGCTGTCCGTCCAACTTAGTTCTTACAATCAAAAGGTGAAATGGTTACATTACTGATACATTTTTAAGACTTAGAAAACAGTGTTTTTAAAGATATGTTACGTAGAGAGAGGAATATAGAATTCAATCAAATTGATTATTCAATCCAAATTCCTAGTACTTGATTAATTTCATATTTTATTATGTAAAGTTCAACCAAGTGCCTTTGGTATTATACAGCTTTATTGGTTGGCTCTTTCCTTCAAAATTATTTTCATGTACTTACTTTTCAAGTGAATTGGTCGATATGAAAATTCATTCTCTTTTTCAAAAGACTTAAAAAATTTACTAAATCTCAACACAAAGTTACATTTACGTTTAGCATTTCCATATAGCACCGATAGATTGGTTGTCTGAAAAAATGTGGATTAATAGGCCATGATTGAAACTAATATTATTTCTGTGTATGAAAATTAATTGTATGTTAGTAAAAGGTTACAAGAATGTTCAAATGTATGTGGTTATTGAAGTGTATTTTTCACATGAATATCATTACACAGAAATGAATTATACTACACATATTGCTAATATTATATATATCTTCATAGAATGAAAAATACACACTTTATTTTTCTTGAGATTTATATACACTAGAGGTCTGCACGGGCCCGGGCCTGGCCCACGGGCTCTTACCCGACCCGGCCCGTGGGCCGGGCTCGGGCGGGTAAGCGCAATTGAGAGCCGGGCCGGGCCTTGGAATTTGGGATATAATCTGGGGATAAATATAGCAAATCAAGGATTTCAAATTCTTCGGTGAGCTAAAAAAAAAAAAGGACTTTCGGAGACAATTTGAGGAAAAATATAGCAAATCGAGGATTTCAAATTCCTCGGTGAGCTAAAAAAAAAAAAAAGGACTTTCGGAGATAATCTGAGAAAAAGTATAGCAAATCGAGGATTTCAAATTTCTCGGTGAGCTAAAATAAAGAGTTTCGGGTCTGGTTCGGGTAACAAGTGCGGTATTAGACTCGGGTCCGGGCCGGGTCGGGCGTGAGTTTTTCAGGCTCGGACCGGGTAGTTTTGTAAAATTTTGGCCCGTGCAGACCTCTAATATACACACAATCAATTGCAAGTTGTATCACAGTTAAATATAATTATTTACTTAATTTCTGTTTCCTTTGATTAAAAACAGTCTTCATTGGCCATTAAATTATTTGCTTACCTCTATTGGACTATCAAATCTTAGCGCCAAACTTAACTTTTTCCATAGTTTCTTACTACATGATTAACAGAACAAACTCTCGGTTAAGAGATTAAACATTTTTCATCTGATGTCTTATTCTGGGTTATATTTTTTACAGATACGTCAAAAAATCCAAAGCAAAAAGATCAAGAGGATCTGACCCATCACTTATTGAATGGCCATGCTTTGTGGAACTGAAGTTTGTCCATAATCACCCTCTGAACACAGCAGAAGTGTTACGTTTTAGACCTCTAGGAGCTGAAATAAAAGAAAAAATAATACTTTTATTCAGAAAAGGACACACTGCCGCCTCAGCGTTAGAAAGTATTAAGCTCGAGCTATTTCTTGATAATGATGACAAGTATTTTGAAATAGCAGCCGATAGATTCTACGTTCCGACACTGTCGCAAGTTCAGTATCTATTTAATCATACATTTGGAGTGACCGGTTCTAAAGACATTAATTGCATAAGGCCTGGCGTGGAAGAGTTAATAGAGAATTACAATATCTCAAACATCGTCGGCAGAGCTGAAATGGGTAGAATGGGCGATAGCAAATTTGTTACGATATGCTCTCCTATAATGAGCCGGGCTCATGAAATGCTTCCTCATTGTTATCAAATGGCAATGATGGAAGCTTCCGGAAGCACTGATAAAAAAGGACACAAGATCTACTTTATCGTATCACCCACGCCAGCCGGGTCGGTACCCCTCGGTTGCATAATCACAGATACCGATCGGCAAGAAGTACTAAATGCTGCATTGCTCACATTAAAACGTTGTTTCCCTCCCGATAAATCTTTTTATGGAAATGGGTTTCCATGCGTTTTGATGACTGATGACGACCTCAAAGAGCAGGGTCCTTTGAAACTTCACTGGCCTAAATCGGTAATGTTGCTATGCCAATACCGTGTACTGAAAGCGGCATGGAATTGGTTAAATTGTAATCATAACGTCCCAAAAACAATGCGCGAGGAAGTTTATTACTCTATTAAAAGGCTCATATATTGCCAAAATGAAAAAGAACTTTGTGAACTCTACACTATACTAGTTACAAAATATCACAGTAATTTACCCAAATTTGTTACATATTTAAATAACATGTGGCCCAATAGACCTCTTTGGTCCTCGGCTTATCGAAGCAATGTCCCCATTGGTGGAAACTGCAATCTAAACTATGTCGAAATAACTTTTAAAATAATGAAAGACTGCATACTAGAACGAATTAAAAATTATAATTTAACTCAACTCGTAGACTTTATTCTTGTACACTACGAAGCGTACATTCGTCGAAGATTACTCGATTTCTCTGATGGAAGAGTTTGCAAGAGCTTACTGTATAAATACATGCCTCCTACGTGTATCATTAACCCTAGTACAATAATACACAGTGAAATTGACTCAAGTTGCTACTTTGTTCCGAGTGAATCTGATTACGGTATTAAATATATGGTGGACGTTAGGCATTGCATTTGCTCATGTGAGCACGGCAGAGCAGGTAGAGTTTGCAAGCATTTATGCGGAGTAATAAATCAAATTGAAAATCCTGAAGACGTATTGCAAATCCCTCAAGACTTTAAAGATATGTTATATAGAATAGCTACAGGAAACGATCCCAATATTCCTGAAGACGAACCGTTACCGGAACCGCCTACCTCGCCGTTTGAAGATTGCGTCAACATCAAAACGGATTCGGAATCCCTGCCTGAAAAGCCTATTTTAGGATTAACAGAAAAAGAAAACGTCGAGTTAGATACTTTCTTCAATTCAATCACTGATGGCTTAAAAAATAAGAATGACTTATTCGTTCCGGCTGTCAAAGCTATGCTGAAAACGTTTTCTAAAATGAAATCGGAATCATCGTTTTTGTCAGCGTTGCATACCTTTGGAAAGCATTCAAACTCTCGATCAAGTCATACAATAAAATATGAAGACAAAAAATACAGCATAAATGGGAAGAAAAGAAGTCGTCGCAGTGGCGGAATCGACAAACAATATGTTGCTATTTTACCACGAATCAAATTGAATAGGGATCCCCTCGGTGATCCATTAGCTGTTTAATAGAAGGTTAATTATTAAACTTTTTGCAATATTTTTTTTATATTGGCATTGTTGAAAGAAATATACACGCCTTACGTTTTTATAAATGAAAGATTTATTAGAAAAATAAAATTACTTTTGAAATGATAATAATGTTTTTTTTTTTCATTGAATGTGTGTATTATGAAATTAGAAATTATTTAAGACATTCACTGCTCATCAAAATATGCCTACATAGATGCAGTTCTAAGAAAATCTAATATTTTATCGTACTTTTATAAACCGAGTCACACCAACTGCTATGTTCATACCAGCATCATACAATGAGTGCTGATTTTGGGTGTGTTGTGTATGAAAATTTAAAAAAGCAATTACATCAAAACAACTCTTCGAAAAAAGAGGTTGACTCACACTGTCACAAGAAGTTCTCGCCAAAATACTTATGTTGAAATATCTCCGGGGGATATATCCTCCACATTGGGAGCGGAAATAGATTGAAATTATATACAGTCTGCCCAAGAATGTTTCACTCACCTTGCGAAAATTCAGTTTTGTATTTTATGACTCATGACTAAAACTTATGTGTGAGATGGGAATAGAGTTTAATATTTTTTTTTAACCTAGTAACATCTATGCTTCTACCAGATGGACCTGGATATCTTGGAGCATATATTTTATTTTGACAATTCTTAGATAATTCCTTCTTTCATGAAACAATTAAGATTGGTATAAATGTATGATTATTAAGAACCAATTCAATGGTTCTATATACCATCGAGGTGCAGTATATTATTGAAGCTATTTAAACACACAAATATTACTTTATTATTCAGTTCCCAGCCCTGCACACCTACTTAGTAAAACCTATTGAAAATGATACTATTAAATGAAAGATATAATGTACTTATTTCTGGTAATAATTTACAAAACCAGTTCTTAAACATTTTACAAACTTTTTTTGTATTAATTCAATTTAAAGTATGTTTGAAGAACATTATGATCTTTATATTGACTATCGGAGATATTAACATTATTGAACTTTTATCTTCCCGTGACTCAATAGATATTGTACTAGCCACCACTAGACATACCCCATAACACAGCAGCGTTAAAAGCTTTCAAATGATTTCCATAACCATCTTAGATGCAGTTACCCAAGACTTGATTGCTATGCACAGAAGTCTGCTGTTGAAGACTATCGGTATCATTAGTCTTAATCAGTGGGTGCAGCGCAGCATGCATGTATCTCAATTTTCAGCTCTGAAGTTATAATTTAATTAAATATTCTAGTCACTGCTAGTTTACAAAGATAGATTTAGAGTTGACTGGACGAAAATATATTCTCCTTCCTTATATTTTTTCATTTTTATGTAAATTCAGTATATGCTGATTTCCTATTTCTTTATGATTTAATCATATCCTTCAACTCTTTCAAGAATTAATGAAACTAACTGACTTGCGTTTTTGATGTGTAGGCTTCATACCTTACTTTAAAAAAAATTGCGAAGCCATGGCAGAAAAAATAATATTGCAATAATTCAGCTTTTCAGACCACTTAGCTAATAAGTTTAAGTTTTGCGAACCAATAACATGTTTTCAAAAAAAAAAAAAAAGCTACAAACATAAGTATGTATATACTTAATGACGATCATAAACATAAAATATTTCATTACTAAATGGTAATAATGCTTGTTTAATTATATTAAAATATTGTTATCATATTTGTTCCTGCCTGCTTTCAAACACTGATTTTAATAAATATGCGGATGTTTTGCTCCAATGACGTTACTGCACCAACCACCAAAACTTTCTTACGGGCTATCGGTTGGCGATCGCTGATTTAGGAGAATGGATACCTACTTCAAATATATTTAGGGTGGCATCGCTACAGCGTAGCAAATTAGCTTGAATATAATGTTTGTTTTTAAGCAACTAATTACATATTTAGAAACTGAAAGACGTAGTCTACGTCTTCAAAAGTAAGTACATATTATAAAATAAATCCAAACTTTTAACCTACACAAATGTTTACATTTTCTTCTTTGAACATACGGATTGAGCGAAATGTAATAAATAAATATATTGACCGAATAATGGAGACCTGACACATTATTCAATTGTTTTGTCATCATAAAATGATTATATTGTAATTACGAAATTAAGGATCACTGTCATCGTAAAAGGACTGCCAATGTTAACGCAAGCTTAGAGTGGGCATAATTGACTTTTTTATTGATCGTAATGGATCCAACAGCGGACTTGTTATTAACTACTGCACACTTCACACATTTTCCACAAATTGGATAAAACTTAAATTCAACAATAGGAGGAGAAAATAATTGCGTCATCTTGACAACATTGTTTAAAAATAGAATAACAGACATCAGTTTTAAAGTTTATTGACATTTAGAAGAATTCAAAACTAATGTGATCACATGTTACGTGAAATATATACACAAAATATAACGGCAAACATTATTTAATATTATGTATTATTGTGTGTAGGGATTTCAATCCCGGGAATTACATAAAAACTCGACACCTTGGCATTGAAAACATATTTAACTTGTTAATGAAACGAGAAAAATAAACTTAACACCTATTTGTTTTCTAATACCCCTAAGATATTAAAGATGTCAAGCGTTGTAGACAGGTACCTAGTACCTACATCCGCTATTTATGATAATACGTATATACAATCAAGGTAAAAAGAGTGCTTTAAAAATGCGACTCCAACATTAATTTACTATCCGACTAAAATTGTGATTCAAAAGCGTCATTCTTTTCTATTATTCCTGATCTTAATATACACATCATGTTGGTACTGAAAGACGTAAATAAAACTGATACAAACACATCATGTGCAATTTCACCATAACACGTTAAAAAGTCAAAAACTTTGTCTCTCAGGTCTGCATCAGATTCATTTATTATTGCCGCCTAAACTGAATCCTTAACTTTTATTATTAAATTTATACGATATTACTTTATTATTATTCATTCTAAAAAATATCGTTATAAAAAATGAGCCGGAATCCGTCCGACGAAGGTATACCATACAAAGGCTTATTTCCTGGGCTGGGGAGTCATTAAGAAATAAGACGACTCCGAACTTAGCTTAAAACACGACTTTAATTATTTTTTTAGACTTAGTAGCATGCAGTGGCGCCGTTTCTGACCCTAGCAATTTGGATATCGACTCCGACTCCGGAGCCCTGTTTATTTCATTAACGAGTAACAGTGCACAATACGATATGTATGGATATTGACTAGTTTTAAAAAAAACTGTGAAGCTTTGTTCCCCTACCGCTGTTTATTTGTAATTTGTTTGTTATATTTATTGTGAATTGACAAAATAAGACAAAACGGCCAAACGTGTATTGCGCTGTTGTTTAACAACTGCATAATAACAATAACAATATATTATTGTTTTGTTTGCCTTCGACTGAATTCGGTTAGATTTTAAATTCGAGGAACAAATAAATTGTACGCCTTCAAACGATACGAATTTCGTCGGAGCAATCATTGAAGCATGACAACTGTGCCTGGTTGATGGCAATTCGGCCACGGCAGGCAATCAACCACAACATAACAACCGCAATAGGAAAGCTTGCTTCCTACGTTACTAAACCAAACAATTATCTGGAAGTTTGGTTCATTTAGAATGATGTGTTTACACCAAAATGATAGAAGGTACATATAACTAGTAGACAATGTCCAATGAAGTAGACAGCGATATCAAAACCGTTCAAGAACAACGGGTCATAGAAATGTTCAAAATATTGAGTTGAAGTCTCATCCATTCGTAACAGAATCGTCGAAAAGATATTTTATTCAGGGCTGTGGAGTCGGAGTCGGAGTGAAAAATGAGCGGAAATGTGTATTTAAACAAAATAGTCAAAAGTGTTAACATTTCATGCTTGGCTGACTAAAGATGATCTGATAGTATACGTATATATAAGTTAAAATGATATTATTGAAAAATGTCCTCGGAGTCGGAGTCGTTAATTATTTTAAAGCTGGATTCGAAGTCGGAGTCGTCAATTATTTTAAAGCTGGAGTCGGAGTCGGATTCGTCTTTTTTTCGCGCGACTCCACAACCCTGATTTTATTAAAATAAATTATTTCATGAAAACATTGCAATAATTTCAATTTCAAAAAAGTCACATAATTTTATCAGGGTGGTAAATTGTTTTGTGATAAAATGTGACAATGGTGGGAATAGCTTACATAATAATATTTATGAACATAAGCGTATAAGCGAAGGTCCTATGGCGCAGCGGTTAGCGTTGTGGGCTTCCGTGTCGGAGCTCACGGGTTCGAGTCACTTGTCCTGTTTTAGCCTTATCTTTCTATCCCTACTACTTTCTTTGAATAAGAGAGTTTGAACGACTAAATAACAAACATTTGTCGTAGAAAAACGTCTGTTGAATACCTCCATTAGAAGGCTCTATTGGGACCGGACATGGATTTTTAAAAAATATATAATTTAATTTCTAGAGATTTCTGCATCAGTTTTGTCTATATTATCAGTGGCGTAATTACTGTTACGAGCTTTCTACACCATTTCTAATAATCATTATCCACTATTAAAATTATTTTATATTCAATTGACAAATTTTAGAATACAATGTCACTAATGATATTAAAAACTGCAATGTTAATAAAACTATATAAATGACTTTCAGATGCTATTACGTCCTCGCGTTTGCTGAAATGCAAACATATGTTGCGCATATTAGTTACGCCGCCGGCTGTGTGGCCGAGTGGTCAGCGTTGTTGGTTTCGGTTACGGAGGGCACGGGTTCAAATTCCGGTACGGACAGTTTTATAAATTGATTTTTCAATCGATTTATGCAATTCTGTTCGAAGGCATGGATGTATGTGATGTCTTGAATTCCCCTCTCTCCCTACTCTCTTTGGACAAAGAGGTTGAGCAACTGAGTAACAAGCAGTTCTCGTAGAAACACTTCTGTTGAGATAAACTCTATTAGGAGTCCATATACTCCACATTGGGAGCGGACATGGTTAAAAACATATATATATATTATATATTTATAGTTTTAGGGTGGAAGAACATTATTGATCCTCAATACACAGAAAAATTGTTAAACATGATGCCATTGATGTTTGGTGAACTTCTTTAATCATCAACTTATCTGACAAGATAGGTTATTAAAAATTGTCACACACTTATCACAACGTATTCTTCTGTTTCTTTTTGTATTCACGGATATTTGAGATGTTGTGAAAAAAATCAAATAAAAAAATAATATACTTACATTGGTATCAACATAATCGTATGACTCAAAGCCCAAAATGTTAATTAACTTACAAAATGTATGTCATAAGAATCAGTCATATTGAAAAGAAACGCTTAGAACAAAATTACTACCAATTTATTTATTACAGTTCCTGAGACAACATTTAATTGTCTGTATAAACTTTTTATGTGGCATTTACCTGATTAATTTATTCGCGTTCATAAAACCGTTTCCATAAAAAGGTTTCCGACCTCTTATAAATTGAAGCGGAATCACAGTTGGGAAAAAAGCATTCAAAGTAATTGGATCACTGGTGCATTTGATTTAAGTCACCATTTTAAATTTTAAAATTGTTGACTGAAATCGTATTTTTTATCATTATAGTTTAAATCACCGCTTAATTTTATTATTTATAGACACCAAGCATAATGTAAAAAGAAAAAAATACCCACTTTAGATACTAAATATTTTATAATGCAGATGCTTATAAATCATTAAAAAGAGCCCATGATTATATTGTTCTACTTTGATTGACATATACAACAATAACTGTAGATTTCCTCACACCCAGTGGCGTAACTAATTGTTGCATATTTTTGAATGGGGTTCAAGAGCTTGAATAGTAAAATCATATGCTTATCTTTACAAATGAAAAAAACAAAAATATTTACTCCAATCAAAAATGCGGTGTTGTAAATTGTTAACATTATCAAATTAAATCAAGCATATTAGCTATCCAATGATTCCAAAGATCTATTTTCCTTCACCATCAACTCAAATATACTCAACGATCGATATAAATATAGTGTGACTCACATATTATGTTGATTGTATGAAATTCGATATTATTTATCATTCTTGAGAAGGTATTGTAATTCTGGAGTAAATTTTCGATATTAGGATTTTAAAATGCTTAAATATATGTTTATTAACATACAACACAGATAAAAAAGCATATTACACATCACCGTTATTATCACTTTTCGAAATCCTAATTTTCAACAAGAATAAAAGACATTATATCCAGAAATTATACAACATATAAATCATTTCTTTTCTCTTTCGAATAAAATCTTTAAACTTTCTTTGTAGTAGTCAGTCTTTTTAAGAACTAATTTGTTGATGTTATAACAATTATAATAATAAGTTAAGTATAATTTATACTGTCTTTAAAAAAATATATTAGTTCAAATCATTTTTATGACTTTTAATACGTTTAATACGATAAATTTCAATTCCAATAATCCCGTAATTACTGGATTCTTAAGAATAACAGACGGAATCCGACGACTGCAATCGCTATTCCTGAGTGAAACATTGATAGTTCATTTGGTATGAAAGAGTACAGAAACGTGCAAACATTAGGTCATTTCTGTTCGCTGAATAATATAAGCAGAATGTGTATTTTCAAAACAGTAACTCATTCATTTGATGCTGAAAAAATCGACTCATATTTCAGTCACGCTGAAAGTAAATACATGCGCTCGCAGATACACTTTGTTGTGAAGAAGTCGCAAACTGAACAATCCTTAATAACTTGAATCTAAGAATAAATAATTTTAAATCCCAACATATCATATTACCATAAGTGAGTTTCTTTTTCCTCAACTTTGACAATAAGACACGTTTTTCATTTTACCAATGTAGTAAGGTCAAACATTATTTACAATTCTTAAAAAAAAGTAAAATCAGCAGATGGTACTTGATAACGCACATTTGCAAAAATAAGAAACAATCATGAAACCACCAAAGACAGTATTATTTTTCGAATTTTGTTTTTCCATATCAATCTTAAACTAAACGCCAGCTAACAATTAAAATCACTAAAAGATGCAACACAATAAAAAATATATTAAATTTAACAAAATATGATATATATATTTTAAATCGTACCACTACCTTAGTTGATATAAATTCATTGATCCATCAGTAATGTAATCCCTACATTCCCATAGGCCAAAGAAAAGGTAAGCGGCAGGGTTTAGGCTTTCTTTTAGACATCCTATGCACGGAACCCCATCAGTTCCAATACCGGGATCCCGTCAAATTCTGTGATCCCAAAATCCCGGTATTGACAGTACTAGTCCCGGGATTTCGGGATAAAGAAAATTAGAGAAAGTTGAGAAAGGTGTAAAAAAAAAGAAAAATAAGAAGGTTCGAAACTTTGGTATTTTTTAGAAATTCCTTAAATTCATGCGCTTTTCAATTTGTTAATCCTGGAAGAGGTAAAAAAAGCTCTTACGCTGATAATTTTGGGAAATCTGCATATTCCTGGATTTTCCAAATCTACATGAAATTGTTTGAAAAATCTCAGGATTTTCTAAATCGCGAATCCCAATTTATACACGATTTTATGTTGAGGATTGAAAAAATTGTCAATCCCGAAATCCCGGGATTACAAAAAGGGTCCGGGATTGGATGCCCTAGTTTCAACGTCTCTCTATGGCCGTTGACGTAACAGGGCGCAGCTTGATCAGTTCCCTAAGCTCAGCGTTCACCACGAAATAAAATCACCCTACATCCAATATCCATCGCAAGCATTTATTTTCGAAACTCAATATGCTGTTTTCCAGAACGATGACAGTGTTCAGCGATTTCTTAAATATCATCGCTTATATTATATCATTACTTACATATCACCTGCATTTAAAAAAAAAAATCTCTCAGCACTAAGAGCTGAATGACTTAAGCAAAATTTAAGAAAATATATACATTTTTAAAAATCGTAGATAACGAGAATTTACAACAATGTAAAGGCAATATGTATTCAACAAAAAAAACATTTTGTTATTAGTTTCTTACCAATGATGCTCTGCGTTCATTTGCATTACGAAATTTCCAAGTATGTAGTACAGTGGTTCCCAAAGTGGTTCCTATGGACCCCCAGGGGTCCGTGACAAATTAAAAATCATTTGGGGGTGCGTGCACACCGTCAGAGGGCTTGCGTAGAATAGATATATAAAATATTGCTGAGAGCTTTTTTATTATTCTGAAAGTTAAAATAAATAAAATGCCAACGATTTTTACGACTCGAGTAAAATATAATTACAGTAGATAAGAACGCTTTCATAGCTTACTATATTATGTAACTTAAGCAGTTAAAACCATCAAAAAGAATGCTTGAAATGAGAGATTAATTTATGGTTTGCTTAACTTTTTTTGGAAAATGATGAAGAATCGCTTACTATTTAACACTGCAGTTCGTTGGTTGTCTGCATGTTTGGATCAATTTTATGCACTCTTTGATTCAGTGTTGGAATTCCTGACAAGTATTGGTAAAACGGAAAGAAATAACATTTTTTTTGGTACGTCACTTTGAAATCAGTTTGCTATCGGTTGCCGCTGAGTTAACACGTTGTGGTTGGTATCGTTATAAATCTCCATTAGTACTCTTTGTGTTGGGACATTTATTTTTTACTGTAATAGAAAAATGCAGAAGCTAGAAATTGAAGAGATGCATTTGTTTGGCGTAACTAGCGATTGAATATTTTTTTTTCTTCTGAAAAAGGTCCAAATAACTATGAATTAAGAATACCTAAATTGTAAACATTGTATCACTCATATAAAAATAGATATTTAAGATAATGTGGCTATTGGGGTCGAATTTCTTGCGGTTTGGACAGGAAAAGTTGAAAAAAAACACATCACCATTTATCATTTTACTGGCCGAAGCGAGAGCGATAAGTTTAGTTTTAGTAGATAATGAAAAACATAGATTAATTTATCTGTTTTGATTTTTTTTTGTTTATCTATAAATATGAGTCAGTAAAAAATATTTAAATTCCATAAATATGATATCGGGTCCTATGGCGCAGCGGTTGGCGGTATGGGCTTCCGTGCCAGATTTCACGGATTCGTGTCCTAGTACTGACAAAATTTTTTTAATCGATTTATCGATTTCTGTTTGAAGGCATAGGCGTTTGTGATTTCTAAAAATACCTTCTCCCCCACCCTTCTGATCCTTCAATATCTGGGCGTAGCAAGAGCGATTAGTTATCCACTAGTCCTCTCCTAGCCTTATCCTTCTATCCCTACTACTAAGGAACAAACAGTTCTCGCAGTAAAACTTCTGTTAAGATACCTCTTTTATGAGGCCACATGCTCCACATTGCAAGCGGACATGGATAAAAAAATACCATTCAAGGCATTTAAATTAAATTTATTATTTCAATTGGGGGTCCATGGTCAGGTTTTTGCTTTCAAATGGGTCCATGAGCATAATAAGTTCGTGAACCACTGGTGTAGTACATACTTCGAATTGCGATACTTGTATATATGATATAAGTATCGTGCTATACCAGGTTCTTTTGTGGCGTAGTGCTTTTTAGCTATTTTGTATTACAGTTAATTCAAATTAAACATATTTTTGGCCCTTGGGAAACAATTAAATCCTTGACAACCTGAAAATGAGTTTTTAATCTTCACAGTCTAAAAAACGAGCCAATAATGTATGCGGTCGAAAATAATGTGTCATCTATTTATTTGAATTGATTTAATATTTTAAGTAATCACATGTTTGGTTTGTTGTGATTTTTCCTGCCTAATTCATAGCTTACAATAAATATTACCGCACACACTTTAACGAGGTTCCAGATTGTAAAACATATAAGTTTATATGTATTTCAATTTTTATTGATAGTATTATAAAACCACGGCATCATAATTGACCGTTTCATTATTTTCTAATAAACAAATTTAACTTTATTGTTGATCCACGTTTTTCTCTTTATTATTTCAAAATGGCCGAATAAATTTACAGTTTATTATAACGATTTTAAGTGAGGGATATAAGTGTTATAAACTTATAGAATAATTTTGAATTTTATGGCAATCAATGGCAACCCAATTGGTACAATATAATTTAAAACTGGCAAGTTTTTCCATTTATTTGTTTTCAAAAACAGCTTTTGTTCGTAATTCAAAATCAAAATGATGTCATATATTTTTTATTATTACGTTCTGATAGCAACTATTGTACAAATAAAGTAGTCAATACGAGACATTATATAACAAACAATCAAAATATTGACACACTGATTCATTTAATAATACTATTCTTGTGAACACACATATACTCGTCGAAAAAAATGGAATATGTATTATCTATATCTCATGACTATTTGTTGTTTGTTATAAAGTATCATCATTTTAGTGTTATGAATTTGATCTACTAAAATATATAAAAAATATGAAGAATATGCTAATATGACACATGTTTTGAAATGTAATTAATCACAGGAAACATAGAGGAATCTTCGTTTCGATGTGTACTTCCAATTTACAGCTTAAACTTTAACCATTATATTGCCTATGAGGTTGTTCAGCAAAGATCTTTATATCATATTTTATGTTTATTTAGTTTTACTCATGAGTTATTTTAGCCGACGTTTACTGTTGCGTTATGAATTAAATCTGGATGAGCCATGCCTTAGAAATCCCTGTTGCTCACCACGCCTCAGATAATCCATGCGAAACGAAATGTTGAAAAATAATACGTCATAAGGAACACAATGATTGATAAATACAAAGTTTAAAAAAATTGCCGGTTGACTACTCGTCAAAATGTTTTTCTCAAACATAACTTATACTTACAACATTATCAACATATAACCTCATGATTCTTAAATATCGATGACACGAGCAGGATTGAATAAATCGGGAGATGTTTTTTTAAATATTATATTATACATATATACAAAAATTAAATACTTCATTTTCTACTGAAGTACAATGTGGGATACAGCTTAAATACTGTAACTAAGTGTAACACATAAAATTATCGTTTACGTATGGATATTTAATTGAATGTTAATTATCGGACTACAATAATTTATTATAGACTAGTCATATAATACGAAAAACAAACATTTCGTATTCTTTTCTGTATACTAAATAACTACAATCATGTTTATACATCCCGTTTATCAAAGTTTGTTTAATAATGTGTAAACTATTTTTGTCTCTAAAATCAAAACGTACCTATAGCCATTTTCATTTTATTTTAATTGCTGGCTACAACGACGACATGACATTTAAAATTAAAAGAAACACAATAATATCGTCATTTTGAACGTCTAGCTGTATTTACAAGTTTAATAAATGTTATTATAAATTTATTACTAAACATATATTGACGACTTACAATTTAATACAAACCGTTCACGCTCATTATGTTCCGAATGTGAATAAACATAATATTATATATTGATTAAAATTTATCCGATATTGTCATTAAAAGTTTTTAAATTATTACAACCAATCCTGTGCATGTCAATTTTAAACACTGTTTGTGCCAAATATTCGCTGCTATATATATATAATAGACACCTAACTTAATACATTATAGTCGGGAAACGTAAAAATACGTTTATCGCGTACTGTCGGTTTTGTTGGTATATTCACTCATAATTTAATGGTTTCTTCAAAATAACTGCCGCGGCAAGTGACCCTTTTTGACAATAAGCAATAAACCTCATAAATTATTATTCCCTGAATGTTTTTCACTGAACACACACAGTATTTTTTTTAAAAGGCGACACATGTTTCTCGAATATTTATGGCATCAGATTTCACACTTCCAGTGATTGTAAATTTGTAGGAACGAAGATTTTATACTATAATTATTTATATAATTGTGTGCAGTGCCGGCGCGAGTTTATTTGGCGCCCTAGGCAATGCTTATTGGGGCGCCCCCTTTTACGCAAATCGTCCCACTTTAAAAAAAAAATATATATAATTATCCATGTCCGCTCCCAATGAGGAGCATATGGATTCCTAATGGAGGTATCTCAACAGAAGATTTTCTACGAGAACTGTTTGTTACTCAGTCATTCAACGTCTCTTTTTCGAATAATATATAATACGACACATAATTACAACAAACAAATACAAACGTCAAAAACAAAATAAGTCGCACTATATTATTTACTATTATTAGAGTATATAAAAATAATTGTTGTACCCCATTTATGCGCCCTGTAATAGTTTGCGCCCTAGGCGGTTGCCTATTTCGCCTGTATGGTCGCGCCGGCCCTGATTGTATGGAATGGATAATGTTATTTTTTATACAGAATATTTTGAATATTTCATATTGATAAACAAGTGGAGTGCTATCTACTAAATTAACAGTTTTTTATATACAGCTTAGAAAAGTAGTGAAATTATTATGTATTCAAAATGTTTTCATTTTATTGTTAAAGATTAAATGTCACATATGATTTCTTTGAAAATTTCAGCCGAAAATATTGTTTGGGTTAGAAGCTGTGTTGATTTTAGAATGTAATATATTTTTGCGCTAATCACTAAAAATCGCCCGCTTATAAAGTGTATAAAAATCAAAACATTCTTCGATTAGCTAAACACGTAGCTTGGATGCTTTTAATAAGCCAGTTTATCACTATTCACACAATTATCACCATACAACAATTGCGAGTTTTTATAAAAGATTTGTTATTATAAAAAAAGCTTTGTTCACTTGGGTGTGCGATATATTTAATGACCGACAAATGTTATCTTCTTTGAATGTGACGTATTTTTATTAACATGTTCATACTATTATTGTTAAGTATACCGTCAACACACCCTTATACTCCGCAAAATGTTTTACATCACGAAATTATAATATTATGCATGGAAGGTTTTGCCGCGCCTGTCTATCATTTTTTCCAAAGCTGAAGCATTTGCTGAGCTTAAAACTACGACATATTATTATATGGGTAGTTTAATATATATGTAAACTAACAATACATGATGATTTTTAAATGAAATTCTTAAAATTTAGTTTGAAAGGGAATAACAAGATTGAAGTCTACATATATATAAACAATAATTTATATTTTTAATTCTACTTAAGATAAATTATTCAAATCTTAGTTAGAACATTTTTATGATATTTGTTTTCTCAAAAACCACATAATTAATCAACACAATTATGAGTCATGAAATGGAAGAGAGTGGCTGACTGATTTCGTGTTTATATGCTTATCTTCTAAAATGGAAGCTGTTCAAGTTTGCATGGCATTGAGAGCGAAAGCAGTACAACAAACTTCTAGATTACAAGGCGATTGCGTACAAGGTATATTTATTTTCTGTTTTACTTTGCTTTTTTAAGATTTCGACTGAAGGTGCTTGTTGAAATTTAAATATTAAATTTGAATCGATCAAATTATGTACATGTCAATCAATTACAAATTATGCATGTCAGTTCTAGTTCATCCGTGCACTTGAACGCCTGAAGATTTCGAAAGGCAAAACCCGGATCGTTAGTGACAAAATTTGTGTGAATGTACATAATTTGAACGATTCAAATTTAATATTAAATATGGCAAATATTTTCTTGTATCGTTTTTCCTCCTGATTTGATTAAAACATTTTTAATTTCAACCTAAAGCTTGAAGCATATATGGGCAACCACCGGCCCGCCAAGCTATTTTATTCGGCCCTGATTCATCTCGGCGAAGTAATAGAGAAAGAAATTAATAGTTCCAGGGAGCCAATATTGCTAGTCTCGTAATTCAAGTTCAAGGCCAATCTTCACACTAAATTTTGTAATGCGTATATAATACTAATATGTCGTTCATTATATAAATAAAAAAGTACATAAGAAGTAGCAACGTGTTTTATTTAATTTAATATTACTTTATTATGTTTAATAATTTGGTCCGGCCCTTAACTCGGAGACAGAATGATAATTTGGCCCCAGACGTAGAAAAGGTTGCCCATGCCTGGCTTAAAGTATAGAAATAATATTTCTTTCTTTAAAGATTTCCTACGGTTACAATTTCCTGTTAGTATGTTGTATTTGTAAACACAAATTTCGTCATTCAATATTATGATTTTGACGTGTTCATACTTAATGCGGATTTCGAGATTAAAGTTACCAAAAGGGGCATTATTCTTAGGTTAGGACTTTGGCGTAACTTAATATAAGCATTAAATGTACAGCCTTTTCTTTTCGAGGATGTTTCCTGGCGCCGCAGTCTTTATCCGCGTATTAAGTGTAATAACCAAATAACCTAATAAACGATCTGATTCTGAACACGAAGAAGCGATTTGGGCACTATTATGAGTCATCCGGTATTCCGTTCGTCCGTCTTGGTCGAGGGCACAATACGGGACGGACTCTTTTCGCCCAATCCAGAACGGCTGTAAGATAATGAATTGCCCAATTAAATAATAACAATTCATAAAACAATCAATCATTTCTTATGTATGTTTTACTTAAAGTGACGAACTTGTCGCGTATTTATTTTGTTGGTATATATTTCGGCAAAACATAGCATAGTCGGCATGAATAATTCCAGCAAAATTCTGACACAAATAAAATTCGAATAAAAGTCCATAAAGAATACAATAAAAGCTTTGTTATCAGTTCTTCGAACCGCTATTTTTTTCGTTCTGGTTCAAGTAAAAAAATATATTTCGGTTCGGTTCCAGTTTTCGTTCCGGCAAAAATAACGGTTTTTAATAGTTTTTGGTTCAGCTTGAATCCAAAAGTCCAGAAATTTACCGATTTGCCCAAAATACTAGCGTAAAAAACCGATTTTTTTTTCGGTTCGGTTCCGGTTTTCGTTCCGGCAAAAATAATGGTTTTAATGGTTTTTGGTTCCGTTCCGGCTTGAAGCCCTGATTTTTATATTTAAAATAGTTGATTTTTTTAAATTTCATTTTAAACCTGATCTGATTATATCATATAATGTATACACATAAATATTAAATCACAACCATTTTCCAGTTTCCTCAGAGAGGTGAGCAGTTTTTCCATTTCAACATTCCGAATTATATAAAATCATAAATTCGTAATTATATTATATTGAGCCACGGCGCATTGTTATGGTAAAGAAATAATCCACTAACTTCTAAAAAATGTAGGTAAATTTATTAAATATTATAAATCTTAAGAACTGACAGATATAAAAACAAGTGAAAATTGATTATGTGATTCAAATATAACGTTTTATTCGATTGATACACCATCGACAAGAATTTATAAAAATGTTTTAATTTGAGTAGGGATATTTGAATATTCGATATTTGAATATATTCGGCTCTTTTTCTATACTCATGTAATCGAAGATTGATAAATTATTCGAATATTATTCATTTGAAGTACAACAGTAGACATCATAAAAGTACCGAAAACCTTTATTTTACAGTGTAAGCTAGTGTTACGAATTGTTTTTCCAGTGTTCAATTAATGGACAGGACCTTATGGCGGCCCTGTTCAGAAAATCGTATATAAATGATCGCCACATTTGCGAGTACTTCACTTCACACGGCGTCAGTCTCATAACCGACTTCCAACGCGCGCGGTGCCTTCTCACGATAACTTTCAGTCCAAATATTCAATCAAACTCCGTCAGTTCAGTCGAAAAATCTCTGTGATATAATTTAATAACAATCAAAGACTGACCTTTCAGAAAACGGAAACCATCCGATTTAATCTTTAAGCAGAAAAAATCAACGCAGCAAAATGGTAAGCGAGTCTTTCAATATTAATTTTCATAAAGCCAGGATGCTGAAAATTATACATTACAGAAATGACCTCATAATGATAATATTAGTAGAATTAAGTGATACGAAAAAATGCAGAATGCTAAGCTTTTTCTTTTTTAAAATGCTGTTTTTCAACACTAACGTTAACTGTTATAGATTTCCAATATTAAATAAAATAATATTCAACCCTCGAGAGGTGAAGTGAGCCAATTAGTAAAATGATAAAACATTTTTCTTTGACTATTAATTACAATCACATTTTTACTTGGTGTTTTGGTAGATTGTTTATTTTTATTTTACGCAGATAACATTATTGTGATGTGTATAAACTGAGGTTACTTCATTTTACCGATACTTTAAGACGTGTAGAGTATTACAACGCATCTACTTATTTTTTTTCCAAAATAGCAATTGACTCACTTCACCTCTAATAGGCCCATAAGACAAAAAGTATAAAAAGATGAAAAAAAAATTCGATTGATAATGCTTTCCTACATTATGAAACAGGTAGTTATAATGATTTGATGTAGTGATCATTTTAATGTACCTTATAATTATTCTTTTTGGTATTATTTCAAGAAAACTCCAGTAATGTTGTCATATAATTCAAGGCATGATTTGAGGATACTTGGCTTAATTTCATTGCCGAAATTGAGTAGTTCAAATTTTATATCCTCTTTTTTATTGTAATAATTTTTACATGCAGGGCAATTTGACACCATACAAATGACAATAAATTTTGATATTTTTTGGTATTATTATTATAATATAGCATGAGTGAATTGCCTTATGAGCTTTGAAAAATAATATATAAGATTTTTTTTCGATTGCAATCAATATAAATATGAATAAATCATTGAAGCCAATTGAATATCACTTGTGTAGTTTCAAAAAGCAAAGCAACTCGTTTTTTTGACTTTTTTAATGTTTTGATTATTCACACTATTGGGTAAAGAAAATTTTAAAATGGATTGACATTTATTATGAATGCCATTTTATAATAACCAACTATAATATCCACTATATAGATTCTAGAGGCTGTGATAACAAAATATAATATATTGCTACATATTTACACATGAATGGAATTTCAAAATTTTAATAATATGCCATGATATCTCCAGTCCAGGAACCGATCGGTTGGGCACTTTCCGTTGTTTTAAAAGTTTATAATTGATAAAGTAAAGGCAATTTTATCCACTATTAAAATGGTAAATTATCCCACAGTCTAATTTCAGAAATTATTGGTGGTTTATCTTATAGGTGTCCTGGCCTCCATGACCTCACCCTCGGATCACATAATTTTTAAACTTAATTTATAGTTAGGTATATTCTTTAATTTGAAGAACTTTAATATTGTATGCTTTTATACAAATGTTGGATATTTTTTAAAAATCATTTAACAGCAGTGTGAGTGAGCCGTAAAATAAACTATTATGCCAAATCACACTATTTTTAAGCTCTGGTTAACAAAAGTTAACCAAGCTTGTTTTGATTTAATCAAGAAAAAAATGCATATTTTAATCTTAATTCACATTAAGCACATTAACAAATTATTTCTTAGTCGCGTACAGATACATTTAAAAACTCAGAGATGCGAAAAAAATGCATATTTGAAAATAATGACCATTCGCGAGTTGTAATTAAATCTAAGTTAATTATTTTTAATCTGAATATATTTTCTTTTTATATAAGTTTATATATTGATATCATTAATTACAAAATAAACGATTGGACATCTCGGAAACTTGTAAATTTAAACATATCTGTATAATATTTTTTATTTCCATAAACTTCAACTTTAAATTTAAAATGCATCCACTGCTTCGTTCTTAAAATTGTTCTTTTAATCAATCACAATTCTTTTGTTAAATTAAATTTTAAAAAATAGAAGCATGTTTCGTTTATACGAGAGACAAATCAAATTATTTTATTAGTTCTGGGCTCAGTATTAGGGTTGCCAGGCGTCCCCATTAACCGGGACTGTCACCGGTTTTGAGTCTTGTATCCCGGTGTCGCGAACAAACCTCTCGGGACGCCCAAATGTCCAGGTTTACGACGCTGATTATTTGGGTTTTTTTGGATTCGAAAGCCTTGGAAGAGCTTAAAAAAAACGAATCACGCTGTTATTTTGGGAAAATTTCTGGGTTTTTGGATTCGAAAGTCAGCGAATCGGACAAATGTCCCGGTTTGACTTGCAAGAAATCTGGCAACTCTACTCAGTATTCAACTTTTATAATTCTCATATTACTATTTTGAAATATTAAAAGTTATCTGAACAATATGGTAGACCTAATATTGGATTCTTCATTAGTTATTTTGAATGCGCATTTACATAAATATGTGTAAATTATATTGCATTTCTGATTATAATAAATATAAACCGTTTGCTGGACATTCATTTTTGTGTCCACTCGTATTTTGGAAAACAAAAAAAAAGCACTGGGTCATACACATTACATATTATCTAGTCTGCCCAAAATTATTTATAAAAACGTCTGACGATATATTTTTATCATTTAAAAATAAATTGAACGGTTGAATACTGTTCGAAATGAGTGATTGTGATCAGCCTAACTATTATCACATCCAGGTATTGAATACTTTATTAAGATTTTGTAATAAATGGCTAAATACATATCAGTGATAAAATGTATTTTTTTTATATATGTAATATTTAAGTTTACATTAAAGATAGGGTTGCCAGGCGTCCCGATTAACCGGGACTGTCACCGGTTTTGAGTCTCGTGTCCCGGTGTCCCGAACAAACCTCTCGGGACGCCCAAATGTCCCGGTTTACGACTCACGCTGATTACTTGGGGAAATTGGTAATCGAAAGTCTTGGAAGAGCTAAAAAAAAAACTAGTCACGCTGTATTTTGGGCAAATCGGTAAATTCATGTGTTTTTGGATTCGAAAGTCTCGGAAAATTCGGCAAATCGAACAAATGTCCCGGTTTGACTTGCAAGAAATCTGGCAACCCTAATTAAAGATGAAAATCATTTCATTCTGTAAACATCGTCAATCAAATTTTTAAGTAACAATAACAAGTTAGCACCGTGTAAAAAAAGCCAACAAGCCCAATATCGATGTATTGTATCTGAAATGTCTACGGTAAAATATATTTTTTGACTGTCACGTTATTGTCATTTCACGGCAAGTTTTTCAGGCACGTTCAAACATTTCCAGGCAGACAGATTGATAAATTACAGTTTGGCCACCATATTATGTCAAATAGATAGATGTACATATGTATATTTCGCCGCTATCAAAAAACCACCAAAGTTAACAATTTTTTTTTTTTATAAATGTGTTTTTTTATATCTTACAACGATTTGTTAATATATCTACGACACAGTGGCGTGGTGCCAGGCACGAATATTGCAAGCTACCATTATCTAAATATCATTTTGTGGCTTTCCAAATTTTATTAGACATCGTTTTTCAATAGATTTTCCTTTTCATTATAGAACGGAAACATCGCCATTCGAAAAAATCGATATCCGTAACCTTTGAAGAACCTCCATAATACGTGTCATTAACTATTGAGCTTTGGAATTTTATCGGTAAATAATGGTTTATATTATCTTTTATTTCCCAAATATTTTTATCTATGACATCAGAAAAACTGTTTCGTTTCGTACTGTCATGTTCATTAATTACTAAACATCAACATTATACAATTATCAAGTGACGTATATGGTGCAGGCATAACGAAAAAGTTTTGTTTTTAAGTTTGTGATCCAGGTTTAATTCCCACCACATGACGATTGTTTTCATTTCATTATGCGATACAGTGGCGGCCGGTCAATGTGGTATACGATCAATGCACCCCTTGTATATGCAGGGGCGGTTATATTTCATGAAATAATATTCAAACATAACATTTATATCCTTTCACTCATTTTAAATTCTTCATGTATATATTGTCTATAATAAATATTTTAGAAAAAAATATTTTATTTTATTGAATTTAAAACGAGGGAATGGTATAAATGTTATTTTTGAATATTTTTTCATGAAATATAGCCGCCCCTGCATATACAAGGGGTGCATTGATCAAATTCCTCATTGACCGGCCGCTACTGATGCGATATGAGATTCGTGACATAGATGTTCATGTTGTCTTTTCTCATTTAAGTGATTAAAATTATCGCGAATGATTAGAAATACTCGGTGCTTCCAGTCTGGTCGTGCTGCAGTGTCATATTTGTATACATTCGAAAATCATTTTGAAAACTTTAAGATATCATGTCATCTCTGTAGTCCAGTGGTTAGAGCTTTGCCATATCGATCAAGTGGGTCTGATTTCAAACCGTTCTAAGGTGTATACAATCTTGATTTTATTTAATTTAAATATGAGATCATGGATATGTATCTATATAATGTATTTTTTTCTCGAGATTATAGAATGACTAAAAACACTTAAAATTTCAGAGAAGAGTTTTTTTTCAATATTTTTTTAAGCCATATTGAAGTCATGGGTAACTTGTATTTCTAGCAAAAAAACAAATCGTTGTATAGAAACCTCGCGTGACTATATAGTCATGCTCATCCTTATAAGTCCTGTGTATATTGTCTAAGGACAGTAGTAAAGACGAGCAAGACCGCATGGTAGAATGAGTAGTGGGATCAATAGACAACGGTGTTTACTGTTACCATATTATGGTCACGCTCGTCCTTGGAGGGTTTTAAGTGAGTGAAAAAAATTGTCATCGAGATTATTCCGACTTTAAAATATTTGGCGCATTGACATTACATGTAAAGTCAAATGTTTCATTTATTTAAAGCTGTTATTTGTATACATATTATGTCAGTAAACAACAATAATAAAAATATTTTCATAACTTTGACATTGTTTTTGGTTATGGTTAAAGTTGACGCACGGTTTCATAATAATTAATTCAAAAAATATTAAAAATTTCGAGAAGTTTCTCTCGGTGGAAAACTAAATTTGATCATTTTTCACCTTGACAGATGTATTGATTTCCACAAAACGTATATTTTATTTCTAAAATAATACATATTACAAAGTGACGCCTATATTTACCCAGCAATCACAGTACAAAATCAAATATTTTTTTAATTGAATTTATCGGCTAGACATAACCAGGCGTTTTCAATACTTTAAAATATTATAATATTCTTTTGTATAATGTAAAATATTTGTTATGCACAACTTATTTTTTCTCAATATTGTATGTATATCTATAAAAGGAGCTTTTCAAGTCCCAACACAAACCAAATTCACCAAGCCTTTAGTGCTATTCCAGCGTGCATAGCACTTATTTTGAACACTCTGAAATAGTCAACACAATCACGTTTTGAGTATTTCAGACCGTCCAAAAGAAGTGCTTTGGCTTGCCGGCCAAAATGTAATTTAATCACCCAGCCCTGAGCGCTTTTATGCATCACGCAATTGCGTGAGCTTTTGTAAAGAATAATACATCATTGTAGAAAAGAATGAAATGAAAATAAAATTTTTGAAAACTATATTCCTTTTTGTAATAACTTAATTTTCTATTATATCAATTTTATCACAGTCGATTTGAAACTAGAAATTATTGCAATGCCTATATTACCGAAACCGGGATATCGGTATTCATGGAATTTTTTCAGTACCGAAACACTGGTTTTAATAATGCACAAATACTGGTATTTTGCTTTTGCAAATTAACCAAAATTGAATGCTAATTACATAATTTAATATTTTATTTTGAATTGATATATTTTCTGCTAAGAGTTTTATCAATATTGACAGGTTCCAGAATTGATGACCCCTTCAAAGTTGTATCATTCTCTTTAAAAACCGATTATGATACATCTTTTACTGCCGATTAAATATCAAAATACCAATTTTGATTCAATCGCCGGGTAATGCAATCTCAATATGCTATTATTTGTTTTATTTAAACTTTTGTATCATACCGGTCAGGTATTAATCCGGTATCGCAGACTATCCTTATTTGAAACGGAGTGAAAACTTAAAATATTGATTTTCCAAAAGCGATTTTTTTCACATCGTTCAATTTTATTGGAATACGCATTTCTGATAGTGTTTGCTGCCTATTCTTGTCTGAATTAGCTTAACTTATGAAAAGAAATCTCGACGTAATATATTTCTTGCCAATCATCGTGTAATAATACTATTTACAGTTTGAATAATGTGTATCATTACAGTTACAATTTTTTCAACATCTGTAGTGTATTGGTAAAAACTTTACTCTAGCCCAGTTGATGGGAACCTGCGGCCTTTTGGTTACTCTTATACTGCCTTTTGAAGTATGCAAAATAAACTTTTATCAAAAAATTATACGCAAGAGTTTGGAAAAAGAACGTAATCAACCCATTATATGTTCGACAGTCGAAAAAAAAGGAAGTGGTATCAACGTTTTCTTTACTGCTGCCTTATGTTGAATCAGATAAATGAATGTGGCCTTAAGAAATGAAACGGCTCACCACCCCTGCTTTAGCCTCTAGCCAACAGTTTGTTCCGCGTTTAAGTCTTGATGCCATGGTCAATATAATAAAATATATAATTTCAGCTTAACATTTAAGATCTTGGACATGAGTGCTCAAGATGACTTTCCTTCTCGAATTCATATCGAATGACTTAAGATTATGTTTATTAAGATCGAATTTATTTTATGTATATACATATACTAATTTCAAAACATCTGGTGCATTGGTAATTAACCGTAATGATAAAAAATTATACATACGTATACGTCTCCAAAAACAAACTTCTAAATAATAAATCCATTTCATGTTTACATCCATGACTCATTGACGTTTCGTAGAATTAGAGCGAATTGAAACCAACAAACAGCGATATACATATTTAAAAATACTAACACCACTAATTATCAGACAAATTTCTAAGAAAATTTAATATGATAAGTTCTTACGCGTAAAATAAATAAAAATAGTAATTGAATATGTTTGTAAACAGTCTAGTCACCACGAGCTGTCATTGATTTGCCAGTTTATAAACCCTGCACTAAGGCATTTTTAATCTCGACTAGATTAGTGTTGATCTAGAATAAATGCCTCCCTAGATAAAGGCATCATTATTTAAAATGGCATTTATAATAGATATATAATATTAGCTTTCAACGAAGAAATTGTCAGAGTTCACTCTACAATAATTGATTCCCATTACAAGCTCAGACAAATCGATGAAATTTCATAGTGTATGTATAGGGTTGTCAGATTTCAAACCGGAACACCCCCCTCCCCATTTTATTTTGGATTTATATTAGTTAAAACATTATTTTTTTAAATTTAATATTTATCATTTATTAACCGTTTGAATACCGCGCCAATAAATCATTAATATATCCCAGAGATACTGCGTGTTTTTGAGAAAAATATTTTTGCCCAATATACACTCGGAAGTCGATATTTTAAAAACCTATATTGACTCAGTATAGATGGCACTACACATATTCATCAAAATATTGCTTATATTCTATTAGAATACTAAGTATTTGATTTTTTTACATGTCTTGGACATCCGTGTTCGCTTGTATATGTTCCGGACACCTGTGTCCGCTTGGGATCCAAGTGGTTAGTAAGAATAAAATCAGTTATAAACATATAAAAAAACATAATACTATTAATATGTAATTTAAGATTTCGACTGAAGGTGCTTGGTGGAATTTCAATATTAAATTTGAATGATTCAAATTTAATATTAATATGTGCTGTATCACATTAACTCCATGAACATATCCACTGAAAGTTTGCTTCTCTCACCCGTCCACTAAATAAATCTCCATTAGAGAGAATATTAGTATTTTGGGAAAAATATAAATACGCCTGTAATTTTTTGTAAGCCGGGACTTCTGGGACTTCCGAAGGGCTTGTTCAGTACACCGGTACACGATACTCAAAACCAGTGACAGTCCCGATTCATCGGGACGTCTGACAACCCTATCTATGTATGTTGATTTAACTTTTTTTGCTGTGCGATTTTATCGATAGTTAGTCTTTTGATTATTTCAATTATTGTTTTGATTTACTCAATTATATGCTTTAAATACAAAAAACTTTATTTATTTATCTAGTTCACATTCAATCAGTTATTTTTTCTTGCATTACCAAAAAACTTTATCAAGTATCACCGACATACATTTTATTTTTAGTAAAACTTAAAAATATCAAAACCAAATCGATTATCAAAGGGGACTCGCAAGCTTTCAATAATTGATTGAAGTTGGAGCGACATTCGATTCATTGTGGACACGCTGAGACACGCAGCAGCTGTGATGAAATGCCATTTGTTGGACGCCTGAATAATTTTTTGGACTTTGCTTCACGATAACGAATTTTCACCTTGAGGGATTATTATAAATCCGCTTATAATAATAAATATGTTCGTGTCAAATGTTAGGTAAGCGCTGTTTTGACTGTGATCAAATTTGGAACTAAACCCCGATCCGTTCAAAGTGACGTAGCGTGGTTGGAACGAGAAGTGCTTCAACTTCGTATACCATTGATTTCGATCAGTAGAATACTAGCAATTTGGAAGATGTTCTATGTGTACTATTTTAGTGAATCCTAATGCATCATTTACGTTAGTAAGAGTAAGTGTCAACACGTCTATAAGTGTTTAGCAAGTCAGTTCATTTATACGTGTATTTCGTTCGATTCAACACCGTACCAACTTGAAAAGTCGTCTAAAATGAAAAAAACTTCTGAAAGAATATGTCAATCAGTAACTCTGCTGAAAAATGACCCGGAAATAGTGAATCTGGACAAGAACAACGGTTATTACGAAGGGAATCTTCTATTTTCTAAAAACAAATAAACAGAGATGCTTTATCAGAGTGTTGTCAATAAACTGTCAACTGTCAAAACACGCCGAATACGTTTGCGAGTACAGTGCTTTACAGCGGTGGGCTGCCAATATCTTAACAAGGGGCTCGGTAAATCTTATCCATTTTCGCTCCCAATGTGGAGCATATGGCCTTCTAATGAAAGTATCTCAAAAAAAGTTTTTTTTCTACAAGAACTGTTTGTTACTTAGTCACTCAACCTCTTTTTTTCAAAGAGACTAGTAGGGATAGAATGATAAGACTAAGACAGGACTAGTGATTAACTCGAACCCATGAGGTCCGGCACGGAAGCCCACAACGCTGAATGAAAAAATTAAGGGGCTACTAAGTCTTGTTTCATAATAAAATTTAACCATCTACAAAAATTGCAGTTAGGTGCCGATTTGATCTAAGACGAATGATTTTCTTATTTTAACAAGGGGCTCGCGTGAGCCCCCCCCGAGCCCCCTCCAGCCCACCTCTGGTGCTTTACGTGGTAGGGTTTACAGAACATATAAACGGCTTATATTCACTCTCTCGCCCATTTCACTCATCGGCTCACTAGGCTGAGTATTTTACTAAACGATCAGATTGTGTAGAAATAGGCTAAGTTCACTCTCTCTGTAGAGTACTCGACAGGCTTAAAAGAGAGATTAGGATGATGGCATGATCGGTTAAAAGAAAAACCATTCGGCGTTAGCAAGTAAACCTGAAGATGCCCTCCGTGCTGGCCATATTCCAAATAACCTTTTAGCTGCCATAGATAATTAATAGTAATTATCTAGTAAGCCGGCTATAATTTGCAACTACTAAATTAATTAGTTATTGGCGAGATAACTCGTCTCTGGCGTGTTGAGCACGAACAATTTTACGCGATATCTCGTCTGTGGTGGCCATCAAGTTAAGATGTTGATATGGTTCAAAATAATATTTTTCATTCGATTGTCATTTAAATTTAAAATTAAATTGTGTTTAACAAACGGTTTCTTCCAATTTTTATGGTGACATCTTCTTTCCATTACCGTTCCACAATTTATCTGTTGTTCTGAATTGGAAATCAATGTGTCTTGTATTTGGACGTAAATATTAATTTCAGTATTCTAATTGTAAAAGTAAACCGACATCCATCGACGCCGCAAACCTTCATTAGTTGACTGCCATAAAATGATTATATTATTAAAGGTACCGAAACAAGGTTTTTTTTTATCTAGTTTGATAACGCAGCAATTTTGTTAATAATGGATATCAATTACCAGTACATTTACTAATTTATCCACTCTTTAATCGAATTCTTCCCTTTTCTACTGAAATATATATATTATATACCCATTGTTATTAAATTGGTTATAACATTATCTAATCTGGTTATATGGACAACAAAACATACATCGTCATATTAATTTGCTTAGCAATTGAAACATTTTTTTGCTCGTTTTGCCGCTCTCTACATTAATTTAGAAACCACAAAAAATTTAGACATTTTTTATGAATAGCATAAGTTTGGGTAGAATTATTATTTAAGTCGAATTGAGTTCAATTTTTCGAACTCTATATTTTGTTATGCACTATTGAAATCATAATTATATTGCCTACTGTTAATTAGAGCTTGCTCTACAGATCACGCAGGTCTGGGTTCGAATCCCGGTAAGATCACAATGAATTTGAGAATTATTTAATTCAAAGTTGTGATCGAAGATTGGGTGTTTGTGATGTCAATTCATATCATATCGTCTCCTCCCATCCTTTTGATCCTTTAATAACTGGGTGTAGCAATAGCGATTAGTCAACCACTACTCCCGTTCTAGCCTTATCCTTCTTTCCTTACCACTTTGAAAAAAAGTGAGGTTGAGCGACTAAGTAACGAACAGTTCTCGTAGAAAAAACTTCTGTTAATATACCTCCATTAGGAGGTGATATGCTCCACATTGGGAGCGGACATGGATTTTTAAAAAAATATATATATTATCGTTAATGGTGTCCACATTTAAATATTGCTTGTGTTGAATTTTCTCAATGAAAATATAATTTGATAACCTTATTATTCTTCTTGCGTTACAAAATTTGACACGTCGTGTCTTCGTGTATTTGTAAATATTGAAATTGTATGTCCATGTATGGGATTATCTAAATTATCATCTATTATAGTCCTAGTTTACGAAACTTACATGTATAATTATTTTTTTTATGTAATTGTGAAAAACAACAATTTCTACATCGAAAATATTTACCTATTACATACATTTTTGTCTAGACTATATTCAGTATATTGATTAGACTGAATTTACATAAATTGCGGCCAGACCATCCAACATATTATGTCTGATATGTCTGGTATTTTGTATTGTGGCCATCACGTGACTGCTACCCACTTTGTCCGATGGAAAATTATTCAAGGAACGCCACTTTACGGAATTAATGACAATTTACAGGTGAAGTTGGATGAACGCATCCATTAAATTGAACAAAGAACAGTTCGCGCTTGTCAAATAAATCGTGATCCGATCGCTCCCTACCACTGGCGTGCTCCCAACTCACTTATCTTGAATGAAATTTATGAAGAAATCGAAAAAAAATCTTTACCTTCCACTCTTTGGAACATATTAACTAGTATTTCAACAACATGGACATTATTGAAGATTTCGACTGAAGGTGCTTGGTGGAATTTCCATGTTAAATTTGATTCGTTCAAATCGACTTCATCCATGCACTTGAACGCCTGAAGATGCCGAAAGGCGAAACCAGGGTCGTTAATGACAAAACATTTGTGAATGTACATAATTTGAACGATTCAAATTTAACATAGCCATTGATTTTGATAGGACTGGTTATATATTCATTCTCAAAAAGTCAAAAGAACAATATTTTTTCCAACGGATCTGGTTGGATAGAAATGTGCAAGAAGTTCTTACAATGCCAATTGGCACAGGAGGAATCGTTGAATGCATTTAAATCCCAGAGCCACCTGATCGCCAGGGTAAAGGTGGAAACATACTGCCGACACCCGACGCCGCGTAAGCGTGTTGGATGAGATCATATCTACATATTAACCCATTGTATTGTATGGAACAGGAACGCACTGCCAACATCCAACGCGACGCGACGGCAGTGCGTTCCTGTTCCATACAATACAATGGGTTAATATGTAGATATGATCTCATCCAACACGCTTACGCGGCGTCGGGTGTCGTCAGTATATTTCCACCTTAAAGCTTTTACCCGCTATAATACATTGGCTGACATTTAAAAAGATTTTTAAAAAGAACTATCATTTTAAAATTTGAACTTAAACTCATCAGAAACTATTAATTATTCGTCGAGTTTTTTGAAACATTTAAAAAAATCTGAATTGATTTTTTTATAGAAACCAATGAATTAATAATGAAAAAATATTCCAATGAATGATACATGTTTTATGATACTGTTTTTCAATACGACATATAAGGGTAAACTTATCTATTAGTATATTTATAAGCGTTATATTATTTTCAGCAGTAAAACAACAATTAGAATAGTTTTATGACAAAGCTGTTGAGCTCAGATCTCAACAATCCAATTACATTATCAGAATCCATTTGATGGGAAGATAATTTAGACAGGCAATGTCACCCTCGCCTGCTCTTCGGAGACGCCAGTACTCATGCGCTGTAAAATTAGGTCGCCTGTGAAATTGACTGCCAGATCACAGTAAAGATAGTTCGCTATTTTCAAGATACGAATGAAAACTTGGTTGGAAAGTCTACGAGGGGATCCGATAATAACGTATGCGTGGTACGGCCCCGCCATGAAATGCCTGCTTACAGAATTACATCATCAATAATGTATATCTGATTCGCCATCCGTTGCTTAGAAAACCTGAAAACGCTTGTTACGTAAAAGTATTTATTGCTCTTTTTATCGATGTTTTATTTAACATTCAACCAGACACACTGAAATTTACTTAAGGCTTACATGTGAGAAATCGTAATTAACTGTAATACTTTGTAGTTTAAACCAGCGGTGGGCTGCCAATATCTTAACAAAGGGATCGGTAAATCTTATCCATTTATTTGTATCCATTTTCGCTCCCAATGTGGAGCATATGGCTTCCTAATGAAGGTATCTCAACAAAAGTCTTTTTTCTACGAGAACTGTTTGCTACTTAGTCGCTCAACCATTCTTTTCCAAAGAGAGTAGTAGGGATAGAATGATAAAGCTAAGACAGGACTAGTGATTAACTCAAGCCCATGAAGACTGCCACGAAAGCCCACAACGCTCAATGAAAAAATGAAGGGTCTACTAAGTCTTGTTTCATAATAAAATTTAACCATCTACAGAAATTGCAGCTAGGTGCTGATTTGATCTAAGACGAATGATTTTCTTATCTTAACAAGGGGCTCTCCGACCGCGCAAAAGTTTAACAAGGGGCTTGCGCGAGCCTCCCCGATCCCCCTTCAGCCCACACCTGGTTTAAACCTCTATAGTGTAAAATGATTTGACAAAGCTATGAAAATTCCACGGACCATAAAAACAGTTATTTTAGATTTACTCAATTAACGATTTACAGCATTGGATTACTTAGCAAAGATTTTTGAAAGAATGTAAAAATAGTATAATATGTTTCCAATTTGTGGGGTGCATATAATAATGCAAAAGTACTATTTCCAAAATGAGCGATATTGAGTTAGGTATGCAGATAGGGTAATTCAAAACTTTCGATGGTTTCGGCGGTAACTTTGTGGAAGTTCATTTTAAAATAACTTTGATTATTCCACGTATTGTGTAACTTACTGTGACACGTGTTTCGCCTCTTTCAGAGGCATCTTCAGACTTACTATCGCAAATTTTGCTTACATAATGAAGCAAGATTGATTCTAAAATTTTTAAATTATGAAATTACAAAATGGATTTTTTTTCCTTTTAAGGGAAGCAAAGAGGGGGTTGATTGAATCGAAATAAAGCCTCTGAAGATGCCTCTGACAGATGCGAAACACGTGTCACAGTTAGTTAAACAATACATGGAATAATCAAAGTTATTTTAAATTTTATATTAAGGTAATTCAAGTCTAAGGAATCGACTGATCCTATTAGTTTTAATGTAAAATGTCTACAAGACTGTCGTTTTCAAATTGGAAACCATATTTTTATGCAAATTTTATTTTGTTCGTGTTATTCGTTATAGTATTTCACTCTACTGAAAAGTTTGAGTTTTGGAAATAGTACGTTTTGCATTATACCCCACAATTGATGTTCGATCATTTGATTAATAATATAAATGACATACTATATTGAATTATTTTAAAAAAAAATATTACACATCTTATTTTTTTTAAATATTGGTCAAATCAATAACAAAAAAAAATATGAATAAAGCAAAAAAATCGCAGTACAGAACAAGCATATCGGAATCGGAATTTTGATATTTCATATAAAATACTGTCATTAAAATCATGAAGTGTGATTTTTGTAAATAATAGGGTTTCTTAAAAAAATAATTACCATTGAAAGGGTCATCAATTGTAAAACTTGTTATACAACTCTTAACAGATTTAAAATATTTTAATTCATCGATTCAAAAAAATATATCAAAATCTGTGATGGTTTTCGATCATACAATATTCAATTTTGGTTCATTTTCAATACCGAAATGCCGGTATTTTTGCATTATCAAAACATATATTTTGGAATTGAAAAAACACAATGGTTAACGGGATCGCGGTTTCAGTAATACTTATGGCAGGAGTTACCAACCCCGTGCCCGCCGACTGATTCCGACGCGCACGCCAACTAATTTATCAAATCTTTAAATCCCTAGGGTTTTGAGATTTTCCAATTCCTCGGTGGGCTAAAAATAATAAAAAAAAATATCAAATCGGTAAATTCCTAGGTTTTGAGATTTTGAAAAAATCTGGTGCTGTCCGCCCTACCAATATTTTGAATTGCGCTCTAGTGTCCAAAAAGGTTGGTTACCTCTGACTTATGCTATTGCCTAATGCAGTAAACATAAAAATATATTTTCCGAAGAAGAAAAGTTGCTTGCATGGTTGATGAATACATACAATAAAATCATCAGTAGTTTTCGTGTATTTAAAATCACACGCACGTATTTTATGCGTCGATATAAAAGTGCAATATATAATACAAAATGTGTCTAAAATTATACATAATAATAAAAGTTGTAAAATTTATGGAAGCAATCCAGTTGTCTAAACAATATTCGTCTTAATGCTTCCTCAAAGTAATATGTAGGAATTTTAATGAATACATTACCATGATTCTGCTTAGATACGCAAATGTAATAATTACCATTTTATGTGGATCCATTTTTCTCAACTTGAGTTAATTAATTTCAAAGTATGCGCAGTAGGTTATGTGACTATGAATATTTTAACAAATAATAATTTGAATATTAACATAAATATGACTTTAAGAAATGTGCATAAAGATTTTAATCACTTGAATAAATGAGTAATGCTTTCGATCATAATTTAGCGCTATGCTAAAAATATTAAAAAGATCTAAAAATGGTTTTGAATTTTTTAACGGTATATTTTTTTTATGTCATTATTTTATTATAGAATACACACAGATTAAATTTAATTCAAACCATATTAAAACCGACAAGAGTTAATTCATTAAAATAAAATAAACATGATGAGCCAGTTAGCGTGAACTGTCGATACTAAGAATTGTAATACAATCCATCAAACTAAATAATTACTGACTAGAATACGTACAACTTATTAATTGTAGGTTTGAATCAATTAATTTCTAAAATAGCATAATTCTAGAAATTACCAGGTGGCAATGACACCTGTTAAAATTAATGGATGTGGCATTGTTTTGATGCATAAATTAGTTTGGTTAGAGTCACATTTAGACTAAAAAATCAATATGTATTATTAACAATATGAATTTTAAAATCTCTGTTACTTACATATTGTTTTTAATATGTCATTTCATTGTCTCACAGATTTACGCTAAAAGCATATAATCGTATAACTAAACTCACTTCAATTTGTAATAATAAAAAAAGGTTTTTATATTTCGTGGTTTTGTACTAAAAGTAAATGCGTTACAAATAGATAAGCAGACAGACGAATAAAGACAACGATTTTATTTCATAATATAAATAGGAGATGGCCTCAATCATTATACAGCTTAGAGTTGAAACACCTTGATTCCGGCCCAGCATATCTAAATGCAAGATACTAATACGAATTACATGTTCAGCAATTTTCTTCACATCGGCGCCCTACTTGTTAATTTAAAAATGCCTGTTTCCCATAATACGCCGAGAGCTTCCGGTCAACCGCAGGCTGTCATGGCGTCCGACACGCGACCAGCTGATCTGATACCGTATAGGCGGGAAGACTTGCGAGGGCTGCTTAGGGCAGTGACTTCTGTGCTTATTTTCAATACGGCCGCTAAGAAATATCCGCTCTAAAAATATCTGCCACTACGATGAATAAATTTACTACACTTTAAAGTAGTTCGATTTTTATGATTACGTTATTTTAATCAAATCAAAGAATTGTGTTTAAGCCCTTCACATAACACTTTATAAATAAACATTTCAAGTGGGCAGAAGACGCCCACCGCTGGCATTACAAAGATTCACTTTTTTCATGAATACGTGAACATACGTGAAAAATTACAATTATTTTTAAGTGGGACGCCGCAAAAATATCAATCCTTAACCCAAGCATTTTCTTTTAAAGGACTATATCTGCAAAATATCAACAAACTGCAGGTTTTGTTTTTGAATAATAATCATTGTTTCTTTGTTTGTCATGTTTTAGTCCTGTAAATTTTATTAATTGTTTTGTCATTTCCAGTCGTTTTTATGTTCGAAATTTTGAAATATAAGCAGTTCCAATTATTTTTGATGTATTGATTTGGCATTTACTTGGTAGAACTCCATTTTAATAGGGTAAAATATCAAGGTATTTCAGTTCTACAGTTTTTAAAAAAGTTAAAGGTTGATAGCTATTTCGGCTAACGCCATCGTCAGAACTATGCTTTAAACGTACATTTACTCAGCTATACATATATACTGTCTAAGAAGAGATACACAATGCATCACTTTATTCACTCTAACATACTAATTCAAATTCTAATTACAATATTGCAATTATTAAATGTGATTTAAGTGTTACAAAGAAACATAAGCAGTCTAGGTTTTTAAAAACATTAATTAGAATAATTTAAACTGATATTTATTATTAATAGTTAATAAATTTAATGTAGCATAATTAATAATAAATATCAGTTTAAATTATTCTAATTAATGTTTTTAAAAACCCAGACTGCTTATCTTTCTTTGTAACACTAAAATCACATTTAATAAGTGCAATATTGTAATTAGAGTTTGAATTAGTATGTTAGAGTGAATAATATGATGCATTGTGTATCTCTTCTTAGACAGTATATATAGCTGAGTAAATGTACGTTTAATCCATAGTTCTGACGATGGCGTAAGCCGAAATAGCTATCAACCTTTAACTTTTTAAAAAACTGTAGAACTGAAATATCTTGATATTTTACCCTATTAATTATTTTTGATATTCCAGTTTACGGAAGTAAATATATACATTTAAAAAAAGTGTACGATGTACCTAGTCGAAATTATTCTGAAAATAAAAAAAATAATGTACTAAAAAGTTAACATTTATTTTAAAAATCCTTTTAGCTCAACTAAATTAACTATCCGATTTTATTAAATATATTTTTATTCAGACGGAATAAAAAAAATCGCTTTATATTACACCAACAAACATCACGTACGATCAAATTTCTCGCGTGATCAAATTACTGCGGCAGAAGCAGTTAAATTTATATTGCTTAGAGGGCTTAGATTTGACACAGTTTTTACGAATAATACTTAATTTGTTTATAATTGATTATCCAAATTAAGTCGACATTCTGTTATGATTGACTTTTCGAGCATAGTAAGCCGCTTAATACTTTATTATTTTGTTTCATTTTATGAAGGCCCGAATCTTTTAGTATAACCAAAAAAACATCGCACATAAATCTTTTGCATAGAAAAATACTCTTAATTTGATCAGATTAATTTATAATTAAAGCAATGTCGGATTATTATATTATATTTCAATATTTATTCTTATTTTGCATAGAGCTTTGCTACGCTTTTATGCAGCGGTGGGCTGAAATATCTTAACAAGGGGCTCGGTAGATCTTATCCATTTATTTGTATCCATTTTCGCTCTCAATGTAGAGCATGTGGCCTCCTAATGAAGGTATCTCAACAAAAGTTTTTTTTTCAACGAGAACTGTTTGTTACTTAGTCGCTCAACCTTTCTTTTCCAAAAAGAGTAGTAGGGATAGAATGATAAGGCTAAGATAGGACTAGTGATTAACTCAAACCCATGAGGTCTGGCACGGAAGCCCACCACGCTGAATAAAAAAATGAAGGGGGTACTAGGTCTTGTTTCATAAAAAAATTTAACCATCTATAGAAATTGCAGTTAGGTGCTGATTTGATCTAAGACGAATGATTTTCTTATCTTAACAAGGGGCTCGCCGGCCGCGCTAAAATTTAACAAGGGGCTCGCGCGAGCCCCCCCTCCCAGCCCACCCCTGCTTTTGTGTTATTCGAACAACAGAGTCTCTGGATTTTCCCTACCAAGTGTATAATTCGCCACCGATTGTAGGTTTACATTTAGTTTTCAGACTCGTATCAAATACATGCAATGTCAATGAAAATGGAAATTAAAGATGGAGTAAGTCTTAAGTACTACAATGTAATATAATTTATGAGATTTCTAGTTGCTTGTGTTTCAACAATGATGTTGATTTTTTACCTATTTCATATTTTTACTTTTATTCGACTTCGATCACCATCGCCGATAGACTTATTTTTACATTTCATCTACGGCTTGCAATAAGAATATTTAAGTCTAGGAATTTAAAATTATTTATGTTTTCCGAATCAATTATTTATTCTGTAAACTAATTTCATTATTGAAGTTATTTTATATCTGTCTACGAAAAGTTCAACTGACATTCAAATGAAGCACAAAATTCATTTAAAGTTGGCGATTTATTTAATTTTAAACTAGGAATGCTTTTATTAATTATATAAAAAATAATGAAAAGTAATATGTATCATACATTTCACAATTCTTATTTAAAAAAAAAACAGGAGTAACTCTCATAAGTATACTGTTATGACATATAAATAGGTGTTATTTTTAAGTTGTTCCATTAACGACCTGTGAGAATTTGAGGTGGTGGGGTTTCAGTAATTTTGCATAAAACATCATAACATCACAAGGAGTAAATTAAAAAAAACTTTTTTGCATTCGTTTAATTTAAAACAAAATAACCAGTTGTTATTTCTATTTTTTTCCTAGAGGGAATGTATCTCTGTACATATTGGCCAAGCCGGAGTCCAGATCGGAAATGCCTGCTGGGAGCTATACTGCTTAGAGCATGGCATCCAGCCCGATGGTCAGATGCCATCCGACAAGACTCTTGGCGGAGGAGATGACTCATTCAATACTTTCTTTTCTGAAACAGGCGCCGGAAAACATGTTCCAAGGGCTGTTTTCGTGGACTTGGAGCCCACTGTTGTCGGTAAGTTTAATGTAATTTTGAAAATCAATTAAAATTAATAATTCATAACAAAAATATAGATTATACCTACGCACCGTGTTTTTTAATTACTGTTTCACGGGCAATATAAAATTAGTAATCAATAATATGTAACTCAATTAGAGTAAAACGGGTAAGGGAGTATTAAATTCTAACCCCTCGAAAGTTTATGACAGGCTTTCATAATAATATCATGTATTATCGCATTAAACCGAATTTCCCCAACAGTAAGTACTAAATCAAATGGTGTTCTCGTTTTTTTTTTTTTTTAAATATATCGTAACAATGTAAAGCATTATAAATCAAACGCTGAATGTAAAATGACTTGCGAATGTGTGCAAAAAGCAAGCCGGCCTTCACCGTGGTAGCTACTAGCTGTATGTATTGAATATCAAAAATAAAATAATACTTGGGTTAATGAACTATTTGAACCAGACAGAAAATTTATCGAGCAGTCGAATTCTTAATATTATTTACGTAATTTTATCAATTGAAGCAGAGACAAACAACATGCGGTACGCGGTACGCCATTATACATAATATAAATATTCATAGAAGAATAAAATATATACGAATAATAACAATATGTATTGCTTGAATTATATTTGTATGTATATGATTATCTGTAACGTTAAATACATGCATATCACATACACGCTCTCTCTCTGTGTGTGTGTTGGCGCATTATGTGGATTGAGCGAATTTGATAGCTGGTGACACTGCCATCTTATAATTATAAAACTAGTTATATATAAAGAGATACAACCCAATAAATTTTCAACTGACTAGGTGCAGTGGTGTAGGAAGGGGTCCTGCCACCCGGGGCGATTCTTGAATTTGCCGCCCCCAATATTTCCTCTGATTTTTTTTAGTCACTTCTACTATTTTTTATCTATGAACTAGGAGTTTTTAGTACATGTGAGTTATTTTTTTTATATATAAATATAATTTCTCGAAATATCGTATTTATTTTAGAAAATGCCGCCCCCAAAAATATGCCGCCAAGGGTGGTCCGCCCTGCCACACCCCCTTGCTACGCCACTGACTAGGTATTACATTGCCCATTGGCGGATTTAGCACTATGCAGGCCCCAGGCGCAATAAAATCTTGAGGCCCTACTTTTCGGATAACGTTAAAGCGTCACAATGTTAACACAAGCAAATAGATATTAACACATACTTTTTATTTTTTTCAGCTTTTATTGAACATATATGGCTAATTCAAGATTAAAATAGTAATTTTCAAATAAAGAATTATTAAAAAAAATAATAAATAATGTATTTGATTTTGTTACATCTTGTTTAATAATATTTTCAAAAATAAATAATGCATTTTGGTTGAGATGTAATTTTTTATTGAAAAAAAATAGAAGATCACTGCTTAAGCACGCCACTGGCTTCCTGTTCATTTTTTTACAAATAAATTTTATTAGGATATAATAATAAGGAATGCTTAACTTAATTGGAATGTTTTTAAAATTCTATTAAGCTAGAATTTATCAATTACACAAATGTTTGTAAATAATCCACTTAAAAAATTGTCTTAATTATAGGTGTTGTTGTAAATTGTTGGACTCCTTAAAGCTAATATATTTACATTCAACAATATTCTGATTAAATAATGTTTCATCAGGTTTTATAATATTTTGTAATTCACAGATGAAGTCAGGACCGGCACATACAGACAGTTATTTCATCCAGAGCAGCTCATTACAGGCAAGGAAGATGCTGCTAACAATTACGCTAGAGGACATTACACCATTGGTAAAGAAATTGTAGATGTTGTACTGGACCGCATCAGAAAATTAGCTGATCAATGCACAGGATTACAAGTGAGTATTGCATCCAACTTGTAGTTACCTTTTGGGATATTACTGACTCACCAGCAGTGGCGGATTATTCCATAAACGCAAGAGGGAATCTTAGGGAACTCAAAAAAAGCATATATAATAAATAAAGCCATTCAGTTTCAAATATTTATTCTTATTTTAGAATAGAATTTTGCACACTTTTATATTATTCGAACAACAGGACCTAAAAAATATATTTCATATGGGGTCTCCTAAGTCCGTAAATCGCCACTGCTCCCAAGTTAAGTTTTTGAAAATAATAATTTTTAATACCTACTTTTTTAATTCTCAACAATTTCAATAGTTTCTATTTGAAAAGATTAATTTAATTTAATTTTTGTTGAATAGGGTTTCTTAGTTTTCCATTCATTCGGAGGAGGAACTGGATCAGGTTTTACTTCCCTGTTGATGGAAAGACTATCTGTAGACTATGGAAAGAAATCAAAACTAGAATTCTCCATTTACCCAGCCCCGCAAGTGAGTATTAATGATTTCGAAAAATCTTCCTAGTGTCTATGTCTTTTGTTTATGGTTGATTTTTGAAAAAATACACCTCTAAAGTTTGCATAAATAGAATCATGATTGTACCTACTAATAGATAATAAATATCAATTTTGAGAAGAGATATGAAAATTAATTGAACCTAATAATGACAAAGAGTGTACGATTAATATTGTCATTGTTCGTATTAAAGTGTTTCATAAAAAAAATAATAGAAATTTAAAACAGTGTCATTATTAAAAATCATTGACTGATATATTTTAGGTGTCTACTGCTGTTGTGGAACCATACAATTCAATCCTGACCACTCATACTACCTTGGAACACTCCGATTGTGCCTTTATGGTAGATAATGAAGCCATCTACGATATCTGCCGAAGAAATTTGGATATTGAACGCCCAACCTACACCAATCTCAACAGATTAATTGGACAGGTATCTATTCAAATTCTTGTCAACTTCAATTCAGTGCAATTGAAAACCAGTATAATACTAATTATGAATGCAGGCATTACTTAGTTTAAACGTTTGTGAAGGATTTCATTAAAAATATTATTATTATTACCACAAAAGCATTGTGTAAGAAAATACTGTCAATCCTAGGATAATAAGAAATTTGATCTGAAAATATTTCGCAAGTCAAGCAAAAATTTATGATAAATTATAATTACAAATCATGAGCAAGCCCTTACAATTTGAGTAGATAGTGTGTTGTGAATAATATGCTCTGTCAAACAAAAGTAAAAGTGTCATTAGATAGGATCCCACCGGAGTTGCCAATGTTCAGATACAAAAAGATTCCAGTGCCTCAGTAGATAGTAGTGATTCCAACAGTGACAGTGAATAACGTTGTAAACTATAACCCTCGGCTCTCTCGATTTCCTCAAATTTGCTTTGATAGACGAGAGATTTGGATGCCAAGCAGTGCTTTGGAGTCAGGGTCGTAGTGTTCTTATTACAAGCATCTTTCAGGAATGAATTATTCTCGTAATCCACGGTTTGAATATAATTCCTATTATGAACAACATAATATATTTGTTATGAATGCTTTGTTATTTTCATATCTTTACATGTATTGAAAGATTCTCTCACTTTTCAGATTGTTTCATCGATCACTGCTTCTCTGCGATTCGACGGAGCTCTAAATGTTGACTTGACAGAATTCCAAACAAATCTGGTACCATATCCAAGAATTCATTTCCCCCTGGCCACTTATGCTCCCGTTATCTCAGCAGAAAAAGCATATCATGAACAGCTTACTGTAGCTGAAATCACAAATGCTTGTTTCGAACCAGCGAATCAGGTATAAGAATACTATTATCTTTTATAAATCGTATAAAGATCATTGGCAAAAGCAGATGTTAGATTTCGGAATTAAAGTGCCAAATGTTTGTATAATATTTTACTTCCATACATATTATAAAACCAATTGGTTTGCAGTGCCATGTTTAAATAGCACCTGTCAATAAATATGTATCCCCGACAATAATTTACTTACATTCAAGAAAAAGCTTTTTGCCAAATACTTACAGATATATTAAAGCTAGCTACGATTTGTATAAAATTATTTTAACCCTTTTTACAGATGGTGAAATGTGATCCACGACATGGAAAGTACATGGCTTGCTGCATGTTATACAGGTAAAATCAATTATTATATTGTGATGTTTACAACTTGCAATTCTTTGCTTGGAAATTGACCAAGAATTAATTATCTTCATTCTACCCAAGAATGTCTGTAAAAATAGTTTATAGTTATTTATACAAAAATATTGCTTTTTCACGCAAATCATTCAAATTAAAATTGTCTATGAAAAAATGTAAAAAGTTTCAAGACCTGATCTATCACGACAAACTTTTATCTATCATTTAAAAAACAATTATGTTGTAAACTTTGATTATAAATCAGATATTGCTCCAACAGATTAGCTGATAGGCATTTTAAGAGTCTCAGAAAACTGATAGATCAGTGCTCAACATTTTATTTCTCAACCATATCCACTCTTCGATGTGAACCACATGAACTCCAAATGGAGCTTATCTTATGTTGGTTTTTCTATTATAACAGCATGCTACTCATTTGCTCAACTTTTTTTCCAAGGTAGTAAGGAAAGAAAACTAAGACTAGTGGTTACTTAATCTCTCTTGGGCGGGCGGGAATTTCAGACATTACAAACATCAATACTTTACTATATTACTATATAAAAATACAAAGTAATAAATTTATTGAAAACTCAATGTATTAAGAAACTGTCAGTACTAGGATTCAAAGCTTTCGCTAGAGGTCTGTATTTTTTTCATTTGCATAATATTACTCATGAAATATTTATTTATACAGGGGTGATGTAGTGCCAAAGGACGTCAATGCTGCGATTGCCACAATCAAAACAAAGCGCTCAATTCAGTTTGTCGACTGGTGCCCCACTGGTTTCAAGGTTGGAATCAATTATCAACCCCCGACCGTAGTCCCCGGAGGAGATCTTGCAAAAGTCCAAAGAGCCGTTTGCATGTTGTCCAACACCACAGCTATTGCTGAAGCATGGGCCAGGTAAATTTTTTCTCAGATCAATCACAATTATCATACAATATAGAAAACGAAAACAGTAAAATCATTCAATCTATTCTTTACAGCAATGTCAAATCTCTCCATTTTGAGGGATCTGATTGGTCCAAATGGTTTGCGAATTTGACGGATTATTTGTGATAATACTGAATTGAATTTTATTCTCGAAAGTAAACCATGTGAACATATATATATATTTTATATTATTATTAAATAAATGTTTACATATTATATTGCATCGACTTTAAAAACTCGATAGAGGTGCCGAAATACTTTTTAGGCTTGTTGTAGGTTTATACAAAGTGAGGTGTTGTCACAAGAAAAATGTTTTTACTAAAGTGGAATACAGATACCTTAATTATTTAATGTCAATGACACCATTGAGGTAAACTAAAATATTACAAAACAACAAGGTGAAATATAATTGCATTACTTTCATGTAAATGCTTTATGTATAAGAAATGTGCGACAATACTATACTTTTCATTATTATCAACCAACCATTAATCTTTACAGACTTGATCACAAGTTTGACTTGATGTACGCTAAGAGGGCTTTCGTCCACTGGTACGTCGGTGAGGGTATGGAAGAAGGAGAATTTTCTGAAGCTCGTGAGGATCTCGCAGCTCTGGAAAAGGATTACGAAGAAGTCGGCGTTGATTCTGTTGAAGGAGAACTTGACGATGGAGAAGAATATTAATTATATTCAACCAGATTGCCGGCATATCTTTTCATATTAATAACAAACACATATAATTAAAAATGCTATTTTGAGCACTGTTTAATCAGTTTATCATAACATAATAAATTAGCCATACACTACCTACTACGAAAATATATTAAAAGACATGCATTTAATTCATACAATATCTCTTCTTGTGAACATTGTTGCGACAACATTCCCTCCTATTTGATAATAGAAATGAATAAAAGAAACATTATTAGTAAGTTTAAAAATGAATAACTCTTTTAAATATTCCTGTAATAATTAATAGTTTTTGACATTTCATTAAATTACATATATGGACCTCTTTAGGGTATGATAATAATTAAGATTTTTTTATTGCATAAATTTGCACATAACAATAACTAACATGAATTTAATTGTTTGATATTCAGTGACAATTCTATTTGGTTTATTTTATTTAGTTTATTATTTCTCAGTCAATCAATTAGTCTCATAAGCCTATTTTATATGGTTATCTAAGTTTTTACTTTCATAATAATTATGTATCTGTAACAGATTAATTCAAAAATAAAATAAATAATAAAAAATGTAACCAACAACTTTTACTATTTGAAATAAAAAGTATTTCACATGTTAATAGTTCCTATAGAATAAATACCCTCTTACCCATCACTCTCCACTCCACCTTAGGTTTGAATCTTTGGCTGAATCGAATTTAAAGTCAGTCTTTTTCTGCTTATATACAATCCAGGTAACAATCCTACTATAGCGAAGATTATGAAACAAATGAAAATATTTAATTTGGTCAAAAAAATGGCTGTACTGAAATTCTTTTTAATCTGGGTCTGGGGCTAATTAGTCTGGGATGCTTCAATGAATGTCTAACAGATGTGCAATATTATTTTTTGACTTTGGTAGTTGTATTCTATTAATTTCAATCAAACTCCAAATTTTTGAGTCAGGTTTAATCGCCCGGCATGAATGCTCTATTGTTTTCAATATCAACATACCATAGCGGTGTTTTTTTTATCATTCATAGTAGAGGTCTGGAAGGGGCCGGGCCTGGCCCACGGGCTCTTACCCGACCCGGCCCGTGGGCCGGGCTCGGGTGGGTAAGCGCAATTGAGAGTCGGGCTCGGGCCGAGCCGGGCTTTGGAATTTGGGATATAATCTGGGGAAAAAGTATAGCAAATCGAGGATTTCAAATTCCTCGGCGAGCTAAAATAAGGAGTTTCGGGCTTCGGGTCGGGTTCGGGTAACAAGTGCGGTATTAGACTCGGGCCCGGGCCGGGTCGGGCGTGAGTTTTTCGGGCTCGGACCGGGTAGTTTTGTAAAATTTTGGCCCGTGCAGACCTCTAATTCATAGGGATAAGCAATAAAATAGCACATAATTTTAGCTTTAGTTCATTATTGCCAACATTGCCAACAATAAAAAAATAAGATTTTATTAAAGCATGGCTTGTTAACAATTAGTGACAAGAAAATAAAATTTGTATAATATATTCAAACAGTTATTATGACAAATGTTGACTATACTGCAATATAAAAATCCTGGGTAAGTGGATGGATTCCAAATATCCCAGTGCGATTGTGTTAAGACATCACCACCTTTATTTGAGAGCATTGACCTGCATATTAAAATTCTCCTGTTTTTCCTTAGATTAACTGTTAGTTCATTCAACTTATTTGTTAAACTTTAACACGTATGTACCGAAACATCAGAAATAGGATCAAAGAGCGACAGGTTACAAAGTGACCCCAGAAAAACTTTTTTTTATTAGCTCTTCCCACAATTTCCGAATGCAAAAACCCAGGAATTTGCAGAATTCCCAAAATGAAGACGCGAGACCTTTCTTTTTTTTTAGCTCTCACGCAACTTTTTAAAATTTATTCTTAATCTCGAAATTTCGAGATTAGGTCTCGCGGCTCGGAGACTAGAAAGATACTTCTCTGCCGATGGGGGTCGTTTAGGGACCCCAGTGGCTTCCTCATTATTGGCCTTATTCTTATGAATTTCAAAAAAAAAAATAGTCCAAGGGCTTTAAAATATCTCTGCATCATTCCTCATACATTTTTTTATAAAAATCCGTGGTTTTTTAATAAATAATCATATTTTAAGTTGCGCGTAAAAAAGACGTCATTTCAGTACAAATATGTATTTGCAACTGACGCGTTCAGCCTAGTTATCTTACGAACGATCGGTGATAAGCGGGCGCTTATCTCGTTATCGCGTATTTATATAAACTACAAAAGGACTAAAAAACTATGATATAAGAATACCTTAATTATAAACATTGTATCACCCATATTAAAATAGATATTTAAGAAAATGTGGGTATTGGGGTCGCATTTCTTGAGCTTAAAACCGGAAATGTTAGTACTATCACAATCCCGGAATTTCAGAATTGGACACCCAAGTATATATCGACTACACACAATGTACACATTTTTATCACAGTAAGTGAGGGTTAAATTCACAAAACACAGAAGTTCAATGTAAAAGAGGAGAAACATTTATTTTATTTATTTAAAATCATATCTGTATAAATTATTTTTGAATATGCCACATCAAAATATAAATGTACTATTGTATCACAAGAATAATATTGACAGTTAATTAAGTTTTCTATCAATATCAAAGCATTCACAAAATAAATCTTGTGTTATTAAAAATACAGATGATAATTATACTACACTAAATCTAATGAAACAAAAATAAAAATCTTAGGTTTCCTCATTCTGCCAATAGAAGTTTATGCAATCTCTTTTAACAAATAAATACATATTTTTCAACGTACATAGCTGCAATTTTATCAATAGCATTATTATGATAGATATGCTGTGGAGTCGGGTAAATAAAAGACTCCGATTCCAATTTTTCAATAATTTCCGTTTAACTTAGATAATACATAAGTAATTTGACTGATTTTTGCACTAGGTTCTGCAAAGTACATTTGAACAATATGTCATCCACGCTCAGTGTAAAATTACTTACTTTAAATATCATTGTTATCGTAAATTTAAGATGAATAAATGTAACTAGATTACTTTTTATAAACTCTGCGCGCCACTTGTGTCCAGCCCTTTGCTTGTCTGTTGGTATGTATCTAAATGTACTAGATCTTAACTTTAAATCATTTAAGGACTGTGGTATAATGAGTTTCGGCGCATCCGTTGCATGAACGATAAGATCGTTATGTTACCCTATTAAGGCAAAAACTGAAAATTTTAAGTATTAAACGCAGGGCTGTGGAATCGTGTAAAAAAAAACAACTCTGACTTCGGCCAAAATACTGCGACTCCGTGATTTCGACTCTAACTCCGACTCCACAGCCCTGATTAAACGGGTTTAAACGGATTGAAATGCTTATAAATTAATGATTGCAACATTTGACAGACAAGACAAGTTATCAAACATTCAATATGTGGCGTCATTTTCCACTTCTTCGCTTACCCTTTGAGAACGGATGAAGTGAACAGCATGTGGCTCATTCATATTCTCATAAAAAAAATATTTAAATGTGGGAGTAGAAAAATAATGAATTGATTTTTATGAAAACTTTTCTCAACAACTAATAATTTACTAAATCACATAATTGGAAAAATATTTTTATTTCATAAATGATTTTTGTGTGTTCCATCGGCAAAATTTGAAACAAATAGATATGCAATATTATTTTCTTTAGACTATTAATCATTTAGTATACATATAAATGTAAAGCGTTGTTAAAAATAGAAGATATCGTCGGTATACTGGCAGATGGCGACAAGTCTAAAAACCTAGTTTCGAGATAATCATCATTTCGTTAAGTTATTTACAGTTTTTTTTTTGGCCAAATATAATTTTGAACCAAATTGACTTAATGTATATTATGTTCAAATTAAGTAAAAATATGACTGAACCTGTTTTTTCACAAGATACAGTGTGTTAAAATCTACCTATGTATCTATCTATTTGCGTTCATAACTCAAAACAAACAATTTTCGACATAATGCCTTCTGCCATAATGACATTATTATGATGGTAAAAAAATATTAAGTTATAATAACCAATCACAAGTTTAACATTACTTGAAAATCCTAAAATTTATTAAAAAAATCTGCTACGTATTTGGATCTATTTCTTTGTGACTGTGGAGTTTACTTCTTCAGACTTTTATTCAAGATAATGATTCCATACTGATAATATGGATTTATTTAAATTAGTTATTAATATATTATTTTACTTTAATCTTTATGTTATGGCAAATCATGATATAATATATATACATATATCATCATCGTGCCTTGGCTGTTTCTCTTTCTCTATTACACAGGCTCACTTGGTTGATTTTCAATTCTTATTACCATTAACAGATGTGTAATACATCAGGTGATGTATGTTCTACATCTTGGTTTGTTATTATATTAAAAATATTTCATTCGTCAAAATAAATTGAATTATACCGTGATCAAATCATTATTTTCTACTATGTTAACATCAAGCGTTGCCATAACATTATAATTTTACTTTGTACATATTTGCAAAATCACATTTCAACTATATTTCTTTCTTCGGTTCTCCCTCCTCTTCGGAACTTTCGTACAAATTTTCTAAATCTCCGATAAGTTCGACTGCCGTGGAACGTGGAAACCATCCTCTCACTCTATCTTTGCTGGATCTATTTTTCTTTGTCATTTTTTCACCAAACAGCCAAAACCTGAGTAAAAAAACAACACAATTGGTCAAGGTTGATAGTACAGCAATCTTCAGAGTTCTTATAATTGATTATTTCACTCTGACAATTTGGAGGAAATTGCTATCAACGGTTTGCTGCTAAAAACAAATTTCACAGTAATGTTGATAATTTTGAGTAAACTATGCGATCCGCACATCATTTAAAATCAATGAATCATTTCTTGTGCAGTTATACTAGTATATTGCCTACAACTGAAACTAGCTAAAGTTTTTAAATCGTTTTAAGTCAAAGGGTGCGCATAAAACAATATCTAAAAGCAGAACATACTTTCGCCATCTTGTGACAGCCACATAGTCTCCTTTCTGGAGAGGGATACGTGCTTCATCAGTACAGGGCGGTCTAAAAACAGTTCTTAGTCCAGCAGAAAGCGGGCACCAGCCTCCTCTCACGGATTTCTGCATCACATAAACACGACACCGTTCGCGTTTCTCTGCTTTTTGGTGTAGCTGTTCGATCTAGGATAAAAACACAATTCATGCAGTCGTGTTGAATCAATGATACATTATTGATCTGTCATTATTTATCTATGCATAATGCTTACTAAATTTTATAAGTGTCGTAAATTTGTTCAAAGATTATGATTACCGCGGTAAAATAAATGACAAATAATGATAGAGAAGGTTGAACATGTTCTGCAGTCCATAATATTTCTAATAATATCAATATTTTTTTTTTATTTGCTTACCGTCAATGAATATTGATTACATTCGTCCCTTACTGTCCAAATGATTCCATTTCCGACTGGCTTGAGACTAAACTGAAACACCTCTCGAAGATTTTGACGCCAGCCTAGTTCATACGGAAATAAGTACTTCTCTTTTGAGCCGCCGTCTGTCAATCGATGGTTCGCCTTTTCTTCTATCCAGTCTTCTATCGCAGTACGATTTCTCAAAATACTTTTGAACTGAAATATAAGTGGAAGATTACTAGATTACAAAGTAAACAAAGCATTATTTACGGTGTAAGTTTACTTGCTGGGCAAAATATTAATTGAATTAATTTGGATTCAAGCATGATATATATATACATACATGAATATCTAAGTTCTCCTGATAAGTACTGTTTATTTATATGATGTAAAATGAGTTTTTGAAGAGACCCATGGTAGAAGAATAGTACAGAGATAGGATAAAGTGCAAGTAACTTTGAGCAATAAAAAATCAATATGTCCATCGATATTTGATTATTATATGTATACTGTGAATTAGGGCTTCCAAACCGGTTAACCGGTTTTTCGGGTGTTTTAAAAAAAACCGAAACTCGGATTATTTTTGGCGGTTAACCGGGTTAATTAAAAATTCTTTTTCTGCTTTGAATACTACGAGCTTTTATTAAACTATTCATATGTAGAGTATAAATATTTAAAAATGTTGTATATAATAATAGTATTATAAGTAGTACAATATAATAAAGTATTGTACTACTTATAACAGTCTAATTTCTGTACCATATGTACAACAAGTATGTAGTCGAAATCCTGGACAACTATACTGCTTTAAGTCAAATATCTGTAATACGAAAGGATTCTCATAATATCAATGATAATAAAACAAGTGAACCTTATTGAACCAAAAATACATATAAATACGTTCGTCATTATATCTTTTAAATGAAAAAAATATCCAAACCGAAAATTTGTACTGTTACAAAGCAATTTATTCATAAATCGATTTATAAATTTTAAAAATGTACATAAAACTGTCTGTACCGGCATTCAAACCCGTGACCTTCTCAAACAAAAACAGAGATATTTTTATCTACTTTCTAATTGTATGCATTTATTGACTGTTTTTAAATAATCAAAATACTTTTTTTAAAACACTGGTTAGTGTGATACTAAAATTGTTTTTTTTTTAATAATTCCGGTTTACACCGGTTATCCGGTTTATTTATTTGAAAAAAACCGAAAACCGGTTAGCTTAAATGTCCGGTTAATTGGAAGCCCTACTGTGAATAGTTCTCATTCAAATATATTTAGAATTATATAAACAGAAGTTTATTTGTATTGACGGAATCTGTCTTCAGTCCGTCTTTCATAATAAGAAAGCAGTCAAACTTTTAGCTGCCATAGAAAAAAGTACGTAATTACCTAGCACGCCGGCTATAATTTGCAATTATTAATTTAATTAGTTATTGACAAGTTAACTCGTAACTGGTGTGTTGAGCACGTAAAAATTTACAAGATTTCTCGTCTGCGGCTGCCATTGAGTTAATACAAAATTAAAGCTACAAGCTACAAGCAACCAAAACCTCTTTTCAAAAATATTGTAATATGATCACTTCTAGGGTGTTCACTGTCAATACTTGGAGAAGGGGGATTATATTAAAAAAATAAAATACCCATTAGTACAAATGAATTTTTTGAGTATTGTAATACGGCTATTTTTTTTTATTTTTAATAGCAATACATACATAGGTTAATAAAAACACAATATTTCTCTGTACTTTATTCCACTTTATTAAATATATTCCACTTTATCAAATATTTAATAAAGTGGAATAAAGTACAAAGGAATATTGTGTTTTTATTAATATAATGCTTTAACCACCAAGTATTATTGACAGTGAACACCCTAAAAGTGACATACATAGGTAATACACAAGCAGATTATAAAACCGTATAATGTGGGATATATTTATAATCTGTAGACATATACAGAGAAAAAATAATACCTGAAAGTAAAACAACATTCCAACAGCCAAGACAACTCCAATGGCAAGTCCAAGGGCTAAAACCGTCATCACAAGCGTGACAATTGTAAATTGTACAATTGGTTCGGTACCATTCCCATAGTAGAGGTACCAGTTGCGATGGATTCCTCTGTACATTGAGGCTGACAAAATCTGAAAATAGGTCAAAAAATAAATACTGTGAAATAAAGTGATTGTTTTTTCTCAAAAACATTCCAAATAAAGTCCAATGATTGGTTGGATTCAGACAAAAATTGAAAAATTGGGAAGTTTTAATAAGGGTTAAAAATAATCGTACAAGTGTATGTAAATATCCTTTGAATAATTATTTTATTTTCAAAAGTGGCTAAGTCAGAGGTGACTTGTTATCACACGAGTTCAAGTAATTGAGAACCAATCAGATAGCAGGATTCGAATCAGCTGACTGAATGCCATTCAGTATTTTGTATGTAATAATTTGACGTTTATTTTGTTTAAAAGTAGTCAATCACAAACTTTTTGATGGGCCGGAAAAATGAAGTGAAATTGACTTGGCTGTGTTTGATACTAGACGTCTCATTTTGATTCATGATACTATCGTGAGTGACATGATTTTTTAAATAAAATTTGCGAAGATCAGTTTAAGTTTCATTGCTCAGAGTTTGCCGTAAGCTGTGTTTTTACTATGCCACCGGTACATGAAAATATTTTTTAAATTCACACTATAATAATCTCAGCTCTGATATAATAGCATAAATAGCAAACTATCAAATGGAAATGTATAGCTTTCTTACAAAAGTAGACTGTGTGCATCCCAAAACAGCGAAAAAGAGGAAAAGCGTAAAGTCTACATGATTAGCCCAGCCAACGCAACCATTTATCCATGGACAGTGATGGTCCATTTTTTTTACGCAGCGACCACCTAGAATTGAAAGTTTCTATATTAGTAATTTATAAAATGACGAGACTGAATAGAAAGCTAAATAGTTTTAAAATCTTGAACACAAACGTGGAATTATAAAATTACACTAGGTAATGGTAGTTAAAATTTCAAATTAAGGAAATAAAATTCAACATACAGATTGGAAAGATTAAGAATAATGAACTTGAATGCAAAAATAGTATATTATATTAACAGAGAAATATTAATAATTGATGATCGAATGGCTGATGATCCCATGTGGGCACATCTATGCTAGTGGATGTCCTCATAGCAAATTATGGGAAATGTCAAACACAGCAAGTCCATCTGCTGGCCTCCCCGCGGCGATCATCGGGCAATGCAGTTTCGACTGTAGCTAACAGCAGGGGGCAAAGGGCGAACCTTCCGGCGCCTTAAAACCGGTCTACTGGCTAAGGGAAGGAAATCCCTGACAGAAAAACCGGGTTGAGCCAACCTGCAGAGCCCTTGTGACTCAGGCCTCGGAAGCGCAGGGTTAATCACCCTGCCTTCTTAAAACTGTATGATTACGATAACACCATCGCAGATGCCTCGGACACCTAGCTCTGCCCAACGACAACTTGGCAAGAAAACGGACACGATACTCTCCAACAACCACTCTATGCGCATAGGCGCATACAACGTGCGTACTATGTGCACCCCAGGAAAGGACCTACACGCCACTCGTATCATGCAAACATACAAACTTGACGTTTTAGGGCTGAGCGAGGTACGTTGGAAAGGCACTGGGAAAAAGTTGTTGGAGGGCGGATACACACTCATATATTCAGGCCAGGAGCGTTATCACCGCCAGGGAGTGGCAGTATTGATGTCGGGGAGGGCAGCCCGATGCCTTGTCAAATGGGAACCCATCTCAGAACGACTGATACGAGCCACCTTTCGGACGACTGATAGCTCGGTAACTGTCCTCCAGTGCTATGCCCCCACCGAGGATGCCGACACACATGCAAAAGAAAATTTTTATAACTCTCTCCATGCGGCAATCTCCACAATCCCTCACAGAAACCACATACTCGTAATGGGGGATCTCAATGCGAGAGTGGGAGTTGATCCATTGCTTGGCCCCGCAGTGATGGGAAGGCATGGCCTCGGTGTAGCCAACGACAACGGTGAGAGACTCATCGAGCTCGCCACTATGAATGAGCTTACCGTTGGTGGTACAATATTCCCCCACAGAGACATCCACAAATATACGTGGACCTCTCCTGACGGTTGCACAAAGGCACAAATTGACCACTTTCTCTACAGCACGTCTCACCGAAAGGAACTTCTCGACGTCCGAACCTACAGGGGTGCCGATATATACAGCGATCATGAGCTGCTGGTCGGTAAAGTCCGTCTCAGACTCAGACGCCCAGTAAGGCATCCAACACAAAAGAGAATCGACATCGAGAGGCTACAATCTCCTCGAATTCGGCTAGACTTTGACGTCGCTGTGAGAAAGAACATCGTCGACTGTGCTAATGACCGGCAAAGTCCACGCCGCGACCCCATTGAATTAGAATGGTCCAGCATAAAGAATGCAGTCGCGTCAGCCGCACATGGGGTGCTTGGAGTCAGAAAAAGTACCCAGCCAAAGTGGATGTCTGACAATACGTGGAAAAATATTGAAGAGAGAGCCCGGCGTAAAGCACTGAGGGACAGTGAAACAAACCCAAATCGAGTCGAGGAACGTCGGACTAACTATCAACTCCAGGATAAGGTAGTCAAAAAGTCTGTGCGACTCGATAAACGCCGATTCCTGGACAAGAAAATTGAAGCAGCAGAGGCGGCATCACGTAGGAATGACACAAGGAGACTTTACAAAATTACACGTGAAATTTGCGGCAGACGGATGCCAACCGCGGGGCCTATCCGTAGTCCCAGCGGAACAATAGAATCGAACGTAGAGCGTGTCAAAAAGATCTGGAGAGATCATTTCTGCGGGGTGCTTAACCGCCCCCCTCCCTCGGACCCATTTGATATACCCAATGAAGCCACAATTATGGAAATTCCTCGAGCGTTAAACATTCCTGACTATGCGCCGACACATGCTGAGATTTCCTCGGCTGTGCGGCGCTTAAAAAACGGGAAGGCGCCAGGCATGGATGGTATACATCCAGAGCTCCTAAAGTACGGCCTGGAGGCGCTTCTGCACCCCCTGCACCAGCTTCTTAGTATGGTGTGGGCGCAAGAGCGCTGTCCGAGGGACTGGGTTAATGGCGAGGTAGTCACAATCCACAAAAAAGGTGACCCACTGTGCTGTGACAATTACCGTGGCATAACGCTGCTCAGCGTGCCTGGCAAGGTTCTGGCACATATAGTATTGGCGAGAATAAGGATTCCAATTATGAATATCCTCAGGGAAAATCAGGCCGGGTTCTTACCTGGCCGATCCTGCGCGGACCAAATACACAATCTTAGGTGCCTTCTTCAGCAAAGCAACGAATACAACAGCTCGCTTGCATGTTGCTTTGTAGACTACGAGAAGGCCTTTGATAGTCCGCACCGGTCCTCTATATGGAACATATTAAAATTGTACGGAATCCCAACCAAGATTGTTGCCATCATCAAATGCTTGCACGAGGGGAGCGAATGCTGCATAAGAATCGGTGATATAACCACTGAATGGTTTGGGGTCTCAACCGACAGACAGGGCTGCGTCTTAGCTCCGTTCCTGTTCATTATAATCTTCGACTTCATTCTGAGGAAGTCAATTCCACCTGACCGAGGTGTGACCGTTGCCCCCAATCTAAAGCTATGCGACCTCGAGTATGCAGACGACGCTGTTATATTTGACAAATCTGTCGAGGGTATTCAAGATACAATGGATAAACTGCAGAGCAACTCGTATCGCATCGGTCTTAAAATCAATGCGAGTAAAACCAATGTACTCTGCAACAGTGCCTGTCCGGACCCACACTACCCTTTGACGAGCGCCGGTCAAAACATCGAAAGAGTCGACGGTTTCAGGTACTTGGGGGTACACATCACGTGGGATGGCAATCCGTGTAAAGAGCTCGCGATCCGATTAGGGATAGCTGGAGCAACCTTTAACTCAATGCGGAAAGTCTGGGATTCACGGCTGTACTCGGTCAGAACCAAGTGCCTCCTGTTCAACGCATGTATCTTGACAGTGCTGCTTTACGGTTGCGAATCATGGCACCTTACGAAAGCGCAGAGTAACCGTATACTGTGTTTCGAAAACAGATGCCTGCGGCGAATGCTTGGAGTGAAATGGTCTGACTTTGTCAGGAATACGGAGATTAGAGAGCGGACTAACCAGCCTCTAATTACGTCCAAAATAAAGAAGCGGCGGTGGTCCTGGCTTGGACACGTGTTAAGGATGCCTCAAGAGAGCCTGAACCCTGCCTGTCTGTTCTTCCAACCGGATGGATACCGGCGTCGTGGAAGGCCACTGATGACCATTCTCAGGATGTACTCAGCGGAGTTGCGGGACGCTGGGATGACCTGGGAGGAAGCAAGGAGACTGGCTGGAGATAGAGAGTCATGGAGGAACTTCGTGGTGACCATATGCTCCGCATAGGGAGCGGATATGGAATAATAATTAATAATAAGAAAAAATTCAGTACATTTTCGACAATGATGTGCTCTGGGGGCTTTATATCCCAAGCAAACTGCACAAAACTGTAAGTTTTCAGAATCTTCTTCTTTTTCCTGAAAAGACAACATGAACATCATATTAGAATTAATTGCGTTTAAACTTTTTTATGACGGATATAATACATCTTGTAACCAAACTCACATGCTGTCAGACTTTCAAGGTCACAGGTTCTAAACCAAAGTAGAAACATTAACATTGTTTTTCAATTGACAAATTTTTCTATTCATTGATGTCTGTGATGCTTTATACCTCCCATCCCGCTACATATGCTTTTTCAATCTCATTTCAAAGATCGGATAGGTGTGAGGGAGTTTTAAAATCAAGAACATTCATTCCTTCGCACACGAATTCATAAAATGTTTGAAAAATAACTCATGAAAGTGACAATCCGGGGATTTCAACATATGAACACTCACTATAGGAGCATTTCAAGGTAATCTCTTTTAAACAACCCTTCACTACACAACCACGTATGACAAAAGTGGTAGATCACTACTTCTTGGCAACAGATCATGTGTTAATAATTCACACTGGAGACACTGTATTTTATACTGATAAAATACAAGAATAAAATCATAGCATAAACAATTAAACTAATAAAGGTAGACGTACCGGTTTCCATTCTAATGGAACGAAGCCCGGTCCCATAGACAGAGCAGATAGAAAAAAGTAAATGGTACAACCAGCGAATGTCAAAAAAATTGATACATTAATGGATGATCCCAGAGTAGTCCACGGGGGCCACCACATACTAAGGCAATGCAAGGTCATCCATGACACTATCTTAATTATACCTGAAACATAAAAAATTCAAAAACTAAAATGAACACAGAAACTAAATATAATAATAGGTAAGTCAGAAAAGATTGTTGATTTGCCTCGAAATTAGATAAATTTGATTAAAATTAAAAATTTTACAGAAAGTTGGAAACAGGTTATATCAAATGAAAGAAATTATATTTAGATTAAATTATTCTTAAAAATATACTCTTTCCATTTACATCTATATATATAAAACAAAGTCGGGTTATTTACACCACGTATATCTCGAGAATTACTCCAAGGATTTCAATGATCTTTGCTTTATAAAATTCCTTTTTGCCTAGAATAGCAGAATAAGCATTAAAACATCGGAAAAATATCACGGAAAATAAATTATAAAGAAAACAAATATCTTCATACAGAATAAAAATTTTAAATGACGAATAGCTTCATCAAACTATAAAAAGTCGTAAGCTGGTTTCAGAAAAATCCACCAGATCGCACTGTTTTCTATATTTGTTTGTTTTTGCTTTTTTTGCGTACTACTGACGTATAAAAAATTTTAAATTTAGAATATGGATTAGAATAAAAGAAATCGATGATATGAAATTAAAACGAAAGAAAATCGGATAATATTGAAGTAAGGTTATATTTATAATTAGGTATATAAATTTTTGACAACAATATTTTGCACGAACGTTGTTTTACTCTGAGATGACACGTTATTACACTTGGAACGCTATATCGAAGAAATTTTAACGTCAAAAGCAAAGCGTTGCGGTTCCTGATCACCCGAATGACTATTGATGCTCTTGGTCGCATTTACACAGTTCATCCGAAAAATGACGAATGTTTCTACTTGCATGTCAAGAGCTCAATTTGCTTGAAAATTATACTTATTGGGACATGCCAATCACTGAAGAAATTGTTTCTGAATCTCCATGTCAGATACGCACATTATTTTCTATCATTATTTTGACATGCTTCACATCGAATCCATGTGAGCTCTGGAACAAGTTCAAGGATGACATTTTACATCGAATTCGTGTCAGTTCAAGGAATCCCGATCTCGAGGTGAATGAAGAGATAAATAACCAGGCTTTGATTTAGATCGAAGACATGTGTTACCTCATGTGAGGCATTTTGTTAATCAAGTTAGGAATGCCAACTTTAAACTAAATCGAAACTAAATCTTCAATATCCATTTAAAAATAAAACTTTTAGGAATTTATGTCTCATGTTCATCACCGTCGCTAAAATATATACTGAAATGTGAAAAGACGAATGAAAGTACATAAAATCAGAAGGTATGTAAAAAAAAATCAGTATACTTTTCATGTATATTATATTGTTATAGAATACTATCAAATCATTATTTTATTTTTGATCCCCATATACAGTCAATCCTGTTTTATGTGGTTTTTTTATGCGATACCGAAGTAATGCGGTTTTTTAGAAATGCATTTTTTTAGATGTACCATATTTTACGATATAACTTGGCGAAGAAAGGTTTGATACCTTTAGCGAAAATTATATCGACGAATTACTTACAGATAAAGCTATAAGTGACGAAGGTGTTCATAATTTAAATTTAATTATTGACAAAAAACCAGAAAACAATGACGAACTGAAAGAAATTCCAGTTTCTTCACTGCAAAAATAATTGAAGAAGGTATCCAACTTTTCAGTAAATTAGAAGATCATTTCTTTCTAAATGATTCAAATTCTGATCGCGCATTCAAGTTTCAACGATAACTTTAAAATATATATATATGGGTATAACAAACTGCATAACCAATTAATTATCGAAAAAGAAAATCTGAACAAACTCTGATCACTAATTTCATTGTTAGAAAACAGCCATAGTTTTATGAAATTGATGCGCATACTATTTCTTCCGAAAAAGAGTGATTTAGAACCACATGCTTTAAAACACCCATAGAATTTTCATACAGTGATTATTTTTTAATATTTTTACGCCGTGGTTTTCCCCTTATTTTCATATACTTTGCGATTTAGTGTATATTTTAACTCGCTGTTTCAAAGTTATGCGGATTTTACAATTTAAGTAACGCACCCCAATTTTTGTATGGAAGTCAAGTTTTTTTATGCGATTTTTTTTGTTGCGATATTTCGTGGAACGCATCTACCGCATAAAAACAGGATTGAATGTATAACTGTTGGTATGTGTGGAACATTAAACAAAAAAATAATATTTTTTTTTCTAATGAAAGATAATCTCATAAATATAATATTGAAGATTTAGAAAATGTTGCGTTCTTTGTTATAATGAGAATTTATATCATTTGGTAATATAAAAAATATGAAAATTTAGAATGAACTTTCGTAAAATTATAAAAAAAGTATTATTTGAATAATTTTGAAAAGATCCCTGTCATTATGTTGGTGACATGCATAGAGAACAAATTTATCCTACCTAAATTTAATAGTCTTTGTTTGACAGTTACTGTCAAACAAAAGTAGTCGTTTGTCAACATTGTGAAGATGTAATTTTATTATTTAAAATACAGTGAAATAAAGAGGTATTAGCTATGCCAAGTATTTCTAAACCAATCAGTAAGAGTGCTCGGAATGGTTTTCTAAGAGTCTTTCAGTTCTGTGAACATGAAAAATCTGAAAAAAAAACAATAATTCCCTTCGGGTCGACATTTCGAATCATTTCGAACTGTCAATGGCGTCGTATTCCAAACATTTCGTGCCGCATGTCAATAGCTCAATTTGCTTGAAAACTATACTCATTGGGACATGACAATCGCTGAAGCAATTGTTTCTGCGTCTCCAAGTCAGATACGCAAATTATTTGCTATCATTTTTTTGACATGCTTCCCATCGAATCCACGTGAATTGTGGAAAATGTACAAGGATGACATGTCCGAAGACACTTTACACCGAATTTGCGTCAGTTCAGGGAATCCCGATCTCGAGGTGAATGAGGAGATACATAACCAGGCGTTGCTTTTGATCGAAGATATGTGTTACCTCATGCGCTGCATGACGCGTCGCCAGATCGAGGAATGAACGACGCTTTCAATCGAGAATCGGAACGTAAACGTGAATATGATCGAGATGCATTGAACCAATCACTTCGAACGAATGTACCACTGTTGAACCCCCAACAGAAAGTGTACGATACTTTAATGAAGGCAATTGATGAGGGAAATGGTGGCTTATTTTTCCTCCGCATTGGAAACACTCAACCGAACTATGAAAGATCAGCGCAATGACTCAAATGTTTTGGAGGCGCAATGATTCTACTATCTGGCGATTTTCGCCAAACACTACCAGTTATTCCAAGATCGACCGCTGCCGATGAAATAAACGCTTGACTTAAAACATCGACTCTGTGGCGCTATGTTAAGAAACTTCAGCTAACGACAAACATGCGAGTCGCATTTCTAAACGACCATCTGCCGCAGATTTCTCCAAGCATTTGCTGACTATCTGTAACGGCCGTGTTCCTGTCGACGAATCGAAAGGATTGATTTCGTTTTTGCTGAATTTTTGAAATTTCGTCTCATCATTGCTAATCACAAACATCATAATTGGTTGAGTGAACGAGCAATTCTTGCAGCAAATAACAAAGATGTGGATCATTTCAACTTCACAATTCAAAATCAAATCGTTGGTCCACTGCATTCCTTTAAATCTATCGACTGTGCCACGTGAATAACATCATTTCAATGTAATTAAAATACTTTTCATTTTTAATTTTGCACATTTATTGAACTTAATTCAT